>JBAIZL010000005.1:169121885-169406885 GCA_036971475.1 Prosapia bicincta
CGGACAGTACAGTATATGTAATAAGAAAGATAGCCAAAGACAAAAATTTGTAAAGCCGATTCTGTTAATTTAATGTATTGGATAAGTAAAGTTTCTCAGAGAAATTGAAAGTAAATGTTTAAAAATCATTTTAAGTTAAAGAAGGAAACAAAATTGTTATGGTACTTACAATAAAAATTGAATTAAGTAGTCAAATAAATTAATTCTTGTAAAGTCAAATAAAATTCAAATAAGTTGTAATGTTTTATTGGACACTGGAGTTTCAATAAATATAATAAAAAAGAATTGTTTTTAAACACTGTCAAAATTAAAGTAAGTTAAATTAAAAAAATATTTTTTTTTTAATGTCAAGTAAAGTTTTTAATAGCAGAATAGAATGTAAAATGTCAGACGACCTAAATGATTTTTTAAAAAGGATGTAAAATTTGAAAGAAGATTTAATAATAATGATTTGAATAAAGTATTTTTTTTGTTGTGAACAATTAGCTGTATGTAATTCCTAAATTAAAGTATGGGATTTAATTTAAGAATAAAGTTAGTGAATTTTCAAAGTATGGGATTTGAAATTCAGAAAGGGTTAAGATGTACTGAAGATGTATAAGATAACAAAGATGTTATAAGACAATGGTACAGGCTTAAAATTTTGCCAAGTGAGTGTAAAAATTGTATAGACAAAAGTGTCGTGAAACAATGAACTCAGGGGCAAATATGGTAATTAGGTGGCATACAAGAAGTGAGCAGGTTTATACAGCTAGATTAGAGGTTAGGATTGTTCACATAATGTAAGACAAATTCAAATAAAATTTAAGTAAAAGATATTTCAAAGAACTCTTGTAATTTTAATCTTAAACCAAAATGTGAAGTAGCATTAAATAGTATAAAAAACGATGTATGGTTAATAATTTAAACTCAAAAGAATTTCAGAGTAAATTGGCTATAAAATATGAAGGTTCATATAAAATATTGTAAATTTTTTTTCATGTGTCTGTACTGTTCCAACAAGGTAATAATTTTAATAATATAGAAGATCTCACATAAAACGATTAAAATTGAAACGGAGACATTCTGAAAGGGGTAGGTTATTTAGTAAACTAATAAAAGAGTATTAAAAGTTAACGTTAGAAGAAATTCAAGCTATTGTTTAATTTTTAAAAGGGAATTGTTTAATAAGGAGAATGGGAGGTGCCTTGATATGCAATTTTACAAAATCATGACGACACATTTACATAATTGCGTGTCGAAAGGGCCCAATGACATGCAATTACACACTACTACACGAGATAGAGACGACAAAAATCTCAAAATACACAATACTACACGAAGAGACTAAAACACTTGACCAAGAAATTGCATATGAATGTACAGTCCTAGTTTCTGTTTAGTTTCATTTCTTATTTTATTAATACAAGAGCTTGATCAAAATTTAAAATGAAATTATTATAGTAATGTTTAAATGAAATTATAAGAATAATGAATTGAAGTAAAGTCCTTTTGGAGTCAACACCTAGCTGTATAGTTTTTAAATCAAAGTATGGGATTTGATTTAAAAATAAGGTATTTGGATTCAAAATATGGGTTTTGAAATCCAGGGTTTTTTGGATAAGATGTACGAATGTTGTAAAAATAACACAGAGAAGTTATAAAGCAATGGTGCAATCTTAGTTTATAAGTTGAGAGAGAATTTCTGAGAAAATACACAGCGTCGTTTAAATGTGGTAATTTGTGGCTTACAGGGAGTAAGCAGTTTTGCAGATCCCAGGCAGGGGACTGTGATAAATACGGCTAGTAGGTTATGTTCGTTGACACAAAAAGAGACAATTTCGAAGAAAATTTAATTAATAAATGATTTGCAGGATTTTTAATAAAGAAATAATTCGATTAAAAATTAATAAGAAATTGAAAGAGTAAAGATTTTAAGAATTGAAAAGATATAAATTTGTATTCATAAAAGTTTATGAAACAGAATGTTGACAAGAAGTCAGATTTTAATAAAAGTAATTAAAGTATGTGATATTTTAAAAAGTTTTAAAACGTGAAATGTGTAGAATGTCTTTGCAATAGAACGCTGTGAAACCGGTAGTTTTTTTTAAAAGAGCCTATGTGTGAGAAAGCGGATATGCTTCCGTTGTTGTACAACTTGTCAAGGGCTAGGGGGAATAGCCAGCATTTCATAGTTGAGAATGCAGGTAAACAAAAACATCCGTTGGCCAGTCAATGTTTATACTTTTACTATAGTGGGTATAAAATTTTGTTCAATTGTAAAAGGGGACTGCACATACTCATGTATAAAATGTTGAAGTAGTAATAAGATGTAATGTCGAACAAACATTTTCTTTTCAGGTCGACAAGAGAAAATGTAACACTCTTAAAAATAAGGTGTTACATATAAATTCATTTATATATTTGATTTTTATTTAATAATTGTATCGTCCGAATATAAAAGAAAATTTTTGTTCTCTTTGTACGATTGTAATTCTAGGGTAAGTTTCGTAGCGCCCCTAGCGGGTAAAAATGTAAAATATCGTACGAGTAGTAACTTAGCCCAATTACCACATCACCCCATGTGACGCAAGCATGGTCTGATATCGCCAGATCCAATGCACCAATCGAAAAATTCGAAATAATAATCCAGGGTGGGATTGTTCCGGTAGCTTGCCCCTTCAGAAGGCCCACTTCTCCAAAAGTCTTTGAACGAGACGGACGTATGGCACTTTCGGACATAACTTAGAAATTTATAAGCTTCCAGTATTCAAAATTTAAGATGTCAAGACCGGTACCGAATTTTATTAACGCAACAAAAGAAGAAGTCAGAAGCGATAATTTATGTTTTTCAAACGAGTAAATGTTTATATAATTTTTGTTCAAGTGCGCGGATTTGCAAGAGCGATGTGTTGAGTGTTTAGTGATTCCAAAAGCCATGGGCAATCTTTAATATGTTTTAAAGTGTTTTATTAGTGCACAACCAGGTACGTTTTAGATAATAACAAAGAAAATGTATTTTAATGTTAACTAAGTTGAATTTTAAATGATAAACTGTTAACACATGAACGGTAGAAATTGTCCTTCGAATATTCATTTCTAAAAATTCAATTGAAAATATTAAGTTACTATCTTGTCGATATATATAAATTTTAAAGTTCAATAAGTAATTCAAATGTATGGAATAACTAGCAGTAATTAAAAGATAATTACTCGACACATTGCTGTCTTTTGTTCTACTGTAATTTGTCACTGATTAATAAATTGTATAACATTGTATTGTAAAACTTTATATTTTCATTTCCCAAGTAACCTAGTTCTACCTTCCAATGATATCGGAAGATCGTTTACAGAAAGACATTATTATGCCTGGCTGGAAACGGAGAACTAGATAGAGCCCTGGGTAAGTAAGGTAATTAAGTTGTTAATTAGTAATTAACATAAATTTTTAATAAAGCCCTGATATATACTTACCCCCAGGAACAAAGGCTCAACTGTTACAGTGTGTGTGTGTGTGTGTGTGTGTGTGTGTGTGTGTGTGTGTGTGTGTGTGTGTGTGTGTGTGTGTGTGTGTGTGTGTGTGTGCTTTTTTACCTTCTGTTTACAATGCAGTGTGTATGTAAAAGAATGAACTCTTTCTGCGATCTTCGTTCATTTCGAACTTTGCCATCATACAACCAATAAATTTTCAGTTTTATGTCAGAGGTACAGTAAATGTTACTTTACCTAACCTAACCTCAGTGAATGCACTCGTTTCTAGCAAAATATAAAAGTTAATTAATTGTTGTATTAAGAAACACTAACTTTTACGAACCGTCATTGGTAAAACAAACTTCTCCCAAAATCTAAGCGCGAAACCCCGAAAAAAAATTATCGCTTATTTATAAAATCTTTTTGTATAAATCCTACACTTAAAACCTAAGAATTTCCAATATATCGGCTTTTATAACACTTTATTTATATATATATATATATATATATATATATATATATATATATATATACATCCCGCTATCAATATGGCAGCATTTCATTTTGCAACCGTATGGCAGCCACTTGAAGGAGTGAAGTATATATGTTTTTCGTCGTGTATAATTTATTTCTAATAAACATGATACTACTCCATGTACTTTAATTTCATAAAATCTTAAAAATACAAAATTGACTAAAATACTATCAATACGGCAGCATTTCATTTAGGCATCAATATGGCAGCCAGTGTATATTTTCGTTCAGCCTAATAACAATATGGCAGCCGGTGTGTATATTATTCCCACGCCACTAACGATACGAGAACCAACAGTGTTGCCACTATGGTGCGACTGTCTGACTAGTCAAATGTTTATACTGTAAGACAGTGGGTGTGTGTAATCACGGTGAAAACATAAACATTAGAATGTCCCTTGTTCATTTCAGCTGGCCAATTATTTACTCAACTCACATAAGTCCTGGTTGTTAGTTTTCATAAACGTGTACAACTATCGAAAGCTGACGGGGATAGAAGTGAACAAAATTTAACGGGGATGGACAGGTGGGGCTCTATGGGAGTTGTAAAGGAGTGACTTGGGGTCAAAATAACAGTGGTTCTACGGGAGTAGAAAGGGTGGTTAATTTTTATGAAAATGTCAGATACTAGAAAAATGTCTAGTAAAATAATACTCTGGGTTTGTAAGGGGTGACTCCAATTTCGTCATCGAAAGTCAAGGATAACACACGTGTGAGTTTTCGAGAGTGCGATTCCAGACACTGTTAAAAAATAGCGGGAAAGTGTGATTAGTCATATGTTTGGAACGGAAGATGAGTGGAAGCTGGGCACAATCATAAATATTAGATTATTCATTCTTATCATCAGCTGTCGTAATCTGTAAGCAAGTTAGACAGATTGTAATGTATTTTATTGAGCTCATGCAGTTCCAAATAAAACGAGTTTAGGCCTACGTTTCTTGTTTCAATTTTGTTTTACCTTCTAGCTCCTAATATACTTGTGCGACAAGTCGTTTGCGAATAAGATATTGAACCATGTAATAGATTAGTCAATATTCTATTTTACAACCACTGTTGAACTTATCTCTAATTTTAATTGTTTAATTTAAAATCATTGGGTTATGAATATTTCTTATACAAGTGTTTGATAGTAAATGTTTGCTGTTAATTTATTGAAATATTTACAAGCAACGTCAAGCGCTTTGCAAGTGTCACAAGATCCTGCTCAAAGGGAGAAATAAAAATTAGATACGATAAAACTCTGTTTTTAGGGTTATTATAGCAAGTTCAACCTTTCTGTGTTCAAATACACATGCTGTTGCCGATGTTATATTACAAATATTTTTGACCCTTTGTGTTCTAGGATTATATCGTGTAATACTTGTGGTACAATTAATAGATCGATGATAACACCTGTTATATACATATTATGTTAAAAATATTTAATTTTGTGGGTGGATATTTTAAAAAATTACAAATAATAAAGTAAGTAAAAATGTATGTTTTGATGTAGTAATTTAGAAAACTGTTCGTAATTCAGGACAAAGGGAAGATTTTATCAGTTAATTCATAGAATTCTTGCCGGTGGCTTGAAACTCACTTTACAGTTTGTTGTCTATCAAATGCCGAATGAGTATAGTTATTAAAGGTAAGAGTTTGATTTCTCCATTCATACAGTGATTTTAATTCTTATACAAAATATCGTGAACCAAATTTTTCACATTCAACTTTATTAATGTAAACGCAAAAAATTAAGAACTATTATATTTTGTGAAAATTCCAATTCCATAGCGTTTATAAGCAATAATATTTTAATACCTCATTTAAAACGCTACTTTTGATCTAAGGGAAATAAACATTGATTTAACAAATTATAAGTCAACCTTATTTTACGAAAATGAAAACCTTGGGAAACCCCCTTAATGTGGATATTTTTTTTTAACTTGGGGTTAGGGTAAATGTTTCTTAGTTTAATAATTTTTACTACTTTGATCTAAAGCAGGTTAAATAGAAAAGTATATATTTTATGATTTTAAAAACATAAAATTCTATTTACTGTTGTCTTTATAAAAAAAAGAATAACCAATAATAATGTTTTTCAAATTAAATGTTAATGTAATATTTGTAATGTGGAGCATACATTTAGTTGCAATGATTTCGGGTTATCACTAAAGCATTTTACGGACAAAAATTATAATAAGATATTACGTCAGACCACTTGAGCTGAGGGTCCGGGATGTAATGAAATTTTGTATTTCAAGTGTTTTCTACTATATTTTATTACACTTTCAATGATATATGATATTTTTGTCAATAATAACATAATATATATTTTTTTTTCATCCAAAATAAACAAAAATTGTTACAAAAATATAAATAATGTAGCAAAGAAACGAAACTTAATATACAAAATTGTGTAGATATAATATGAAATTAAGAATGAAATAATAATTGCAAATTTTATATTACTTATAACACACTAGTTAACTAAATGACTAATAAATATAAAACGAGAAAATATATTAAAAGGAAAACCTTGTGTTTAAACAAGTATTTATTTTTCTTTACCTATATATAAATAGAGAAAAAAAGTAACAAAAAAAATGTAAACCTAAAAACTAATTAATTAATGAAGAAATAGTTTTAAAAATCAACTTCGATGAAGGTGAAAACATTGAGTACAACTTCATGAATCCAGATATTGTGGCTGAAACTGAAGACGCACCTGGCAACCAACACCACCTATAAGTGCCTATCAAGCCCATGCCACGGGGATTAACAAACACTGTGTCTGTGTGGTGTTCAATTTCTGCGACGAATGAATGTAAAGGCCAATTTACATCTGTTCTAATTTAGCTTAGACGTAATGGCGATACATTTCTTACTTTATTTCAAAAACTTCTTCGATATATTGTATCACCTTTACCTCAGGTAGGTAACCAGAAAAATCTACATTTATTGTACATTGTAAATAAAAGAAGGCTTTTATTTGGTCGAATCTCATCTAATGGTAATTTCTTGCTCACGTAGGCCCATTGAACACGTCTATATTTTATAGGTTCAAACGAGCACAAATTACCATTTTCGGGTAAAAAAATTAAACATTGAAATAATAGTATTTCTGTACTTACGACAGCCAAATGTAACCAAAAACTGTAAGGATATAGTTCTTCCCAATGTATATTACATTGTAGTTAGGCATCACGGTGAAAAACGATTTCGGTAAGCAATGTAATACATCTATTTTATTTATCCACCATATTTGATTTGTCATAAGTTGTTATAGGTACAAATGTGTTTCAGTAAAGACCTATTTTTTCTAAAAGTTCTTCTTTAACTACATTCATTAAATTTTCCTGGTAGTCGTTGTTGGCAGGTGAAAACATTTCTTTAATTCCTCCCTTAGATATTTTCTGAAAGAATGACATTTCACCTTGATTGTGATTTTACTTTCATCAAGACACGTTGAATGCACCTGAAAATATATCTGATAAGATTTAAGTATATTTTAATCTTCTTCTTTAATTCTATCTTTAACCGTATCCCTCCTGGCTCGCATATCTACAATTTGATTTATTATTATTATTATTATGGTGAAATAATTTACAAATATTTTGGCGAATATAGCTGAGGAACCAGTCTTCAAAAACTAGCTGTAAAATAGCGTTATGCAGAGTGTCAGAATAAAATTAGTCTCTATGATGGCATTTCTTGTTAAAAAAACAAGACGTAAGAGATAATGACTGTTTTGTAGATTTTTTTCACTTTAAAAAATCTCTCCGTTCTTCGGTCGACATGTTAAATACATTTTTATAGTTAATATCAGAATGATTTTAGTTCGTTCGGCTGTGTCTGATCTCAAGACAAAGTCTGCTAATACTCAATCACTTCTCAAAACTGTCTTCTTTGTTTATATATTTTACGAATCCTACCACTAGTTTGTAATAACTCCTAATTCCAGACTTAATATTTCAATTTGAATATTCTCTATTCTTCGTTGATAGAAAATTACTTCAGTTAAGCAACCTTAACCCAGAGCTTATATAGCGTTTCGTAGTCAATCTTTAGACGTTAATAATCATAAATATTTACTACCGATGATCACGGTAATTTTTCACTATACTTTAGATTTACTGATAATCTCGTTTTATTTTTATGGTAGGCGAACAAAAAGACTATCTACGATCAAAACATTGGGCGTCCCTGATAAAGATTACAACGGGCATCGGCTTTTTTTTAGCTATAATTGCCGATACTTGTATGGTATTCATATCGTATGGTATCCTCTCAAGTAAGAATCAGTACAGTAGTCTTGAAGAGCCAAGCAACATTAATTTATGTATGTACTGTAATCAATAAAGTTCTACAAACGTATTTTGTGCATTCTTAATTATAGTATTACGGTTCATTAGAACTCCTTTTTTTTCTAGTGTACAGGAAGCTATTTCCGTGTAATCCGACGGTGTCTCGGTCCCATCTACCTCGAATTATCCATGCACTACTGTATTTGTTTCCGTACCAATGATCACCGTACTTGAAACAGTTTTATGCAACTCTAAAGTGAGTGAAAATCCCATAGACATTAAAGTTACTCTTGAGACTAGAATATCGAGGATAAACGTAATAGATTTATTACATTGCTTACCGAAAACGTTTTGATTACTGCAATATACATTGGGAAGAACTATATCCTTACATATAATCTTCAGAGATGTAGAAATAAAGAATTTTAAATATTTACCATTGCTTAAACCGCCTGAACTGCTCTCTAGTTTAATTGGCATATTAACACCTATGGTACATGTAAGTACTTAAAATGTTTTGCCCTTATGTTCATAGAATCTGTGTATATATCCACGTGTTCTTTCTTTGCTACATTATTTATATCTTTCAAACTATTTTTGAGTATTTTGGATGAAAAGAAATATAATCTTATTATTGATAAAAATGATGTTGTATGGCCTATAAATAACGCTAGTTCTTTAATACCTTGGTCATTTATTTGGAAGAGTTGAGATAATGTTGCCAAGTGTTTCATTAGAGTCCTCGATGTAAGTACTTCAGGAATTTATAAACATGCTATTTTAGCATGCTTTTGTAAAACTTTATAAATAATTATGCGGTTACTGGTATTTGTGTTTGCAAAAACGCAAGTGTTATCGTCAAGAACGGAATTATTTCTTGAACTTATTAGCAAATAAATATAAAATCCTAATATAAAAAAATCTCATAAAAATTGACACTTGGTAGTTTACGAGACTGTACCACTCCCAGTATATTACATCTGTCAATTCCTTTAAACATACACTGTTGGTTCGCTAGAAAGGACATACAGCTGTGGACTCTCGACCTTATCTTGGAGATAACTATGCTGTGTATTTACAGACACAATTCTGATATGGAAACATAAACAGCCGACACTCCGAAAGACATTCTGACGCGTTTGTTTACTTGATGACCAAACTTACCTTAATGGTCCGGTCAATGCATCTCGTTCTTTTCCCTTGGTGCTCTTAGATACTATAGGATCGATAAAGTAATTATTTTTTAATTTAACTTGCTTTTAAAATTAATTGTCATATCATCTCTTTCCGATTTTAATAATCTAAAAGTGACTATTATTTGCTGTATATTGTTACAATTTGGTAACATTACAAACATGTTAAGACTTGTATTAACAGATGTAACACTTAATATGGCCTACGCCATATATATTCACTAAAAGTTAATACCAATGTATTCAATAAACATATTAATAAAATAAAATAAAGACTACCAGCGGCTAAAGTCGAGGATAGAAACAAATGTTTCCGTCTTTATACGACCATTTTGACGCTGGGAGAATACGATAAAATATTTACGTTTACGCCGTATGTAAATGAGAGAAAGAGATGGAAAAGATAAAATGCAGAAAGTCAGTTTTTCGGGCATTCGTCCACGAGAGTACTTGTCGAGTGCGAGGCTTTATCTTTGTATGGCTTGAACCTATGTTTGTTTACACCAGACAGTTTGATATCGTAATATAAACTGACAACACTCGCACAGATATCATTTAGGTTCATGTATACAATACAGGGAATAACGAAAGTTGATTCAGTATTTATTGACCTTTAACTACCGTCCTGCACATTTCTGTCACATTAGTACTGCCGTTGTAGCTCACAGGCACGAAATTTCTAAGTGTGATTTATTGTGCGGTTTAACAATTTATCTTGCATTTACTTTATAAAAATTGTTTTTGAATATTCTGGTTGCATGTGACTAGGGTAAACGTAGTTTTATGAGATCAGTTACATTTTATTTACTAATTGAAAACTGTAGTAAATAAAACCGTCTACAGATTTTAGCGCAGTTTAGCTAAAAAGACTTATAATCGCACGATAATTAACATACACTAATTATATCTTGTTCACTGATTGTACACACTTAACTTTATGTACAAGATAACATTTGACACATTATAAGCTTTATTTATGGAAACGCATTAGAAATAATAACTCAATTTTGACAGTAGTATTTACACAGCGGCTCAGAACATTCTAGACATATTGGCTGTTCAAAGTCAGCTTACAAAGTGTAACTAGTCCTTCTATTTTTTGTTGCTGGACAAATTCTACATTGTTTATAACAATTTATCTATACAAATAGAAAAATTTGTAAATTTCTGGAGGTTGCAGTTTTTCGAAATCATCTTCATCGTCTGATGCACTTCGTTGAGATTCGGTATCATGATCTTTTACTAAATTACTTCTGCACTCTGTTGCACAATTCCCCTATTCTCTTAAATGCCTTCTAAAAGTTGGTCATTAGATACAGCACCTGAATCACTGTCTTCTTCGGCTAACCCGTCGTTGATGATCAGGCACGTTGACGGTAGTTAAAGGTTAAGCTTGGCATTTGTAGATATTGGCATAATAGGTTTTCTGAATATATAAACTGATCAAGATAAGTCGATGAAATGATGTGGGTCAACAAATTCTCTTTGTCGTTAATTTTAAGTTGTATAAAGGTTGAAAAAATATAAGGTCTACTTATTTATAGTTTTTTTATTTACGGTTATAGTAGAAATTTTTCATTAACGGATGGTTGAAAAGTCATCCGCTGCCCCCGCTAACGATACCATCCTTTTTAAAAGAAAAAAAGAAAATAACACGAAAAGAGAGAAAATTAATTACCCGAAGAAGAATGAGAAAACAAACATAAATGTTTAGATAGTCTAAGTAAAAATGGAAAGGAAATATATGACAATTAGGTAGACAAAATACATTATTTTAAAAATTAAATAAAAAATTTAATTTTTATAAAATTATCAATTTGGGACAAACGGTTATCTTTTCAAATTGAATCGTTCGAGCAAACAGTCTTTAAAATTCTTAAAGCACATGGACAGACTGCATTGAAACAATGCTTCAAGCTATAAAGATTAGTTTGACAGACATGACGTAAACAAACGTGCTAGAACTGCTATCGGAGTGCCGCCTGTTTATATTTTCATATCACAAACATTTCTGTCAATAGATGTAGCACAGCTTCTGTCCAATACAAGGTCGGGAACCCGACTCTTTCTTTTGGTTATGTTGCATAATTGGAAACATGCCAATTTCGGGCGATTTATTGTCAATGGGATATAATCACCCCTTGGTAACCCCTTACATCTTATTTTGATGACAAGGGACTAGGACCTTCGAAAATCTTCGAATGCCCATTTTTGGGCAATATTTTAGATTCTGGCAAGTTTTACATCAAATCACCCACAGCAACACCCGCAGTCCTATCCCGGATTGTACATGGCCAACTTGGGTGCTAGGATTAGACTCAGCATCATTAAAAACCCCCAGTGATCATTTTATATCGATCTCTTGGCCTCTGACCTTTTTACCCCAATTCTCATTTTGCTACTCCCGTAGAGCCTACACCCGTCCCTCTCTGGTGTCTTTCGATGACGGCATTCAATTCAGCATCCTCAAAAACCTCCGAGTGGTAAATTTCAAGTAGTTTTTTGACTTTTGACATTTTTACCCCAAATCATCCCTTTGGCACTCACGTAGAGTCACATACGTCCATCCCCGGTGACTATCGATGACGCCATTGATATCAGCACGCTCAGAAACCCCCGAGCGGTTATGTTCCAGCGATGTTTTATACTTCTGACATTTTCACCCCAATTTACCCCTTTGCTAGTCGCGTGGAACCACACCAGTGGATCCCCGGTGACTTTCGGTGACGGCATTGAATTCCGTATAATCAAAAATTCCCGAGTTCTTATTTTCTAGTACTTTTTTGACTTTTGACATTTCTACCCCAAATCATCCCTTTGGTACTAACGTAGAGTCACAACCGTCCATCCCCGGTGACTCTAGATGACGTCATTGAATTTAGCATCCTCAGAAACCCCCAAACGGTCATTTCTCGCGATTTTTAGGCATCTGACATTTTGACCCTAATTCAACCCCATTGGTGCATGGGTTTAGCCTCACCAATACATCCCCGGAGACTTTCTTCGACGGCATTGAATTCAGCGTCCCCAAATACCTCCGTGCGGATATTTTCCAGCGATTTTTTGACTGCTGACATTTTCACCCCAATTCACCCCTTTGGTACTCTCGTGGAACCACACCAATGCATTACCGGTTACTTTCGGTGAGGGCATTGAATTCCGCCTCATCAAATTTCCCCCGAGTTTTTATTTTCTAGTAATTGTTTCACTTTTGATATTTCTACCCCAAATCATCCCTTTGACACTTACGTAGAGTCTCATCTGTCCATCCCCGGTGACTTTCGATAGCGGGATTGAATTCAGCATCCTCAAAAACCCCCGAGTGGTTATGTTCCAGCGATTTTTTGAGTTTTGACTTTTTCACCCCAACCACCCCTTTGGTACTCGCGTGGAACCATACCAGTGCATCCCCGGCGACTTTCTGGGACGCCATTAAATTCCGCCTTACCAAAAACCCCCGAGTGGTTATTTTCTAGTTATTTTTTGACTTTTGACTTTTTTACCCCAAATCATCCCTTTGGGACTTACGTAGAGTCACATCCGGTCCATTCCCGGTGACTCTAGATGACGCCATTGAATTTAGCATCCTCAAAAACCCTCGAACGGTAATTATCCCGCGATTCTTAGACATCTGACAGTTTTACCCTAATTCAACCAATTTGGTACATGGATTTAGCCTCACCAGTACATCCCCGGTGACTTTCGATGACGGCATTGAATTCAGCATCCTCAAAAACCCCCAAGCGGATATTTTTCAGCGATTTTTTGACCTCTGACATTCTCACCCCAATTCACCCCTTTGGTACTCTCGTGGAACCACACCAATGCATTACCGGTTACTTTCGGTGAGGGCATTGAATTCCGCCTCATCAAATTTCCCCCGAGTTTTTATTTTCTAGTAATTGTTTCACTTTTGATATTTCTACCCCAAATCATCCCTTTGGCACTCACGTAGAGTCTCATCTGTCCATCCCCCGTGACTTTCGATGGCGGCATTGAATTCAGCATCCTCAAAAACCCCCGAGTGGTCACTTTCCAGCGATTCTTTGTCCAATTCAAATATATACATTACGTAGTACGATTGATATCCATGTGGATGCCAGCAATGTTGCCAAGTTTGTGGCTGCCATAATGTTAGAGAATGGTTGAAATATACAGTAAATTTATATACAGGAGGCGACTATGCTGCCCCTGGCGGAAATGTTACGAACTTGTGATATACAAATCCCGTTCACTCTGCTATCAATACGATCAACGTTTGGTTATTACAAATTATTTTTTAAAAATTCAGAACGACCATAGAACTTCCAAATACAGTATAGCTCCAATAAAACACTTCTTTTTACACTTATTGACATGGTTTTTATTTCGATTATTGTCAGAGGGTGTTACATTACCATGGATTACTATGTGGCAGCCGTATACGGCTGCCACAAGTACCCGGCTGCCAGTTTGAATGCAAAATGACCAATGTATGGTCTCCGTATTGTTAGCAGGCTGTATATATATATATATGTGCAAGATTTTCTATGAGACACGTTTTTCGATACAACATAAAATACTGTTGGAGTAGAATTGAAGTCAGTATTTGTTCCGAAAAGAGAGTAAAAATTTTTTAAACATCTGGACTTCTATTTGCACAAACAAAATCAACTGGAAAACATTTTAAATAAAATTAAAGACCTTTCAGCATCGTTGTTTGAAGCATTTAACCTTTCGTTGGATCAATCAACCTGCAAGATTTCTTCTGGCAAATGTGTGTGGTTAATGAAGCGTGTAACTATGGTAACGAAAACAGCATCTGGCTTCGGCAGCATCTGGTTACAAATTAGACATTCCAAGCCCTAGCTTCGAACAATAGGTCGAACAGATTACAGAATTTGTAAGCAAGTGTTCAACCAAGCCGGAGCCCTGAGATTGATTATAGGGCGGTGTTTGAGAGACATGCTGTTGTTTTTAGCAAGGTGGTGTTCGTTAGACAACTTGTTTTTCTGTTAAAAACTGTTACAATTGTATTTAATATATTTGTTAAACTTATGATAGAGTGTGTCTTGCTTTTAAACGAACCATCCTCTCTATTCCTGACGGTTCTCGACTGGCTCTACACTAACGAATCCCCATGTATCTGACGTTTAAAGGAGCCGGTCTCTCTATCCCTGACGGTTCTCGACTGACTCTACACTAACGAATTCCCATATGTCTTGCTTTTAAAGGGACCAGCCTCTCTATCCCTGACGGTTCTCGGCCCGCTACACACTAACGAATCCCCATGTGTCTTGCTTATAAAGTGACCGGCCTCTTTATCCCTGACGGTTCTCGACCGGCTCGAACTAACGAATTCCCATATGTCTTGCTTTTAAAGGGACCAGCCTCTCTATCCCTGACGGTTCTCGGCCCGCTACACACTAACGAATTCCCATATGTCTTGCTTTTAAACGAACCATCCTCTCTATTCCTGACGGTTCTCGACTGGCTCTACACTAACGAATCCCCATGTATCTGACGTTTAAAGGAGCCGGTCTCTCTATCCCTGACGGTTCTCGACTGACTCTACACTAACGAATCCCCATATGTCTTGCTTTTAAAGGGACCAGCCTCTCTATCCCTGACGGTTCTCGGCCCGGTACAAACTAACGAATCCCCATGTGTCTTGCTTATAAAGTGACCGGCCTCTTTATCCCTGACGGTTCTCGACCGGCTCGAACTATCGTATCCTAGAGTGGTCATAGGCAGGAAAGGCTGAAGACGGGCAGTCATCAACCTACGACTAGATCTTGACTACATTTTGAAGAATTGTTTGTGTCATTATATGCGATTCTCTAACTGGTGCTAAAAGAATCATTCCTGTGTTTTTAAAGATTTCCTTCCTTTTTATGAACAAAGTTTGTTTTTACTGTGTTTTCCTTAAGCTATTAGAATTAGAAAATTGCGTGGTTCGGTAATTGGTTCGAGAACGGTAATTGTGGAAGTTTGATAAGTAAGTAAATAGATAGATACCTAGGTAGCTTAGTAGACATGTAGCGAGTCTAGACAGATATGTAGATGAATTACAGTTCAATAAAAAGATAGGTAGTCAGGCAAATAGACAGATAGATATATAGACAGTTAAATAGAAGATAGATAGACAGACTGACAGATAGGTATATAGAGTGTTAAATAGATAGATAGATAGACAGACAAGCTTTTAGATAGATAGTTAGATAGAAAAATAGATAGATGGATAGACAGACAGATAGAATGATAGATAGGCAGACAGACATGCAGGCAGGTAGATGCATAGACAGATAGATAGTCAGATAGATTTATAGATAGAGGGACAGATGTATATACAGATAGATAGACAGACAGACAGGTAGACAGAAGAATCCATAGGCAGATACATAGTCAGGTAGATATAAAAGGAGCTACGTAAGTAGATACATGTAATTTACTGTAATAAAACAAATGGTTATAATTTTACTGTCTATAATTATTAACAATCTATAATTAGAAATTTTATTCGAAAGATTTTGTTTTCCTTTCTTTCTTTTCTTTGGACAAGGTTTGCCTTAATGTTTATTCTACATTGTAAATTAGATACTGAATAGTTCGGGCACAGCAAGTTGTGACGTCATCTGTTTCTTGTTAACAAGTGATACATAAATGCATGTAATAATCTTGTACACGATCCCAATTTCCACTTCCAATTTTAATTCCAGTTAAAGACGAAACTCGTATAGTTAAAATGTGATCGCGCGCAAACACAATCAACCGAAAAACCTATTTCCACTTGAATACAAAATGACAGCCTTTATAGGCTATTTATTTGGAAATTGTATCTATTCCGCCTCTTCAATCCGTCTGCAAGATTTCCTTGTAAATGGGATCCGGTTAACGAAGCGTATAACTTTGGTAACGGAAATAACATCTGGCTTAGGCAGCATTTGTATATAGATTAGATATTCTAAGCCTTAAACTTGGAAACAATAAATTGAACAGTTTACAAAATCGTAATCAATTGTTCACCCAAGCAAACGTGCTGAGATTCATTAAGGCCTGTGTATTAGGGAAACAAAATTCTGACGCTTTCACTGAGATAGTTTTCATTTGACTTATATGATACGATATAATTAACCATTAATCAATTATGAAGATGATATGATTATTTGAAATAATATATAAAATCCAGGACTACGAATTAACTATATTTCCATGGTTAAATTTGTTTTGGTATTATATTAAACCTGTAATTATAAAACCTTAGCTAAACATTCTGGAGTCACATCAAATTTTGTCGTACCAAAACACTATCACAGTTCTCTATGTCTTTCATTTAACACTTTGTATATTCAGCCTAACGTTAGGAAGTGCTCCTAATTTATTAGTCGTTTTAAGAATATTTATGAAAATTCATAACTTTTAAAATTATTGTTCAAACAAAATTAATTGCATATTAAATGAAAATTATTAAATTTCCGTATACTCTTTTGTATGCATTAGTCATTACAGATACTTTACATAAGTTTTTAAAAATGGAATGAAAAAGATTTCGACATTATACTTCAGTTAGTTAAGTTAAATGTTATTTACCTGCTTATTTTATTGATTATCTTACACAGTGTTTATAAAATATCAAAATAGACAAAATTCCTCACAATGGAGTGTTGAATGATAAATGTTATTTGCATTTTCATGTCAACGATTTTCATCTCGTACTTAGCCGAACCTAAGTCTTGGGTCACAATCTGGGTCGTGATAAACTCACTTTCAGGAACTGAATCAAATACAATTAGTCCGAACTATTATGATATTTCAGGCCTTCATTGTTATCAGAAAAATAAAGTAACGTTAATACAAATCACAGTCTAAATCTGATTCTAAACATTTAAAAATTTAGAAACATTTATTCGCAATAAAATATTTTAAAAAACTTTAGAAAGTAGCTATATCGCTAAGGAAGCTACTGACCTACGCCCTGAGATTCATTAGAACAGCAGTCTAAAAGGAATCAACCTACAGTCAGGATACGTTACAATAGGTACATGGGGCACCCCGATCTATATCCAACTCGAGATTCGTTAAAACAGCGGTCTGGAAGAAACCAACCTACAGTCGGGCAACGTTACAATAGGTGCCTGGGACACCCCGACCTATATCTAATTCAAGATTCGTTAGAACAGGAGTCTGGGGGGACCCAATCTGTACTCGGGATTCGTTAGAACAGGAGTCTGGGAGAACCCAATCTGTACTCGAGATTAGTTAGATTCTTGGGTCTTTGAGAACCCAATCTATAGTCGGGCTACTTTAAAATATGGATCTGCGAGAGCCCAATCTATACTCGAGATTCGTTAGAACAGGGGTCTGTAAGAACCCAATCTATAGTCGCGATTCGTTAGAAAAAGGGTCTGGGAAAACCTACTCTATAGAAGAGATTCGTTAGAACAGGGGTCTGGAAGAACCCAATCTATAGTCGCGATTCATTAGAAAAGTGGTCTAGGAGAGCCTATTCTATAGAAGAGAGTCGTTAGAACAGGGATCTGGAAGAACCCAATCTATAGTCGTGATTCGTTAGAACAGGGGTCTGGGAAAACCCATTCTATAGAAGAGATTCGTTAGAACAGGGGTCTGGAAGAACCCAATTTATACTCGAGATTCATTAGATCAGTGGTCTGGAAGAACCCATTCTATAGTCAAAATTCGATAGACAGAGGTCTGTGAGAACCCAATCTTTAGTCGAGATTCGTTGAAACAAGGGTCTGGGAGAAACCGAACTACAATCGGCCCCGTTAAAATAGGGGTCTGGGAGAGCCCAATTCTTACTCAAGATTCGTTTAAATATAAATCTGGGAGAACCCAATCTATACTCGGGATTCGTTAGAACAGAGGTCTGGGAGGAATCAACCGTCAGTCGAGGTCCGTCTAAATAAGGGTCTGGGAGATAAACAAGCCTATATTTAAACATACTATGAGTAGATAGTGTAATAACTATTTGTGGTCCAAAAACTTCAAAATAAGTTACATGAAGAATTTTAAAATTAAGAAGACATCCAGTCAATTCAATTTCACATTGGTTCTGCTTCGAATAAGTTTCTTAATGTCCCTATGATATATGTATTCATCGTATGTAAATATGAGAGCAATTAGGTTTTATCCTGTATCTCTAATATTGAACTCGTATTCATACAGACTCTCCCAAAGTAGTTTGTCACTGTTGTTTCATCACAACATATTTACCTTTAATTTATAAAAGCAATATTAAATTTTTTAATTGGCTACTCTGTTTTGTTAACATATTATTAATCCAGTGTTAATTCACTGTTAACTTTAAAACCTTTCCAACAAAATATGTAAAATAAACTGTAGGACGTGTGTAAATGAGAAACATTACAGACATATATGTATGTTAAAAGACAGCTGGTTTGTGGGTAGCGCCTCTCTGCACTCTGGTCTAGAGTAGGTTTATTTCACGGACAAGACCCTTCAGGTGGAATTCAAAGACTCCCTCCTCTATATTCTTTACCAGGAGTTTATTTTCCTACATAAATTCGAACTATACTCAAAATCCTTTTCTATCATTGTAAGAGTGAATAGTCACACTGACTGATCGCATTGAAACTACAAAAGTATGAATATTGAACAACTAATTATAGACAAACCATAACTTAAAACATTAATTAAATGATAAACCTGTTGAATATCGAGTCAGAGAAGTTTATTTAATTAAAGCAACGTTTCCGCAACTAGTATGTTGTCCTTTTCAAGGCAATTACTTGATTGCTTATAAATACCCATATAAAATGCATGTACATTCGCTATAATAATTTAAAACTTTAAAAAAAATTAATGAAATTTTAGTCCAAATTTTAATAAAATAATCTGCCAAAGTAGTGAAAGTCCTAAAATAAATTAATCTAAAAAAAATTATTTTTTGCCAAGGGAATACAAAAAAGTGTAATTTATACAAAAACCTCAAGATGTACAACACAAAAACTGCACATTAACAACTGTAACAATTACTGAGAGAGCAAAAATGCTTACACATAAAACGCACTAAAAAATAACAAAATAAAACAACAAAAACAAAAGGATCAACGGTACAAATTAAAACTTACTAATTCTTGGATGTTTGTAGATCAACATTTACTTTCATGTTTGAGCCTTTCTTAGGTTTGTTTCCACCCATTGACAGCCAGTGTTAGCTGATTTAAGCAAGACATTTTTTTATTGTTGATAACTTTATGTTTTACATATAAATGTTGTTTTTGTTTTTACATCTATTTATTTGTTATTTCGTTTTTTCATACTTTTTGATTTCTTATAAAGTGTTTGGATTTTATCAAGTTAAATAGCCTGTTGAATGGAGTCTGAAGAGGTTACTATCACTGAATCTGACATATTTAACCTGCATTATTATTTCTTCTGCTTCTGGTTTCATCTCCTATCGGAGGTTCAATATCGTTGTTTCTACTTTCCTACGCGTCTGATCATCTGTTTAACTACAACCATACCACTCTCTGATAGTCCGCAACCAAGACGTTTTTCTACGTCAATTTTTTTCTTTCTTTTGATCTTTCCTTGGATTATGAGGGCAGAAGTAAGTATTTTTCTCCCCTCGCTATAACCCCCAGGTATTATAATTTTTATATTTGTTATAGTTGTCAATAAATCACGTTCCCTCGTCATATTATTTTTAATACCAATTCATTACTTACTCTTTCTATCCACTATATACTAATATTTTTATTTAATGTCTGTTAATAACTATTAATTTTTTATATAGACTAATGATAGATTACAGAAAATTTTGCTTTTTTAAACACTCTGAGTGTTTAATAAAGCAAAATTGTCTGTGATGTGTCATTAGTCTATATAAAAAACTAAATATACTATACTAAATATTCTCCTATAATATCACTAAAAAAACGTCAATAATTTTTATATTCCAAACGTCCACACGGTGTAATATCGCGGAATAAGTAACTAACTCGTTCTTAGATATAAAATAGTATCTCGGTATAAAAGGAACATTTCCCTTTTAATAAACGCTTGTCTAGATACTCCTATTCTTACATTATACATACTTCTACTCTTGTATATATAAAAGAACTTAGTAAAACTACTTGAACTTTAATATTTTTTTCAAAACATAATTTATCATACTTAACAAATTTTACGGCTGTAGAGTTTTTTAAGATTTTAACAACAGATTTTTAATTAAAACCTTAAAGCTTGAAGACAATAATTTCGAAAATAAACTCACGCCTCTGGATGGACGAAGTTGATATACTTCTAACCTTAAAAGATTTATTGCTTAATTATTAAATTTACTTCATAAGGCCTCTAGCTTTGGGTTTTATTATAAGTAATAATCCAGGTCTTAATTAAAAGTTTCAAACAACTGCTTTATAAATTCCTTCAGCTGTGAAACAACGAGATTTAATTTAAAATCTGTATAGACCTGTTTCTCGCCAGGAACAAACTGGTAACTCTTTGGGAATAGATTTTACATATAAGGTTTCTACTCCTCTGCAAAACACTCGAACAAAAACTTCCTTTATAAAATTAATCCTTTATTATAAAATTATTGACACTTTTATAAAGCACGAAAGATATACTTTTGATAAAATGTCTATTCTTTTTGCAGCAATGAAAACTGTAAATTATTACAATTATAAAAGAAATTATAACTTGTTCTACCCTACTCATATCATAAGCGCCACAATAATGTAATAATGTAAATTTTAGAAGCCACTGGATCTAGAAGTATCCAAATGTTTTAGTACTTCCAGCAATAAACTTGTGCACATACGGGTTTAATATCTAATAACGTATATATACTACGCAAATCATATCGATTGGAAGTTATATCATAGACTTTGGAAGTTTTTTTATCGAAATACAAATTTTAAAGTTGACAAAAAGTGGCGGTTAATATAATAGTTAATAATATGTTATAATAGTTAATAAAAACTATTACTACGTTTCAACAGCTAGTTTTATGTCTTTTTCAGACCTGCCATTTTCTGAGATTTGTCACTAAATTAATGACTTTTTTGTTCCCGAACATCAAGAAAATCTACGTGGGCAACGGTTTCTTTCACCTGAAGAAGCAGTTGTTGCATTAATAACCCATATTTTAGAAGTACCTGAATCGGAGTGGAAGATGTGCATTGAAAATTGGTTCCAACGTATGCTCAAGTGTATAAATCTTCATGAAAAATATTTTGAAAAACAATAAAACCAAATTGGTTCTTAAATTCTTGTATTTTCATGCTTAGGCCAGAAACATAAATAGCCGCCTATCGTACAGGGTCAAAGATTGAACCCGAAACCTCTCTCAACACTGAAAATTTTAATGCCTTAAATGAGTTTGTTAGTTAGATAGATCTTATGTAAAATGAGCTAACTAATCGTATAAAACCTGTTCCAGAACTGTATCTCCAATAGTTTTGGAGAAAACTGGGGTAATGAAAAGACCGTCAGGATTGAAAACACAATTTTTTACGTTTGGACCACAATAACTCCGTTAAATTCTTTATAAACAAAGAAAAACGTTAATAAAATTTGTAGAAAATTAAATTCTCAAAAAATAAATGTAAATAAAGTCAATAAAAACGGAATAGTTATCATTTAAGAGATCCCCCGATTTTAACTTCTTGTATTTCTTTATATCGACACGCATGAAGTTATTAGTGGCTACTCATAAATCGGCCAATGAACATGCCAAAACTTTGTTTAGAGGAAAAGCACGAATTTAAAGTAGACGATGTAACCTTGTTATAAACGTTGTTTAGTAAATTGGATGCGTGGGAAACTTAGTATATTAATAGGAATAAAAATAATATTGTAAAAAATGAGTCAGACCTTATTCAAAATTCTATGTTAATGTAATTAGTGTGACACAAAAAACTTTTATTGTAACTTTTTGGTTAAACTCTTGAAATAATAATAAACTGAAATATTAATTATATATTTTGTTTATATGTAATTATGTTGTATGGTTAAAAGTTTTATTGCAATTATTAAGTTAGGTATAAAATTTCTATTTGATGTATCATATTTAAAGTAGGGTTAATAACTGTTGTTTTGACAGGTGACCGTGGCAACGTCTTCTGTATAAATATGGAGTTATAACCTTATTTTCTCCTTAGTTGTAAGTTAGAGTTTGTAGTAGCAACACTTACTGATGATGATGATGACTTTGTCATTGAAACGCGTATGAGTCAATAAATGATTAATTTGTGAGTTTTGTGTATGTTTTTTTTTGTTTTAAAATTTTATATATTTTTTATAAAAATGGAAACATAACTCATAAGTGATGCAACAAAATAGAGAAGAAAAGAATAATTAGGAGAATGTCCTTAATTCGTCGAAAAAAAGATAAAGTAGCCATGGGTAGGCAGTGGATTTTCTGCTGTTACATCATCTTTAGAGTGCTGCTACAGACTTACTAAACTACCCCCCCCCCCCGCTTTCATTCCTCCCACCGTATATGCCGAATATATGTTAACCGTGGCAAGTCGTCTCTTAAAATGTCGAATGTATTGTATACTCGGTTCTTTTCGGTTTTCCTCGGCAGTCACGTCTAGTAACATGCAGGAGATCATTATAGGTAATTACCCATAACCTGGCACTTGGACTTGACGCGGCACTATAGGCGGGGATTAGGTGGAGATTAGACAGAGACCGTTCTGAGAACATTTCCCGGATATAGACATACATCACTTATATATAGCATTTCTCATTTCATCTTCTAGAGCGCCTTCATGAGGGCCGCAAAGACAATTGATGCAAACCGTATGACGGAAGAAACTAAGCTGGCCTCTTCTTGGTTTAATACACATAAGTGGCCATTAACTCAGGCATTGTATTGGGATATTTTAAAAGGTATCTCAATTGAACTTTTGTCACAACTATGCCCATTAAGGTCTATAATGTTTGTACTCCATCCTGGAATGCACAACAGCTGATTTTTCCATTCTGTAGTGTGTTTAATCTTTGAACAAAACTTTGTGTTTCCTATGTCAGTGGTTTTGGTTTTAGCTTTGTTTATTTATTTCGTTAACGTGTATTGTGTGAAAAAACGTTAAATAGAAATATTTACTGTTTTAATTATAGTTTTCTAAAGATATTTTTACTTTTTATATTACTTTAAAACTTTGTATGGTTGTGTTATAGGTTATTTTTCAAACGTCTACATTTGTGTAGTTGGTGTATAAGAGTGTCATAGGTTATTTTTAGGTTAGGATTGTAAATAGCGTGTATACTTTTAACAACTTATTTATTTAAATTCAATGACTATAGGAATCATTAATAAATATTAAAAATATGTCTTCAAAAAATATTATAGATGATTCTGAGCAAATTATTAACATTTTGTTAAGTTTAGATGCTTCTGATACAGACTTTTTAACTGATATAGATTCAGAAGATGATTTTGTGATGAACTCAACATTTATAATGAGCAGAACTTTATTAATGTAGGCGAGGGTGTCCAAATTAAAAACAGGTTAACTGGTGACACTATAATTGTAAGCAATTGAACTGACAAAAATAGGATAAATCAATCCATACAAGCTGTACATCAGTCATTAGACGAAGCTGACCAAGTTAAAGGCAAGTTTACATATACACTACAACAGTATTAAATTTAACTGACTGGAATCTGATAAATCAACCCGTACATCAGCCATTACCTTCTCATTCATTTACAGCAGACCAAAATCTTTCTTTATGGTTTAAAAGAGACAATAGTTTTATAAATAATGTACCCCCTTTTACTGGAAATATGACTTTGGTTATGTCGGAACCAACAAAAGGCGAAGAACCTTACTACTTTTTTGAAAATTTGTTTACTTCCGATATGTTTGACTTAATTACAAAAGAGACTATTCGGTATGCAATACAATCAGGAGAACATAAGTTTAGTACTTCCACAAAAGAAATTAAATTATTCATAAGGGTAAATCTATGTGTAAATCTAATATGAGGAGTTGTACGAGCTGTAAGCTGTATATCCTATCCAATGGTAAGAACTATGCAATTTCTTCTGTCTATATTAGTAATATTGTCCTTATTAGTAATAACATTAATTTTTGGCACCTTATAACACATTAAAAAAGAATGAGCCCCTTAATGGACACATTTGTGGCCATTACGTTTTTTTATAATAAAATTGTCTAAATTGGTAAAACGTTAGGTTTAACAATTTTTATATTTGATTTGATTAGTAATCATTACAAAATAAATCTCAAAGAATTTAGTTAAGGTTGACAAAAATCTGTCCCTGAAGAGGCTAGTACAGAATTTCTATCGATCGGTCAAGTGCCAGCTTACGTGTAAACACCTATACGAAATTATTGACTATCTTAGAGTTTACTTGAAAAGAGGCTTCTCGTCATTAGAAATTTTGATATTTGAGGACGTTTCAATTCACAAACGTTTAAGGCTTTTCTGAAGCTAAACTCTTCCCTGAGAATTTATTGTTTTAGGTTCATAAAAGTTATCCCATTTGATTACCAACAAGGACTGAGTTTAACAAATACTAGCATAATAATATATACAGCATAATATATATATATATATATATATATATATATATATATATATATATATTCGCACTTCAGCTGTTGTTGGGTTCATGTCGTCAATGCTAGATGAGATTCTAGCGAAACGTCCAAATTGCGATTTTATGCACTGTAAAATTAACGGATGTACTCCGGATTTGAACTATTCAATCATATATATATATATATATGTGTGTGTGTGTGTGTGTGTGTGTGTGTGTGTGTGTGTGTGTGTGTGTGTGTGTGTGTGTGTGTGTGTGTGTGTGTGTGTGTGTGTGTGTGTGTGTGTGTGTGTGTGTGTGTGTGTGTGTGTGTGTGTGTGTGTGTGTGTGTGTGTGTGTGTGTGTGTGTGTGTGTGTGTGTGTGTGTGTGTGTGTGTGTGTGTGTGTGTGTGTGTGTGTGTGTGTGTGTGTGTGTGTGTGTGTGTGTGTGTGTGTGTCTGTGTCTGTGTGTGTGTGTGTGTGTGTGTGTGTGTGTCTGTGTGTCTGTCTGTGCTGTGTGTGTGTGTGTGTGTGTGTGTGTGTGTGTGTGTGTGTGTGTGTGTGTGTGTCTGTATGTCAGTATTTAGAACAGTATATACAACAGTATTTATAAAAATCTATTTGGTCTATGAATAATGCACTCATAATTTTAACAATTCACTTGCTAGCTTTAAAACTCCTGAAAAACAAGGATAAAACTGTGCAATAACTATTCAAAATGTGTATTAATAGTTTCACAATAAATGTCTCCTAAATTAAATCTGTGCAATATTTATAAAGGATTGTTTCTCATAATTATCTCTAAAAATTAATTGTTTTACTATATCAAGTTATTTGAAACAACATATTTATATTCTTACAGTATTCGAGTGTTATTTGTGGAGTTTGGTGAGACCGGTAATAGAATGTTAACAAACCAACTCTGTCTCCACACTTCGGAAGGATCAACAATAAATCCTTAATCCAAAGTTCAGCGACAGGAAATTGATTGTAGCTACGTTGTCCCTTGAACGCGAGTCCTATTACTTTGAGGACGATTTATTTAACCTGATCAAGTTAAAAGGAGGATGTTGCGCAAACTTTCCTTTCTGAACTTGCTGCATATTAAATAGTGTAACATGTTTATTTTCTCTAAATGATTTTCCGTTCTGAAATTCTTGTTTGAGATTTCCATATTCTTTAAAGTTACAAATCATTATTATGTTTTGAAAATAAATTTTAATGAATCACTTTTACATTATTTAGGCGATAAGTCAGAAATATTAAAAAAGTATTGTAGTGTAACTTCGATTGTAGTAGAGACTAAAACCCCTTCAGAAGCTAAACGTGTAGCATAATCATTCCATCACGTGTACAAGGACCCGTACCTAAACAAATCTATCGGAGCAATAAAGAGGTTTCTCCACCTTTAACCCCTTGTATGGAACAAGATAAGGATGTGGATATTGATTAAGGTAGGATATAAGAAAAGGACATAAAGATCCTAAATGGATAGAGGAAATTCATGGTATCGCGTGCCATAGCTGCATACCTGAGGAAGACTTTATCTCAATCGGAGAAGCAAAAGGTGTGGCCGTTACATCCTTTTGCAAAACGAACGGCAGCGAAATGTAATTGGAAATAGATAGAAGTTAGGAAAGAACAAGTAATGATCCTCTGGTACTAGTAATAAGGAAATATTACGTCATCGCGTGTGCAGGGCTGCTTACCTGAAGTAGATCTGCTCTCGTCCGAGTGTAAAAGAAGTTTCTCCTGTTACACACACACCCTCTGTATGTTGTTATTATTGTATACATTTCAAAGCGGAATAAAACATTTAATTTCTTGAATTTTTGTAGTCAATTACGTTCGAAAAAATAGTTTATGACTATCCGAGCTTTAAATTATGTAAATTTGTGAAAATTGGTATCTGTAGAAGACACTGATGAAGATCGCCACATAGCGATCGAAAACGTTCTGTTTCATTAAGTTTTCACAGATTTAAAAATTCTAAACTTTGGATGGTCATAAACTATTGTTAAATTCGATAAAAACATTTAAGTAATGAAAACAAATTATATTTTCTTTGCATGACTCGTGTTTACTAACACTATTGAAAAGAAAATTAATGATGAATTGTGTTTTTTAAATCTAAATTTGTTTGGCTGATAAATTCTTTGCTATTGTTATCACCATGTAATAACAAAATTATAGAAATATTTTTCAGTTATATTTGAGAGCAACAATAAAATCAAACAAAACTAACACCAGCCAAAATGCCGCTGCTTCTCTTCTTTAAACACATTTAAAACACTTCATCAAACTAAATGACATCTTTAAACGAATTTTAAACAGTTTTCATTACTCGAGCTAATTGTCCTTTTAAACAGAATTAAGTTTATTTGCTTCAGAACGAGAAAGACTAAATTGCAGAGCTGTCTTTAAACTTTCAACTTTGATTAATTATTTCGTTCAACTTAGAATACAAGTTGTTTTAACAAATCTTATTCTACTAAACCAACTTTTCCCGTACCAGAAGTTTCTCAGGTTGGGAAGGCAGGTTTCGGATTTGTTTAGATTGTAATCTTACAAGATTTCAATCAGCGTTTACTTTCAGATATACTTTTCACGTGGTAGTTTTTACATGTTTATAACTTTTCAGTAAAAATCACATTTAATTAACTTTTGTAGGTTATAACTAGGTCTGTTACTTTTTTCGCCAACTACGGGCAGAAGAGGATTATAAATACAGCTAAGAATAAGGTGGAGGTATAAATCCCCTGATGAAGGATATGTACCTGAAATAGACCTACTTTCTTTTACTAATATACCAATCATTATAACTTCAAAAACCTCTGACATTATATTCATTCAAATTAATTTTAAAACCATATTATGTTGTAAATAGGTTTTAATATTTACTTGATTTATTATAAAGTCTAATTATTTTAAGTGTTATGTTTGTTGGTGTTTTATAGCAATAAATTGTGAACATACAATTTTTGCAATAATTTGTTTTCACCTTCAGCTTAAACCACTAGTTTTCAAGTATACACTTTATCTTAGGTAAACACTAGCCTATAATTGTACTATTTTACAAAAACTACTATTTTTACAACCTCCGAGGTTTCGATCCGTCGGAGTTGACAATGTGACACATTTACCAAAACTTCCGAACTCATTCAGACTTTTGTAGGTACGACTATAAGAGTGCGCAAGAGTTTACATAATGATATAGGCTTTATTAAAGTGTAGGGGAAAGTCGTGTGGTATCGGCCACGTTAGCTTTTTTCCATATAACGTTTTATTTAGAAACTAAGAATAATTGATCTATTTGCCATTCTAACCTTTATACCTTTATCCAAGTACCATTAAATAGTTTTGTTTCAAAATATAAAAGAAATATTAATTTTACGCAAATTTGAAAACCTTTGCATTTTTGGTATTACAGATTATGGAGGATGGTATCAGACAGTCATGCAGTGCTTAATAAAGAGACTTTTAACTTATTTTAAATGTAAATCCATCCATAAAATACTCATAAAAACTAATAATTTGAAAAATCAAGTATAAAACGCCATTTTGTCATGTTTAAAGTTTTAGTTATATTTTGAGCAGTAGAATATTAACAAATATTTTAGACTAGGTTGAACATTAAAAACTCTTAGTCTATTTTGATTTTACTGTATTATTTTTTCGTATAAACATCGCACTGGTAACAAATGCTACTTCCTTCTAAGTCGGCACAATTTTTCGTGAACCCAGTCCTTACACATTCGACACTGTATTCAGTCTTTTTCAAAACTAGGGCCAAAAATGATGTAGTGAGTGACATTGTTAGCCTGGTTTGGGATAATTTCGTCGTTATTATTTAAAACTTTCTAAATCTTGTACCTTTGTGATATTTCCTCAGTTTATTTTCCACAACTTTCATTTTACACTTCCCCTTAGATATAGCTCTGAGTCTATCCTCTAATGAGCTTCTTGGAACACTGTGTTTTTCCCTTGCTTCCCTTATTGTCATTTTTTGACTTTAAACTTGTTCTATCGTTCTCTTGGTAGTCTCTTCACTCAATTTCCTTCTTATCTTTCCCATTTCTCTTTGGTAAAAAAATCTTTTGAATAGCGTTTTAACTGTAAATACTTTCAGATTCCTGTTTATCCGATACCATCCGAAAGTACTTTGTCCGATACCACCCGAACGATAATTGACATGGATTCAACTATGGAGAACTTATTATTTTTTTGTAGGAATATATTTAATCTATAACATATTAGAGGAACATATTAGGTTTATGATGGTAAACAGAATACATGTAGGCCTAAATACTCATATTTACTGAAGTTATAATCTTCCAAACCTAGCTTTGTACTGCAACAAACACGAATAAACATCAAAACTTGACCCTACAACTAAACGACACAGAGTTATCATTCAATATGGTAACAATGGCTCCGTTTTCTTTGAAGGATCAACCTGATGGCATGACAGTTGCTGTCGTTAGTCGTTTGCTGGTGAAACATGTTTTGTCCGATATCACCCCCCGTTTGATACTGGACTATAAGTGTATATTAGCTCAACTTAAAGATGGAAACATATAACGAAAACTACTTAGGCCGAGTATATTAAATCCAACATCTTAGTCAAAATAACCAGATTGCTCCTCCATATTTCCTTCATCACACAATGTCCATAAAATAAAATCCTATCCAAATATTCTCACAAACGAATAAAAAACAATAATCCAGCTGCCACAAAAACAGAACACCTATCACAAATACTCTTGGTTAAAGATACTATCAAATAGTTATACAAGCAAAAAACGAGCTCATGAATTTGTTTTTGCTTTATTTGAAAAAACTTCTCTTAAAAATATGACTTACTATCTGAGCTGACAAATGAGCACATCTCCCTAAACGGCCGTCCACGTTTAGTCAACGTATAGCGTGACCGATGAAATACGCAGGTGGTGAAGGTAGGTAGGTGGGAATGGGAACTGCTACTTAAGGGAGGGGAACGGCGCAGTGTTTTACGCTATGCTATACGATGCCCTACATTTTACAATACAAAAGACCCACTAGGCCTATACGTTAACAAAAAACTGTCTCAGCGGGTACACACCATCAACTCTAGTGCTCCTCCGTATCTGAAGGTTACCGATCAAGCTAAACCTGACGACACGTAAGTACTTCTTTCAGTATATTTCATGTGGCTACCACATCTAGTCGCATTTAGTCTAAACTTGATATGGACACTGCTAGTAATTAAATGAATATTAAAGTAGAAAATAAATATGTTTTTGTAGAATAAGAATATTTGCATTTCAGTACGTAATGAGGTTCGCAACTTATAATAAAGGGCTAGGTAAACGTACTAGACATAAAAGAAGCAAACTAAACGTTAGAACTGGGCACTCACAATTGGTTCTTTGTAATTCAAAAACGCTTCAGTAATTGTCCAACTACAGAAATGAAAATTACTGCGCTTAAATAGAAATAGGTTTTCTAGAGATACAAATGCTACTGTCTAGTTCTAACTTGTGGTATATAAGTGTAAAAAGTTAATAGTGTAATCATGTGTGTTTAATGAAAGGTATAAATACCCCAAATTAGTACATTTTAATATCTATATGGTGTGGAAAATAATTAATGGTTATTATTAATAAAAAAATTTATTTAAAGAAGACTTTTACGGATTGGTTTAGGATTTAAACGGCGAGCAATGGAAACAAATGACAAAGTTAAAGGTGTTTTTAATTTGTTTACTTGTCTGTAAATGTTTGCGATATTCAGTTACAGCCAAATATCAGTTACAGTAAACCAAAAATTCAATTACAGTCAAGTTAATATTCAGTTACAGTCAAGTAAATATTCAGTTACATTCAACAAAGCGTCCATTTATAGTGAACCAAATATTCAATTACAGTCAAGTAAATATTCAGTTACAGTCAAGTAAATATTCAGTTACAGTCAACAAAGCGTCCATTTATAGTGAACCAAATATTCAATTACAGTCAAGTAAATATTCAGTTACAGTCAAGTAAATATTCAGTTACAGTCAAGTAAATATTCAGTTACATTCAACAAAGCGTCCATTTATAGTGAACCAAATATTCAATTACAGTCAAGTAAATATTCAGTTACAGTCAAGTAAATATTCAGTTACAGTCAACAAAGCGTCCATTTATAGTGAACCAAATATTCAATTACAGTCAAGTAAATATTCAGTTACAGTCAACAAAGCGTCCATTTATAGTAAACCAAATATTCAATTACAGTCAAGTAAATATTCAGTTATAGTCAAGTCAATATTCAGTTACAGTCAACAAAGCATCCATTTATAGTAAACCAAATATTCAATTACAGTCAAGTAAATATTCAGTTACTGTCAAGTAAATATTCAGTTACAGTCAACAAAGCGTCCATTTATAGTGAACCAAATATTCAAATACAGTCAAGTAAATATTCAGTTACAGACAACATAACGTTCGTTTACTGTAAATAAAAAATTCAACTACAGTCAAGTAAATATTAGTTACAGTCAATTAAATATTCAGTTACAGTCAATAAAACGTTCGTTTACGGTAAACGAAAAATTCAATTACGGTCAAGCAAATATTCAGTTACAGTCAAGAAAATCTTCAGTTATAGTCAACTAAATATGTAGCTACGTATGATATGCATAAAATTTTTAATTTAGCCTCGATAATATAATATTTATTATATTTTTATGATTAATATTCTGTCTTAAAAATACCCTATTAGTTTGTTTACGTGAATTTTTTGTATTGTAAAATAAACTCAGATAAAGTTACATTTACTTTATAGTCTTAGATATTATTTTGAGTTTAACATTCTTGTATAAAATAAATACAAATATTCGTATCAAAATATTACTGCAAATATTTGCTGAATTCAAATGATGAAGTGCGTACATTGTTTTGCAGAATAAGGGCAGCATTCCGGCGCTATCAATTTCCCAAGGGCTAAGTGGAGTTGATTAACCAGGAAGAAATACTTCCAAAAACAATGGAATATTTGCATGGATGGAGGGAGATTAGCTGATATGGAGCGAATAAATGAGGGGCGCATTTGAAGGGAGAATTGTGCGTTAAGGGCAAATTCTGAGAAAAGATTTTTCATTTTTTGTTTCAAATTTAAGTAATTTTATATTTATGGACGCCCAGCTTAAAGTTTGGAGTGTAGACATGCGTTACCGTATTTGTAAATGAAGTATTTTGCAGACTTGGATTAATAACATAATACGCCAATAACTCAAAAAATAATGTATTTAAAACTAACTATAGATCATCATCTTCAAAAAATAATACAAACATAAAAGATTATTACGAAATAAAAGACATTATTCTTAAGGCTTTATTTAATTACTGTCAACGTTTCTGCAAATACCAATCAAAGACATGTCCCTTTTTAAGACTAAATACTAACAAATTGTTAACAAGAGGCTTATACGACAAAAAAATAAAACTAACTGACTTTGTTAAAAATGTTATTTTTTTGTTTTTGTTGTGTGTTTTTTTAATGAATTTTTTTATTGTTTAGTCTTGAGAACCATGATTTTACCATATTGTTTCAACCATGTGTTCGAAACGTTGTCAGGAATTTATTAAAAATATTTTAATACTGTCTCTTATTTATTCAGAATCGTTTTATGCTTTTAGTATTGACATGTTAGTATCTCAATTTTGTAAAATAATATACAGTACAGATTTATCATTACTATAGTATTGTTACTAAGCGAGAATCGTAGCTTACGTCAGCAGGATCTCTTTCATGAACTTTATCTGTTAAGAACCTGGGTGTCATCGAAAGAACAGTGCTGAGTTGACAGAGCATTGCCTTGGAGAGTGGTCACTGGGACGCTCGTCGAAGGCGGTGAACGACTGACGGTATGGAATTAAAAGCCATTTATTATTCAATAATATTTCAATACATAAATATTTCTTTATTAATCAAATTTGTAAATGGGCGCAGCAAATAAATAACAGTTCATAGATAACTAACAACAATTAATAATAATATATTGTTCTGCACCACACTAAATGTTCATATGCAATTCCATAAAGTTAAATGGCACTTCTTGTTTACAAATCTAACAACAACAAAAAAATACATACTTTCGGATTCACTCCGAGCTCTTAACAGTTAAATAAAATATTTACAATAACAATATATATTTAGATCTTACTAATAGCCCCAGCCACGCAAACCAAAAACAAATAAAGGTTTAAATGTAATGTGGCTGGTGCAATGCTCCAAAAGATATTTACAAATTTTATCCATCCGCAACATGCCCAGCTGCTACCACTGTTGCTGACCGGTGATGTGTGTTACGTATATGTCCCGGGACCATCTAATGGCATCCGACACCATTAGTCTTTTCATTATCTTTGCGTAACGAGGAGATATCTTCAGCAACCGGATGACGCCCTCGTTACGTTAGTCCCACGAACCGAGGGCTCCTACCACTAGGGCATTGAGGGAATAAAAAAATGCATCTACGATTGCGGAAATGTATATACAGTAAAGTCTCGATAATTCGAGGTAGATGGGACCGGGACAAACTCGGATTACCGAAAACTCGAATTATACGGTAATACGTCTTGCACATTAGAAAAAACTGGAGTTTTATTGAACCCTAATACTGTAATTAGGATCGCAAAACTACGTTTATAGAATTTTATTGATCACAGTACTTGCTTAATTACTACTATAGTGCTTGATTACCAATGTTGCTTTAGAACATTGCTCATCTCAGTTGCTATATTTTTTTTTTAACTTGTTATTTGTCCTCTGCCTTTCCTTATCAGATCGTTTTTGTGCTGCGGTGTCGCGTAGATGTCTTAGCAGAATCACAACTGTTGGCGTGGTGTCTGTTCTATATAACGTAGTGAAGTTTCTTTATTCTCGTCATCACTGTCTTCAGTAGTTTTTTGCTCCATTTTAATAAGCGTAACATTTTTTATCTCAAATTGTTCACATCGGAATTTTCACGACTTGAGAGTTTGTTGATAAGAAATGTCAAATCTGTTTCTTCTTCTGGATCAATAACACAGTCAACAGTTTCATTATGACTCAGGATTTTATTCCTCGACTTACTTGATGTTTCTTCTTTTATTTTGTTCCTTGATTTAGATATCCAGTACACAACTCCCTTAACTGTAATTTTTTTTTAGAAAGCTAACAATGATTTCCTCCTCTACAGTCGCTTCAAAGAGAGACTGTAAAAGGTAACGATTGTGTATTTTTTTTATATGTTCCAGACACACTGATCTATCGGCTGGACTAGACTGGTAATTTGTGGTAAGATATATAGCACGGATATCAATCAGTTGATCTTCATCGGGATGCGACGGTGCTTTGTCTAACAGTAAAATAAGCTTCCAAGGCAAAATCTTTTCTTTTAAAATCTTTTCAGTTTCGGGTAAAAGGTCCTTAAACAAACCCACTCTTTGAATAGTTCTCTGTCCATCCAATCAGCTCTTTAGCTCTTATATGAAACAGCCCATGCTGAGTTGGAAATGTTTTAAACATCGACGGCTTAGCTGACTCGAAGCCGGACTCGAATTTAAGGGCAGCTGAGAAAATCGGGACTGGAATTTCGAGACTATGCTGTATATACATGTGTGTGTGTGTGTGTGTGTGTGTGTGTGTGTGTGTGTGTGTGTGTGTGTGTGTGTGTGTGTGTGTGTGTGTGTGTGTTGGTGTACGTATACAAACACGAGCCAACGTGGTTCGTAAACAAATGGATATACCTATGACTCATTGAAATGTTCCATCTATCTATTACTTCAAGTAGTAGGCCAACATTATGATTCATACAAATTACAAAAGGTTGGTTAATATCACTTAAACATATTAACATAGACTGAATTTTTTCCAAATTATTCTAATTTATACAAACATACAATTTATTCAAAAACTGATATGGTGGCCCTATCTTAAACCATCTAACAACCGATTTCAATTGTAACTAGTAACTATTTCAAAAAAATGTATTCAATCAATAATTTTATTTTCCTTCATAATTTATATATTTAATATTACAAACCTATAAAATGTTCAAGTTGTATTTTGATATATGTACACATAACCACAACCTAACCTCTAAATAAGAACGAAATTACAGTAAAGATTCTACAGTTTGTTTATTTTGTATATTTCCTAATTTTGTTACTCGAAAGTTTTAAAAATCATTTTTTATATTTATTTACATTAATTTAACGTTATTATCAAGATTGTAGCTTTGATTTTGTCATAATTAATAATAAAAACAATATCTCACAATTATTAATTTGTTTTCTCATTAACGTTTCAATAGCAAAGTCGTCATCATTAGTAACTAAACCGACACAAATTATAAAGGAGCTTATAGTTATAAGTAATAACTTAGTTTTAGATATAGTATAGAATTTGGTTAGCTATAAATATTGATGACGATTTGGTCATCATACTTGGGTGAAACGCCTGTAATAAAATAATCTATTGATTGTAAGCTGGTGTTTATTATTTAATAATTAAAGCATTGTTAACGTATTTTATATTTGTCTATTAAGTTTCTTTTATCTTTATAAATCTTTTAAAATATATAAATACCGACTGAATAATTTAAATAACATTAAATTGCAATAGTTAATGAAACAAAACATTCCCGTTCCTCTAATTTTCCAGGCTCTTCCCGGGAAATGCGACACTACGTGAGATTTATGACGTGATATGCTTTGTGTTAGGTAACCAATTATTCCGGATGCTTGAATTAATTCACGGGATGTTGTTAACGAACGCGTATCTCATTGTCTTCAGTGCATTATGTGCAGTCAACAGCAGCGCTGTCAATCAGCACAATTACTTCTGCTGAATATTCGACATCCGTTAATGCTGCAAATTTCATTCAGCAGTGCCTCACATGGCCGGGAACGTCATTACGTTCAAATAACTTAAAACCTTAAAGTTTCAGCTTTTAAACCTACTGTAAAGTATTTTACTAATCTTGAAAACGATAAATAAAAATAGATCCAAAAGTAGAATTATATAAATTAAAAAAGATGAATAAAATACATATATAAAATCAGATGATATTAGAAATACAGATCCTATTTTACTATTTTTTGAGCATAAAAACGATTACAAAGGTTTTAAAAAATTATAAAACTGAGAAATATCAATAATGAAAAAAAATATTTCTAGGTTTAGTATAAAGAATTTCTCTACTTAATTAAAGGCTTCAATCATACAAGGTTTAAAAACCCAAATACCCTCTTCAGGCATCAAAAATAGAAAAACATATATATATTTTTTACCCCTGAGGTATAACTGAGGAATAGCATTGCCTTTCTGGATGCAATGGTGACGAGAATAAAAGGTAGGCTTTCATTTAATGTTTATTGGATATACGCGAAATTTCAGGTACACCCTATACTATTCAACCGCTCAAAAGAGCACAAGTTGGCGGCGTTTCATAGTAGGTTCATAGTAGGGCACAGCATTTAGGTCATTTACTGTTATCACGAAACAACTGTATGAAGGAGTAAAACATATATATGTTATAGCGTAGTTTAACGGATTCGGGAATGATGTAATACAAATAATCATAAGAAAAGCTGAATTTAAGAAAAACAGAATGGCTAGAACAACCTTAACCATGGATAAACCTAAAATCCGCTGGGTTAGGTTAGCTTACAACCCTCCGCTATATAGCGTGGTTAAGAGAGAAGTTTAAAAGATTTCGAGTGTCTACGGCTTCGGATGAGTTTTGGGTATAATTCTCAGGTCTCCTAAGGACTTCACTGATAATTATGAAAAATCTTTGATTTACAGCATAAAATGTGAGGTATGGGATTCACTATATATTGGTAAAACCCATAGGAATATTAAAACAAGAAGCAAAGAGCACTTTCATCACTTTGAAAACAACAAACCTTAATACTCGACGATGACCAAACATTGGCTAGACTCCTAGAGCATTTCTTTAAGTGTGACTACCCTAAGTTGTTAAAACATGTAACGAGGTACATCACTTGATGCTTGTTAAACCTGGTTTATAAACAAATTTCGAGATGTCACAGTCTACAATCAGTCGGGCCCTGACCAGGAATCGTCACTTCCTTTTCCAAAATCGGTGATGCATCATTAATCATTTACGCCTTTATCAGTGTTATATTCTGACATTTTTGTCGTTATTTTGTTTTTTTAGTTAAATTAAGTACTTTAGTTTCTGTTTAAGACTTATTTAGTGTTAAAAAAAAGTTGCTACCACTGGTTAAAATGTGTTTCGCAACGTGTACAATTTTAATAATGGTTTGATAGTTTTTAATTTAGGACTTACTTTTTTGTTTTTTTAATAATAGCTGTTAATGAGTTCTCATTTTTTTTTCTGGCTAAAAACCAACTGTGGTTATCATCGCCAAACAAAATCTAAAACATAACGCATTATTTTAAATAAAACAAAAATTACAAAACAAAAAAACATTACAATAAATAACAAAAAAAACAACAATAAATCTATAACAATAACAATTATAAAACTATAAATAACAAAATAACAACAAAGAACAATATAAATAATAACAATATTTAAAACAACAATTGTCAACAATTTAACAATAAATAAATCTTAATAGCACAATAACAAGAACATAAAATATATTAAATTTAAATAAATAATAAAGAATAAACGCAGATAATAATTAAAAGAAATATAAGTATAAATATAAAAGCATATATTTTAAATATCAAATTTGAAAAAATATGTTCAAGTGGTGCAAGAAATCGATGACTCTGTCAATGGCCGAGGCATCGTCCTTTAGCACCACTTTCAAACTGCTTTTTAAATTAAAAAGGGCACGTATATTATTTACACTAGCACAATCTACTACAATATGTTTTATTGTGAAGATATCACCGCAGTACTGGCATATTGATGGATCTTCACGACACATCAAATATCCATGAGTTTCAAAAGAGTGGCCAACGCGAAGGCGTGTGACCACCACTTCCTCCCTACGTTTTGAACGGATACAAGACCTCCATGGTCGGACGGTATCTTTAATTTTCCTCAGCTTATTCTGAATTACGTTATGGCATTCGTCATTCCAAGCAGGGAACAATGAATGTTTCGCAAAACACACATAATCAGATGCCATAACTCGTTGAGTAATGGGCACCAAACTTGTATCATTTTTCGCCGCTTCGTCCGCTTTTGTGTTTCTGAGTATTCCGCAATGTCCAGGAAACCAACAGAATGTTACTCCCACACCACCCAATTGAAGCTTGTGTACAGCACACAAAATGTCCCCAACTAAAGGGTTAACAGAGAAAACATCCTGAAGAGCACTTTTAGAGTCAGAACACAAAAGGTAGTGTGAAGATCGAGATCGAATAACAGTAAATGCTTTTAAGATGGCAAATAGTTCTGCCGTGAAAACACTGCAAGCTGAGAGCAATCCGTACGTGTAGGTACATTCAGGCCCATAAAACGCGCACCCAACGCAATTGTCCAGTTTAGATCCATCAGTGAAAATAATTTCACTGTGTTAATGAGATTTATAAATGGATCAAAATTCCTTGTGGTAGACCACATCAGGAGTATCGTGTTTTATATAACTGGACAATGAGAAATCGAAGTGCGGCGTTTTTATTATCCATGGAGGTAGATAGCACATTTGTCGTTCAAACATAGTGGGAAGTTGCAACTCAAGGTCATCCAATATTCTTAACGTTCGTATGCCGAATGGAGCGGTCGAACGTTGACGTGTATTGTAAATTTGATTTAGAATGTTATTAAAGACTATTTCAAATGCCAGGTGGTTTGGTTTGCTACGAAGACCAGAAATGTAAGATATTTGTAGCATCTGACGTCGTCTAGAAAGGGCAGGTTCCCCAGCTTCGACAAGAAGACCAGGGATTGGGCTAGTTCTAAATGCACCACTAGAAAGTCTAAGTCCAGAGTGGTGAACTGCATCGAGAGTTTTCAGAACTGTAAGTCGCGCAGATGAATATGCTTGACATCCATAATGCATGCGCGATCTAACTACCGCGCGATAAAAGCGAAGCATACTAGTTCTGTCTGCTCCCCAATTCATACCACTAAGGACTCTTAACATATCCAATTTCTTGTTGCATCTCACCTTCAAATCACGCACATGTGGGATCCATGAGAGTCTTTTATCAAATAAAAGCCCCAAAAATCGAACACTATCCGTGGTTTGAAGTTGAATCCCATCAAGATAAAGGATCGAATCCTGGTGTTGCCTACGACGACTAAATGCTACGCATCGGGTCTTCGAAGCAGAGAATTTAAATCATGTAGTTCTTGACCATTCCTCTAATTTGCTTATTCCTAACTGCAAAGATCTTTCCGCAGTTGCCATACAAGAGCAAGCACATAAATACAAAAGCCATTCACAAAGAGAGAACAATTTACCGGTGATCGTATGTTAGGTATGATACTATTTATTGCAACGGCAAATAGCGTGATGCTCAGCACGCTGCCCTGCGGTACACCGTTCTCCTGTTTATAACTATTTGAATATCGCGCTCTTAACGAACGCGAAAAGATCTATTTGACAGGAAGTTAACGATGAATGCCAGAATATTCCCTTGTATACCTCATGACTTCAAAGTATTAAGAATTCTTCTTTTCTATGATATATCGTATGCCTTCTCGAGGTCGAAAAAGACTGCAACGAGTGTTTGACGCAAGAGAAAGGCATTTTGAATAGCGGATTCTAACAAAACCAATTCGACAACTGATGATCAACTGTTTGTTGCAAAGAAAATTGTTGGTTTCTAGGTACTAGACAAGACGGCGGTTGACCATCTTCTCCAGGAGTTTGCACAAGACGCTTGTTAGATATATAACAACTGGAGTTGGTTTTGTCTTTACCTGGTTTTAAAAGAGGAATTACTGTCGCTTCTAACCATGCATCGGGGAAAGACAGCTCCTCGAATGACCGATTGTATATTCGAAGGAGGACAAGTTTCGCCGATGATGGTAGATGTTTCAGCATGGAGTATACAATGGAATCAGGATCTAGTGCAGAATCCTTCGTTGACGAGAGAGCTGTTTCCAATTCCTCTATAAAGAAAGGCGTGTTCAAAGGAGACTCCCCAGACAACCCAACAGTAAACGGAATTAGCCTCTTCCTTCAGTTTATACATCTGAAATAATCTATTATAGGCTGTAGTAGCAGAAAAGTTAGAAAATGATGTTCCAAGTACATTAGCAATGTTATCACTGTTTGTGATTAATCTTCCATCTGGTTGCTTCAGTGCAATGGCTGGCAACGGAATGGAAGTACCACAAACTGATCTTAGTTTCCTCCACACTTTGGAGGACGGAGTTGTTCGTCTAATTGTGGTAATGTACTGTTCCCAAGAGTTCTTTGTACTCAGCCTAAATATCCTCCGTGCTTTCGCACGGAGTATTTTATATTCCTGAAGGTTTCCATTTGTTGGGTGTCGCTTAAATCTCCAAAGAGCTCTTCGTCGTAAACGGAGGATTTCTGTGCATTCATCGTTCCACCACGGAACAGATGGACGACGTGCGTACACAGATGGAATGGTCTTTTCAGCGGCATTCAAAATAGTCTTAGTAAAATTGTAAACGATTGTATCAATGGGTGTCAGATAATCCGTGTCAAGTGATACAAGGTAATTCGAGTAGGCGTCCCAGTTGGCTTTTCGTAAAATCCAACGGGAATGTGGAGAATAACAGGGTGAGGAATCACATAAATTGATCTTAATTGGCACATGGTCGCTTACATACACATCATTAAGTACCGACCATGTGCATCTAGTAGCTAATTGAGGGCTGCAGATCGATAGCTGTCCATCCACCAGTAGATGCTGCTAAATGAGTAGGCGTACCGTCATTTAGCAGGCATAGGTCCAGTTCCGTTCTTACACTCTCCACTAGCTGTCCTCGAGGTTGCAGGTTGGAGATCCCCAAGATAAATGATACCCATTAAAATCTCCTACCAATACGAACGGGGTCGGTAACTGGCTTATCAAATTCACTAAGTCACTGTGTTGCCGGTTTTCTTGTGGTGAGCAAGTAGACGTAACACACAGTGATTTTATACGGGACAGCTGTTTGAACGGCTACTGCTTGTAAAGGGGTTATTAAGTTTAGAGAAACAGCATCGATACAGTCACGGGCTAGGTTGGCTACGCCACCTCTAGCTCAATCTTCTGTAACGAAGTCCGATCTAAAAACTGAATACTCCCTTAAATGAAAATTATGCGAGTCGTGGAGATGTGTCTCCTGTAGACATACAAACATTGGATACACATCTCGCAAGAGTACCTTAAGATCTTCTATGTGACGCCTAATACCGTTGACGTTCCATTGTATCACTGACTTGCTAATTGCAGACATTTATCAACTTAGCAGTGGATTAATCTGACACCCATTAGTGCTCTTAACTTGTTTACCTTCGACGTTTAGAGACGTCTTAGGTTTAGATTCCTACAATTCCATATTCACCTGTTCAGGGATGGAATCGGAGGATGTTTTAGGTTTAGGAGGGGAAGTTTTTGCATTCCCTTTTTTTATCGGATTAGTTTTTTGGGGGCAGCTGTTACTGCCGGCGCCGATTTAGGAATAAGATTATCTTTCTTTTCCCGCAATGTATTATTCGGTCACTGTCAGATGACAATTTCTTCTGCGTCGAACTACCAGTGTCGGTCAGGGACCTGCTTCTTCCACCGAGTCCTCCCGTAGAAGAGGTCGGCAAAGAAAGCAAGTCTCGTGAGGTGCTAGCAGGTTGTACACCCTTTTTAAATGTTGTTTAATGGGGGCATTTGTAAATAAAGAAAGAAGCCGAGTTACTTGCTCGGTAAGCACTTCTATTTTACGTGACAGTTCATCACAATTTGTACTTGACAACTTGGTAGTGGTCAAAGTTACAGCATAAGATTTTCCGCCAACCTTCGGTAGAGTAGATCTATAAATCTTCCTTGCTTCGGAAAACGTTATTTTCTCTTTGGCCATGATGCTCAGGATAGTCTTCTCTTCGATAAAGGTAGGACAGTTAAAAAAACGCGCTGCGTGTTCACCACTGCAGTTGGCGCACTTTGGAGAATTGGTACAATCCTTCTCTTCATGACCTTCGACGCTACACTGACCACATACGCCCTGCATCGAACAAGAAGAACTTATATGCCGTAATGTTGGCACTTGAAGCACCGCCGCGGGTTAGCCCCATATGGCCTTACTGATAGCCTCTGGTAACCCGCATGAATGTATTCCGGTAAATCTGCTTTCCCAAATATCAAAATAAAAGAAGCTGTTGCAACTTTAACACTTGTCTGTCTTTATGATTGGCACAACGTCCGTTACGGACTGAGAAGCCAGTTCTGATTTAATTTCATCCACAGACAGGTTCATAAGATCTCTACATGTAATGACCCCCCTTGAAGAGTTCAAGGATCTTTGGGGAGGCACAGATACCATGACCTGGTCAAAGAAAGAGTTCATTTTTGAAAGAGAACAAGTTTGTCTCTCGGTGGAGGTTGCAACTAGTAGTGTTCCGTTTCGAAGTTTTTTTAATAGAGGCTACAGGACCTCCGGCACAAGCAGTAATCGCCTTGTTCATAAGGAAAGGAGAAACTTTCGAGAGATCTTTCCCCTCCTCGGCATTAGAAAATATTAGATACTTAGGTGATGGCAAAGTCTGTGACGTTGCTACCATCAACTTTTTACTTCCCTCGTCAACCTTAGACTTATCAGGTGAAACCTGACGTGTCCTCTTTAGACTAACTCCATTTGACGTGTTTTTGTTATCCATGAAAGTATATTAAACCAGCCAGTCGGGCGTTACAGGCGATACTATAGGAACGGGTACATCCTTGAATCACATTAAGATAATTTCCAACCCTCAAAACTCTGAGGCCTATAACTTTTCTCCTTAGCTCGACTGGATGGTTATCAGTCGAGAACTCGTAATACTGTGCACAGGCTCCGACCCCTTGCAACGCGGACACTCCCTGACCAAGGACCGAAGCGGTTGGTAGACCAGAAACCGCGCTTACGTCTTCGGCAGAGCAAACTCACATCAGCATCCCGGACCAGAGTTTGTCAAGCTCTGGCCTTTTCAGCACTGCCAACGCGCAACGGTTCTGACCAGTCAAAATCACCTACAGAGAAGATGTAAGTTTTTATTTGTAAAGATTGTGTTGTGAATGTGGTGTTTGTAGAACGTGTAAAGTGTGTAACAATGAAGTGTGTGTTGTTAGTATTGTGTATGTTTGGCTGGGGTACCGCGAGGGACGCCAAATCCCTCTTAGTAAGTGCGGCTAGTCCACACCTCCCCTGCGGGGAATGAATTCTCATATGATGACTTTCTGTTTTTGTTTATGATTGCTGTAATAAACTTATTTTATATGTGAATAATTTTTTTAGGATGATACAGAATAAAAATATAATGTAAAATACGTAACTCTCCTGAGTAAAAAGCGAGCATTTGTTGTGTAGATCAAGGTGTCTTTATTGTTTGACTTTCAAATGTTTTACATTGTTTGTTTTCTTGATAATTTTACGATACAATGTCTATCGTTAATTTATATTGGTGTTTCAATGAAATATTTTATATTTGTCGATTCCATCTTCACGTGAGCTACTAGTTTTCACTAAACAATTTATAAACACCATAAAACATATAGCACAAACTAACGGATACAAGCCAACAATGATTGACAAATTATACAACCGCCTAAAAAATAAACCTAATAACCCAAATACAAACACACAACATGACAATCCCATAAAATACTTATCAATACCATACAGATCATCCAAAACCCACAATCTAACCAAGACACTAAGAAAATACAACCACAAAATAGCCTACTCCACACACAACACTCACAATAAACAATTTAAACCAAAAAACAAAATCGACGACATTTACAACGCCACTGGAGCTTACAAACTAACTTGCAGTTCGTGCCCCAGTTTTTACATAGGCCAGACAGGGAGGTCCTTCTATACACGTTACCAAGAACATATAAAAGCACTAACAAACAATAGCTAACAATCAAACTACGCTGATCATCTCAACTCCACAAAACATGACTAGATAGACATAACATCTAACCTACAAATTCTTCATAAACAACACAGAAATAAATAACGCTACACAACCGAACAATACAAAATATACAGACATTTCAAACTACACCCTACACACATACTCAATACACAATTAGATTACAACTCACACACACTTTTTGACAACATAGCTCCTAATATTCACAAAATACGCCCACACCACCATAATGTACACCATAATACACCCACCCCCACCCCAACACCCTAACCTACGTAAACCTTGAGATCAGTTACGGTCTGAGTTGACAATGTGACACATCTCCTGAAACGGCCGTCCTCAACAAATATAAGTAAGTGCTACTATAGGAAAGTTTATACATATTTATAATTGTTTAGTGAAATATTTTAGTGTTAGCTTACTCACTGATGAAGCGACATGGTCCTTGTATATAATAATAAACTAGTGATTAATGAGTTTTTTAGTAAACGTTTTTACTATTTCCCATTGTAATTATTCTCCACTGGCTCAGCTCTAATTAATTTTACCATATTTAATATATTCAATAACAATTGGCATTCTGAATTTTCAATTTGAAACCAACTCAAAATAAATCTAACTGTATTTATATAAGCCGTGTAAGGTTATAGTCCTACAAATGTTAATGAAAAACGTTAAGTAAAATTTTTCAATGATACATAGAATAGGGTACTCTCATTAACACAATAAACATAAACTTAAAGAAAAACTCCTAAACTTTGATAGATAAATAAGTCGTTCTAAACGCCAAGACATTACAAAGTATGGATAATACAGACACAGATACTGGTCAAACCCGCTTGATTACTTCTATAAATTCCCTATATTGAGGTTTCAACTTATCTGTCTCAGTAATATAATTCAAGGAGCTTCCAATATAGGGATTTTATGGAAGCCGTCAAGAATGTTTTATCAGTATCTGTGTGTTTATATTGTCCATACTTTGTTATGATTTCACGTTTCAAACGTCTCAACCGTTTGTAAATTTTGTAATGTAAGTTTTTGGTTAAATGTATGGTTAATGTGTCCATGACTATGTTCTATGTAGCATGTAATATGTTTACTTTACGCTTTAAGTTACTATTTTTAGGACTATATGCCTAACCTTCCAAGGTATGTATGTTTACTGTTGGTTTTATTTTGAGTTTAGTTTCGAATATAAAATTTAGAGTTACTATTATAGAATATTTACATTGTTATACTTTTGATGCCGGAAGATGGTTCTTAACCATTGTATGATTTAAAGGTTGTAATTACATACTCTGTAGAGAGATCTTGAGTTTCGTTACAATCTTCCTAATTTTAGACATTATTACAAGACGTTAGTAAGAAATATTTTAATAATAAAAAATCCTAGTTAGAAACAAATAGACAAGAATATATTTTAACCGGTATAAATTTCATTCGTTATAAAACAAAGTTAAACTGTGACAACATTAATAATCGACTTGCACAATTCTTCTAAAGCTACATCAGCTGCAATTAATGTATCCTATCAACCTCACATTCAAGCGTATTCTAAAATTATTCGAAAAGATTTTTCATTAAAACTTTAGACCTTGAAGACAATTATTTCAAAATTAAAGCCACTGGGAATGAAAACAGGAGTTGTTATATTCCCACCTCAACAGATTTATTGCTGAACTATAAAGTTTACTTCGAAAGCCCTCTTGCTCGGTTTTATATTATAAATAACCAAGTTTTTAATTAAAAGTTTCTAAGAGTGGCTTTATAAATTCCATCAGCTGTGTAGTAATGAGATTTAATTCAATACCCATTCAGGGCTGTTCCGATGACATTAAAAAGGTGAGAGCTTATATACCCACACTTCGTGACAAACTGCTCTCTCATTTGCTAAATAACTTATTTATTCATTATAATATTCTCTACAATTTTTTGAAAGCTAATACGAACAATAACATGGAATCTATGGGGCTGGCTTTGTCTAGTAAAATTCAAAAATATGTTTACAAAATCTAGATGATAAAGTAAATAAAACTAACAAAAACACGATAGTAGTTGATATAGGTATAGATAAAAATATGGAGATGGTATGTATATCACGCACATCAAGTAATTATGTTATATATGTAGTACTTATTTCAGACGAAATAAATCAAGTTTATATAAACTTTGGATTTACATTTGAATATGAAACGAATAATAAAATTAATTTTATAGATATTACAATTATTACAAATATTGGAAAATTTAATATAAAATACACCCTTAACCTTCACAGACGAATAAGGTAATACTGAGTTATTTTAATCATCGATACAACAAGAAAATTACAGCTCTGTATAAATTGTTATACGGAATCCATAAAATATTTAGTAATGAAGATAAAATGATAGATGAAAATATAAAACATTAAATAACATAATTAGTAAAAACATACAGATAATAATAGTAAATCAATCTGAACGGCATTCACATTTACAGGTTATAAAATAAATGGAATCACAAAATTATTCAAAATTAAAAATGTCAAAATTCCTTATAAAACTAAAAACTAAAATACATATGTATATATATATATATATATATATATATATATATATATATATATATATATATATATATATATCGTTGGTACTGTTAGCCAACGAAAAGCTTTGAATTGTAAATTCAATTATAATTCTTGTATTTGTATTTTGACTTAGTTCTTTATTAATACACAAGAATACATTTTGCGATATTTATATATATATATATATATATATATATATATATATAGAGAGAGAGAGAGAGAGAGAGAGAGAGAGAGAGAGAGACAGACAGACAGACAGACAGACAGACAGATATATATATATATATATATATATATATATATATATATATATTTGTTTTCAACTCAATGTATATATGATAACCATAAATTCCTAGAAATAAAAAAACTATGAAAATAATGAGAAAACCTAATAAAGGTTTGAAAATGAATGTTTGTGAATTTCTCGAAATATATAAATATAATGTTCAAAACTAATTAATTGGTGAATGGGTGAAAGTACAGAAGAAGAAGAAAACTCTATGGTGATATGGCAACAATGTACCAAACTTGTTAACAGTGTATGTTAAATATAAAACAGCTGTTTTTATTGTTAGACGAAATTAGTTCTTGATGACGCCAGGGCTGTAGCTGTCGTAAATCATTAAACATTTATATTTTAATAAATATGTGTGTGTGTGTGTGTGTGTGTGTGTGTGTGTGTGTGTGTGTGTGTGTGTGTGTGTGTGTGTGTGTGTGTGTGTGTGTGTGTGTGTGTGTGTAAGTCATTTTTAAGAATTTAAAAAATATTTCTTCAAAAATGTTTTGCTTCAGGCCTCTTATTTGCTAAGGACGGTTCTTCCTAATATAGACTATCACTTTGACCGAATATTTCTATTAAAACTAAAAATGTTTTTATTATAACATTACATTCTCCGGTCAAGCACTGTACATATTTTTATTAGAGAAGACACAATATTTTTGATTGGTCAATGCAGGATAGATCCGGGTAATTTATAATTGTAACGTCATTTTTAACGTGTATTTTTCAATGAAAACAATTAATATGAACAAACATATTTTTGTAGTCAACTTTTTTTTAGGTCAAACAAAGAGAAAATTTATTTCTAGTTACGTTTTATCAAATAATTACAATTAATATAAATAAAGTAACAGCTGTTGTACCCATAGACCTAACCTATAATACAAAATCAAATGTTTTATGAAATCATATGTTATCGCTTATTTTAAGCTAATGGGACGAAATAGCTATATTGCATACTTGCCTCTTTTGCGAAATGTTTCCCCCCTTATAAAACTAACGAATTAGTCAAACTTAATTAATATTTCAAAAAAACTGTAGTAACATGTATAATCCGCTACAAGTTTTAAAAAATGTATTGAACTGGAGTGGATGGATAAAAGTATTTTAATAACGATTGAAAATTTGAACAAAATTGTAAAATTCCTACATTATAATTTTTAATAACACGAATATAATTAAATGATTTATAAAGACTTAAGAATGTAACAACAAATCTCTGCTACAGGAATGAATTTATCAACAATAGCTATAACATTATTGGTAAAGCATTGCCAGGTAAGCATTGTTAAGATGCTTGTCTCCATTGCTGTGTAAGATCGTGTAAAATAGGCCAAATTTGATCAGCCCACTTCACTTTCGTGCACATGTTTTTACGTTACGTAGTCGCACTCTGGGGAAATTCTGCAGAACTGAATTTAAAAAGGGGTTTAAAATACACAAGATTTATTTCTTATGATGCATTACGAAGAAGTTATTGTAATAAATCTCTTCAGTTAAAAATCGTGTTTTCTCTGCATTTTTGTTTTTATTAAAAAAAAATATATTACCTGTTGTACACAGAAAAGATATGAAAATAGATGATTTATTTCTCAGATTATGGATCAATTTTACACAAAAACTTTTAGCCTATACAGAAGGAAAATGTATCTGTTGTCTATTGTTCTAATGTTTTTCTAATTTTTCTCCCCTGCTTGACAACGAAATGACTCTTAACACAATTATATTTTCCATTCAAAATTAATATATTAGAAGTGTAGACCAATAAATTAAACAGTAAAAAAATACCATATTATGGCACATTTGCTGAAATTACAAGAATAAGAAAATTAATCCTTTTCTTAATTTACATCCATTACAAATTTAAGAGGCTCTCAATGAGCATTAAATTTAGTTTTATGAAGGCACAGGATTGTGTCTCTTTAGGAAATCAAGTTAAAGGCTTGCAAAAATTAACAAGGTTCAAAAAAAAACCATAAACTATTAAGACCAGCAATTACATTACTAAGAAACATTGAGCCTACCAACGACCAGAAACAACACTTACAATGAGAAGTTCGGATCTTGTCACGTATTTTTGCTGTTACTGTATTAGCTGTGATTGTAAACACTCTCATCCCCATTACACTTTATCCAGGCTTTCTACTGGCTAAGAGATAGGAAAACCTGTTTTTCTGTTGATCAGACGAGTTTGAAATCAGCTAAAAGAGTCGTGTTATTTTCATGTTGTTTTTTGTTATTTTTTCCCGTAATTTTTATTTCTAATTTTCAAAACTAACCTAACCTAATTGTTGCTAGAGATCAGTGAGGACGAAGGAATAAGTACAAAGGGCGCTTAAGATAGTTTTGTATTGGGTGAACATACATATTTAGTTTCGACAACCAGAACTTATGTCTCTTAAAACCTTTGTCTCTAATAACCTTAGGCGCTAAAGGTAACCAATTTCTTTGATTCCAGTAGCTTTTACTTGTAACACGCAAAGCTAAAATAAAAATTTACTCATATTCTTATTACACTTTTGCTATTACTTGCAACCAGACTTTTTGTTAACTAAAAGGTGTTAAAATGTTAACTTACACTTGGAGGAAACGTGTTCGTCTTACGACTTCTTCAGCCTCGTTTTTTGCCGCTAGGAATGCTGCAGTTGCGCTTCCTCGGTACCATTATTTTGAAAGTTAGAAGTGATGTGGTCGAAGAGTATGTGTGATCTGTGCCATGTTTGTTCATTTAAGATGTCATTTTTATGTGTGTTGCTATGTCTATATATTTCATACTGTTCTAGTGTGTTTAATTTATGGCCTTTGTTGCATGTGTGGAGGATGCTCGTGTTATTTTCCATACTTTTGCATGAGTGTTTAGTGTCCATAAGGTGATTTGCGAAGGCTGATTCAATAGTAGTAAGCAGTGCTCTTTTGTGCTCTTTATATCTTTCAGCGAAAGATCTACCTGTTTGTCCAATAAAGAACTTATTGCAGTTGTTGCATTTTAGTTTGTACTCCTGGGTTATTGTACGTGTTGGTATTGTTGTTAATGCTGTGTCTGATAGCCGTTTGGCTTTTATTTGTTGTTCTGTAAGCTACATTTTATCCTGCTTTTTTGAATTGGTGTGCTATTTTATTTGTGAGTTTGTTTATGTATGTGAGAGTGATGAATTTGTTTGTGTTCGTGTTGTTGTTGTTTGTGTTGTTGTTACTGTTCTTGTTGAGTATTTTTCTGTGTAGTTTGTCTATTAAATAATTGTCATATCCATTTTTGTGAGCTAAATATTTGATTGTATTTAGTTCCTCTGTGTAATTTAACAACTTTTAGTTTACAAAAAGTCTGGTCGCAAGTAATAGCAAAAGTATAATAAGAGTTAACAACCAGCTCGTCATGAACAGCAACAAGATTTCGATATTTACTTATATTGTTACAATTCAATGTGTTTTGTATCCTAATAATAATCTATACTAATTTCTTTTAACGCATTGATTGTATTGAAGAAGATACCAATATTTTTTTTTTTTAATTTCTCTAGCTCTGGTTTTTGTTTATACTCGACGTATCAGGGTATAGGCCTACAGAAGCGAAGCTATCAATGAAAAGTAAATAAATGACCAAACCTATACATAAATTTTTTCCCCCATCTGGTTTTAGTCGAAACCTCTATTGTACAACCTTAAACTGTTGCCATGGTTACCAAAAAATATCATAAATAGTGCTGTGAGGTTAAAAATGTACGAAACTAATTAAATAAACATATAAATTTTTTTGAGCTTAGCTTGTAAGGTTATGTTAAAACAAATAAAAACATACACAAAACTAACAAATTATTAATGTATTTACTCATACGCGTTTCAATGACAACACTCACTGGTGATGATGACTTTGTTATTGAAACGCGTATGAGTAAATAAATGATTAATTTGTGAGTTTTGTGTATGTTTTTATTTGTTTTGGAAATAAACAATGATACAATTTTTTTTCTTGGCCACAGTAAGAATTTACTTTAACAAAAAAATTTATATGACCGGTTTTATGAATACTGTTTTTCATATCGTGAATACTTACATCAAGTAGGGTATGTTACAATATCTTGGCATATAAATAATTTTAATATATTAAATGTGTACGATATAAAAACGAATTGAAATTAATCGAGTGTTAATATATTTCAGTTTTATAGTCATATTCCACCTTGTACTCTAAATAAAATAATTAATAATTTTGTCTTAATTAAATAACGCAGTCAATGGCACAAGCCGATAGTGTTGCTAATAAGTTTTAATAATATCTAGTTAAATATAAAATAATGTAGTTAATAGAACACCTTTATTAGGTTGAGGTTGAAATTAGATGTTAAAAAATCTACTAAATAAAAATATCATTTAACGAATTTAATAAAAGTGGGTTTTAAAAAGTGTCTGGCGTACCTAAGGATGTTTTATTTTTAAAAACGTTGATAAAAACATATCTCATTACTTTTATGCTTAATTAAAAACAGTAAGGTTTATTAAAATAGAAAATTAATATATTTACTAAACGATAAATATTAAATAACATTTCAATTTGAGAATCGACAATAAAAAATAACATAGCCTAGTTAATACAGCTTTTCTACAATATAACCTATAACATAAAATCAGCTGTTGTATGAAATCATATGGTATAACAATTTAAGCTAGTTCTTATGCGCTCAAATGAATGAAAAGAACCGAAGTATTTTTCTCCATGCCAAAAATTGTCGGGCACTCCTAAAAACGTGTTTAACTTAGAAAAAATGTTTTCATTATTACTTTTCAAAAGTAATAAATAAATTTACTTAGCTATAAAATAAATATTCTCGTCATAGATTAACTGTAATTGGACTTCAATATTCTTTGTAGCGCCCTAATGGCGTGGTTGTGAATGTATGTAACGCATAATTTGTCGGCTATCTGCAAACATGACGTTTATAGCTCGGATAGTATTAAACAAGATTTTACGGCTGTTGCTTCATTGTAACGGACAATGGATGTTGTATCAATATCTACTTGTCACATTGTGATAATGCTTGTTACATGTTGTATCATTAAAATCGCATTAATTACGTTTGAACCTTGCCACTTTACGCACTGCTGCATCAAAATGTGGGTTTTATTTGTCAGATCCTATCGTTTTTAAAATAATTTAACATATCTTGGAAAGTATTTTTATTTTAGACTTTTTAATAATTTTTAATTACAGTTTCTCAATTAAAATATACTGAAATTAAATGTAAACATGCTAAAAGAGAATAGCGTGTGAAAGAGCTTACGTTTCAGCATATTAAAAGATAATACGAGTGGAGGCTTTGCTTTTAAAAGGAACGACTGTTTCGAAACGCGCCAGCAAGTAAGCCCTTACGTATTCACTTAGTTAAGTATTATTTAATTATAGTTTAATCAGTGAATTCAAGATGATTACAAGCAACTTTTATATTAAAACAGTTAGAGAAAATTAAAATTTTCTTAGCCTAGTTCTACAGATAGGTGTAATAATTTACTAAGAAAAGTTTTACGAAGGACTAACATTTTGTACTGGGCCGATTTCTTTACAGAGAGAGAGGGAAATGATTTTTATGAAGATAAACACCACACAACAAGGTCTTATGTTAAACAAACAGTAAATTTATAATATTTTAGGTTTCTGCTTGAATTTATATTGATATTTTGAGTCCACATTTGTCTGTCACTCCTAGCATTGTCACATTAACTTTTGTTGACGGGTGTCGGCGAAGCTCCATCAATCAGAACTCTCTATGAACTAGAACACGTCTACAGAAGTTATTATGACAGTGCCAGGAACGACAGGTAACTATGACACTCTAAATATTATACGTATACGTAAATAGTTCTGATTTTTATTTCTATAAAATTATTTTTTTAACATTTTTTGTGAGTATAGTAGAAGTATAGGCTTGGGGACTAGAGAAGGTTTGATATGGAAGAGAGTTTCAGGCAGACATTCTGAGCGGACTGGGTGCTAATTTTTACTAACAAAGCCAAACTTTTAAAATTAAAGCCTTTTTATTCAATTATAACCTTTAAAACTAATCTTGAATGGTGAATTAAATTTGTTCTTATTTAAATACATTCCATATTTACAAAGTAGCCCAAATGGGATGAACTCCTTAAACCTTAAATTTAATGAGGTTTTTATTTAGAAAATTAGGTTAAAGATTTGTAAGATATAACAAGGTCTTGAAAGCAAGCTTTACATTTAAATGTTCACAACTTATAGGCCTAACTCGAACAAAAAATGCAGGATCTACGAAACCTTTATTCTCTGTTACAGTGATTTTCTCATGGATTTCCGCAGGTAGCAGAACCAGCTTAAGTTGTCCACGCTGGCTTTTTAAAAGGGCGCCAATTTTCGAAAGGTTTTAATCAAAATTATACTGTATGTGCCAAAATAAATAATACTAAACCAGTTGTGAGATTTTATTTTATTTGATTTTAATTACATAGTTTTACAAACACATACAAGTAAAAAAAAAAAACTAAATCTGTTAAACTTGGGTAAAAACATGATCTGAATGACCTCCGTCAATTTGAGGCAACACTCGACCATTCTTAATGGTTTTGCATCGTTTTGGTGCAGAGGGTTTTGTTTAATGCTCGTTATATACATGGCTATTTTTCCTGTCCTTGGACAATGGTAGTTGGTAGGTCTTCACAGAAAATCTTCTCCTTCTTCATTCCCCAGACGTAAGCGTAGGTGGTAGGCCCTATAAGATCGGGGGAGTGAGCTAGATAAGGAAGGTTTGTTCCAAGGGAGATTAGGCTGGTGTCGATAGTTTCTTGAAGGAAAACCATGTTGTCTAAGGCAGTGTGACTGGTTGCACCATCTCGCTAGAACCATTGTGAACCAGGTTTCGGGCACAACAGAAACTCTTGAGGTATCCTAAAACACGACCAAGAATGACTATATATCTGAGAGAAGGCAGCTAAGCTGATTCAGTTTCAATACTGTTTATTTTGGCGCATAGGGTATTATGAACACATTTTCCGCTAATAGTCCGAGAAAGGTACACATGTAAAAGCTTGTAGCCTCCTGGTGTTTTTGTAATAGTTAATTTTAAAAAAAAGCCTTTGTTCACACACAAATTATTATTTACACTTAAAAAAACCTATCAATTAAATTGTTTGTATCAAAGAATTGTGTTTAACGATGTGACTTAGGCAGTCTGGCTGTCTACCCAAATCGTTCTGAAGAGAGATAGGTTACACCAAAGTTCTCGTTTGATTTTGCAATAAAAGATTTAATTTTAATAATATAAACAACTTATTACACCTTTGCTATTACTTGCGACCAGACTTTTTGTTAACTAAAAGTTGTTAACTTACACTTGGAGGAAACGTTTTCGTCTTACGACTTCTTCAGCCTCGTAAGACGAAAACGTTTCCTCCAAGTGTAAGTTAACAATTTAACAACTTTTAGTTAACAAAAAGTCTGGTCGCAAGTAATAGCAAAAGTGTGATAAGTAATTAACAACCAGCTCGTCATGAACAGCAACAAGATTTAGATATTTAATATAAACAAATTACAGCTATAAAACCTTTTAGACAATATATTTAAATTGAAGGTTACATCTTTTCAAATTAAATGTTTAGATCTTTCCAAATTATTTCCTTAGACAGCTTTAGGTTAGATGCACACTGGTAACCTTTCTATATTTACTGATTTTATCAAATTACTTTACAAAAAAAAAAAAATTAATTTGGAACATATCTGGCCAATCACTTGAACGTTTAGGCCGTTACGTTTGTAATCTAAAGGCTTGCACAAAAGTTAATTGTTTTAAATAACCCGTAGAAACTTAACGTTTTCATACTGGCGAATCGTTATCATTATCTAATTTTATCTCCTAATAATCACTGAACATAACGGGAAAATTAATTTGTTTAATTTTGACAAATCTATTTAGATGTTCTTTACAAAAGCAGCTATAATATGGTGGAAAATGTCGACTGATCGGCTGAAATAATAAAATAAATGTAGCAGGCATATATTTTAGACAAAATTATCGTATATTCAACTCGTTTCATAATTTAATAAAGAGTATTGAAGATTTGTTTCTTTAATTTAGCACCAGTAAAAAATTTACTAGAGATTATTTTTAAATTGTGTTCCTACTGTGTTCTTTGTGATTTACTCTGCTTTTTGCAGATTAACCTTATGCTATAGCCTACTTCACTTATAGACACTAAGTATGAAATTTTGTTTCATACAAGTATAATACTACAGAAACAGAATAATACTTCGTGAATAAACCAACAGTTAATGAAAGGAAAATTAAGAGAGACCTGATTTTTGAAAACTTTAAACCATCTTAAGTAATTATTATTTTTTTTATCAAGAATACACTAATTTTGCTTAGGTAGTTATGACTTAAAAATACTGTAATAATATTATAACATTTTTCAATTTCAATTTTAAAGTATGATAAACTAATATCCTAAAATTACAGAGAAATAGTTACTATTTTTTCCGCAAGGATTCAGCACCTTACAGGTGATTGACGAAATGAGAATACATGTATGAAAAATTATAATGCAATAAAAATTACAACTAAATCATTAAAAAGCAAAACGCTTTGTAGTCTTATTTTCCACCTTTGATCTACCAAACACTCCAAGTTATAGGCTACCTATTAAAAGCAGATCCTGATTAAATATGTCCCAGGATAGAGGAATAGTTAGTTTGAAAAATATTTATTACATAATTTTTTTAATTTTTCCAAATGTTCAACTAAGCATTTGAGTCTTCTGTAGAGAAGGACCGCACATAAATGATAATAAATGAGGATTGGGAAAGGGGAATAAAGGAACTTTTCTCTTATTTTCTCTGCTTTATTACAAATGACACTATAGTTTAAAAAAAACATTGGGGCAAAGGTTTATCTTATGTCTGTTATTAAGACTACATTGTTAACTGTTGCTGATATTTTTTTATAAGAACAGTATTGTAAACTGTGCTACTTATCAAACTTTCTATAGATTATATTTTAAAACATTAGGTTATATATTGTACTTTAATAAAAAATTGTTAAAATTTATTCAACCAACAAGTAGGCCTAAATTAATTCTGTGAAAAGTACATGATGTAATTTTTGTTCCCATTTAACATTTTTATATCTAATTAAAATCTAGAATATCTTACGACTATATGCAGTTTTCAAGATGAGAAAGGATTTTGAATATAGATAGAACTTCGAACTAGATACTTATTAACATAAACAAATTTGTTTGTTTTTTATAGAACCTAAACATTTCTGTTTCAGCCATGATTCAGCTGACATCACAAGACATTAGAACTGTCAAATTCAACAGGCACCTAAAGCCTACATAATCACAGCACAATTCTCTCTTTACTTTATGTCTTATGCAACTTTTTTAAATCTTGACTTAATCTATAGGCTCGTGTGACTTCTATGCCATCACCCAGAGTGTCTTGCGAACTTTAATTTTAATTCCGCTTTTGTTAGTGTCGGACAAGTCACTTATCTAATCACATCCGCTTCTTGTTTTCACCACTTCTCGCAATCTTGTCATCTTATACTTACTCTGCCTTCCTCGTCTAACCTCTTCTTTATGTAAGTGTCAAAATATTACTCAAACTATCTTTGTATTCATATACTTAATCTTAAGGATCGTTTTTATCACGCATTTTAGTTGTTTTATGATTTAAATCTAATAAAACCTTAGTTAACCTAACAGGAACATCCTTTAAGAACGTTATAATTGTTTGTAATTGCAAGTGAAACTGTACTTTTTATTCTCATGTGTTAATAAACATTTCAATAATATTTATTTTCAAGTGTTTAGTGGACATTTGACATTGCACAAGTGCATTGCCACATTAGAACTGCATTGCCATCTGAGTGTGCACACCCTCGTCACTTAAAATAAAATAGATCTCTACAGCATAGACTATTTCAACACTAAACGTAATTGTTATACTTTAGATGGCTTTACAATAAACGTAATTAGATGGCTTTAGCAATATGCTCATTATATTTAATTTCTCACCCTCGTAACATGTTTCTGTATGCCCAATATCTGCAGGCAGCTAACAGATTCCCCCTTTTAAATATATCTGGTCTTCTGAGAAATTTTAAATTAATCTAATTTCCCTCTTTTACACTCATTTCCATCTCTTTACACACCTAATATATGATATTGGAGTGGTTTTGCTGTCCATGTGCAGAGCCACATATTTTAAATGGACTTTCACTAAATAGTAAATAGAGGTTGAGTATTTGTATCTTTTCTTGAATATTTTACGCTCAAGAAAGATATCCTGATCTTGTCAGTGATATAAAAAAGATGTTATTATCATTATTCGATTGCTTGTCATTATACTTCTTATAGTTTAATTCATGTTTTTCAAATTGTTACAATTTATAACATTATCACTACTGTTTAAGTGTGTATATATATATATATATATATATATATATATATATATATATATATATATATATATATTGGACTAGGAGACTGACAGACTTACCTTGGTAAGAGTCCACTCTGTAGTCTTGAAATAGAAACACATAAAAGCACTTAACAATGATATATTTCAACCACACAGTGGTCTTTGTCAATCAAAGAGAAAACAAAAAGAAATATGAGAGAATGAAATAAAATAATTATAAATTGTATCACAGATTGTGTAGAGTAGAAATCAGATGTCACAGATGCACAGATTAAAGATATATATATATATTGTTTCCATGAGCATATGAGTGATTATAGTTTATATAAGTGTCAGGGGAAAAGAGATTAGAGATGTCAAAGGCTATTAAGGAAAAAAAAATATGAATGGATTTATCTGATGTTGAGGTTAGGGGATTCTCTGGATTTGGTATACCACTGGTATGATAGTTCCCATCTTCTCAGTTCTGAGGGATTGCAATCAGGGGGGAGTGATTTAATTATTTTTGTGGTATAGCAGTCATCAAAAGTTGTGATGTTGTGACTCGCAGCATGTTGAGCTGTTGGCCTATCCATATTCATAATTTTAACATCATGTCTGTGGCCATTCATCCTGATATTCAGACCATCCGTGGTCAGGCCTATGTACTGTGCAGAGCAAAGTTTACATTGTAGCTGGTATATGACATTTTTCGATGTACAATTATGATGACCCTGTATTTTGAAGACCATTTTTGTTGTTTGGCTGTTGAAACTATTTGCTGAGGGGTGTATTGGACACGTCTTGCATCTAGGTCTATTGCATGGGAAGGAGCCATGAGGAAGTTTGTGTGGTTTCTCTGCATCAGGGTCTGGTAGTTTAGGATGTACGAGGATGTTTTTCAAGTTGGGAGGTTGCTTGTACCAAATTTGCGGTGGATCGGTAAAAAGATTTTTGGTGTGGACGGAAGCTTAAAGAATTTTGAAGCCATCTCTCAATATCTTGTTGAGTTTATATACACCAGGATGGTAGTCTGTTATTAAAGACAGTTTATTTTGTTCTGTTTGTGGTTTATGGTGAACCGAGGATTGTGCTGAATGAATTTGGTTTTCAATGAGTCTTTTTGGGTATCATCTTCTCTGGAAAGCTGTTGATATCTTTCTATTAAAATCTTCCAATTCCCTATCATTCGAACAGATTCTCTTACCCCTGATTGCTTGACTGTATTGAATGGATCGTTTTATGTTTATTGGGTGGTTGTTGTCGAAATGGAGATATTGTAGGTGGTTTGTCGGTTTGATGTGAATTCCTGTGTTGATATTTCCATTCTGGAGTGTTACCTCTATATCCAAAAAGGTGATGGCTGATGTAGATTTCTCCCAGGTAAATTGAAGTGTGGAGAATTGTGTCAGGCTGTCTAAAAATGCCTCAAGTGTTGAAGCACCCTGTGTCCAAATTAGGAAGATGTCATCTATATATCTATACCAACATAATGGCTGGTGTGTTTGTGTCTTTAGAAAACTTTCTTCCAACAATCCCATGTACAGATTTGCGTACGATGGTGCCATTCTAGTGCCCATTGCTGTTCCTTTTATTTGAAGGTAGTTCCTTCCCTCAAACTGAAAGTTGTTCTTCTCGAGGATGAACATGGTCAGGTTCACAAGAAAAGGTGTAGTGGGAGAAGGCTTGCCTGGGCGTTAAACTCAACAAGATATTGAGAGATGGCTTCAAAATTCTTCAAGCTTCCGTCCACACCAAAAATCTTTTTACCGATCCACCGCAAATTTGGTACAAGCAACCTCCCAACTTGAAAAACATCCTAGTACATCCTAAACTACCAGACCCTGATGCAGAGAAACCACACAAACTTCCTCATGGCTCCTTCCCATGCAATAGACCTAGATGCAAGACGTGTCCAATACACCCCTCAGCAAATAGTTTCAACAGCCAAACAACAAAAGTGGTCATCATAATTGTACATCGAAAAATGTCATATACCAGCTACAATGTAAACTTTGCTCTGCACAGTACATAGGCCTGACCATGGATGATCTGAATATCAGGATGAATGGCCACAGACATGATGTTAAAATTATGAATATGGATAGGCCAACAGCTCAACATGCTGCGAGTCACAACATCACAACTTTTGATGACTGCTATACCACAAAAATAATTAAATCACTCCCCCCTGATTGCAATCCCTCAGAACTGAGAAGATGGGAACTATCATACCAGTGGTATACCAAATCCAGAGAATCCCCTAACCTCAACATCAGATAAATCCATTCATATTTTTATTTTTTTTTTTTCTTAAATAGCCTTTGACATCTCTAATCTCTTTTTCCCTGACACTTATATAAACTATAATCACTCATATGCTCATGGAAACAATATATATATATATATATATATATATATATATATATATATATATATATATATATATATATATATCTTTAATCTGTGCATCTGTGACATCTGATTTCTACTCTACACAATCTGTGATACAATTTATAATTATTTCATTTCATTCTCTCATATTTCTTTTTGTTTTCTCTTTGATTGACAAAGACCACTGTGTGGTTGAAATATATCATTGTTTAAGTGCTTTTATGTGTTTCTATTTCAAGACTACAGAGTGGACTCTTACCAAGATAAGTCTGTCAGTCTCCTAGTCCAAAAAATCTAAATAATCTTCACCAACCAAAACTAACCTAAAAATATATAAACATATATATATATATATATATATATATATATATATATATATATATACTCTCCAGAATAATGAAAAATGTTCATATAAACATGGGTCTGGAAATGCATTTTTGTCGAGATATACAGGGTATCACTTAAGGAACACTTTAGAAACATTTAAGAAACACAAAAAACTAAAAATTATGAAAATTGTGCATTGCTAACAAATTAGCAAAAAAAAACTGAATTCAAAGGAATACTATTCCGTTTTTATTGATTTTATTTACATTATTTTTTTGATACTAAAATTCTCTACAAATTTTATTCAACACATATCTTTTTTTATAGGGAATTCAATGGAGTTATTGTAGTCTAAACGCAAAAAAGTGTTTTTGACCCCAATCAGTTTTTGCTCTAATCCAATTTGCTCCTAAACTTTTGGAAATGGAGTTCTGGGACTGACTGTTTTTTTATACGATTTGTCAGATCATTTCACATAAAATTATCTAATTAATGCCTTACAAATTTCATTGCGAGTTAATTTCACTGAGGGAGCTGAATTTTAGGTGAAATCTTTGACTCTGTATAACTCGACATTGAAGCATTTCTGGACCCATGTTTATATGAACTTTTTTTCATTATTTCGGTGAGAGTAATAAGTTTGTGGAATATTGCCGATTCCTCCTGAAACTCCCTGTATGTGTGTGTGTGTTGAAATCATCTCCTAGCAACTCCCTTGACTATTCATAGACCAGGTCTTTAACCTCCAAATTCGATAAAAATTGTTTTCCACTGAGATGTTCCTTTAGTAAAGTGAAAAGGAAAATGTGAAGGGTGCAAGATCCACACTATGGGATGAATGAATTAAAACATAAATAAATGTCAAAAGGTCAACTTTTTCTCTCTGTGTGTGGTTAAGAATTATAGTGTAAAAGACAAACTCCTTTTGTTAGCTGTCACTTTTTTTGTTTTGAATGGCTCAATAAAGTCTCTAAAGTGACAGCTCAATGAAGTCTGACAGTATTGACCAGCATTGGTTCAACCCTCTCTTGGCTAAAACTCGATAACGAATTTTGCTTAGCAGTGCCAGTTGCAACACTGTTTCTATTACAATTTTTTATTTTGCTGCTTTAAATATTTTGCATCAGGAGAACCAGTATGCCACTATTGCATTGATTGTCTTTTGCTCCTAGATCTGTAATAAGCTACAAATTTGTCGTCCCTATGCAATAAAGATAATAAAACCTTCTCCTCCTTCTTCATAACAGTCAAAGAACTCTTGTACTGAATGAACTGTTTGTTAGTTAGAACTCTTGATGGGTAGAGTGAGGTGAGGCAAGACCGTGCAGCTAAGAAAAAAATATGGTTTACTGGCTTTATTTAATGGAAAATGTAGACAAATACTGGAATAAAACCTTCTATACTCTATTGTCAAACTGGAAATTTAAGATATTTTTATACCTAGTTTTTCATTGTTTCAATATTTTCTTTGTAGGTACAAAACGCAGTCTTGCCCCGCCAGGTGGTTTAGAATGCACAGTTAAAGGGGCAAGACTGTGCATCCCACTGTTTGCACTATTACACTAAAACAGTAATAGGAAATATATTTTTTATCAATGAATATAATTATGTATTTATACAACCTTGAAACTGTATAACTGCATTTACAAAAGGTCAATTTTTTTAAAGTATAGTTATTAAACTAAATATCAAGTTATTTAAATACATTTACACAAAGTAGTTTTTAAAAAATCCTATAAACCATTGTTAGCTATTCTAAGAACAATGGAAACTATTAATAAAAGTATGCAAAATTCATATAGCAAAATTAAACATATAAAACTAAAAATGACAGACATATACATATATATATATATATATATATATATATATATATATATATATATATATATATATATTTTGATATTTTACGTTGTCCATTATTTTTCCGTTGCACTGACTTTATGAAGTTGATATATTACTATTGTAAATACTTTTATCCACCACTAAGTGCAATAATTTTACCTTGTTGTGATGAGGCACCTTTCGGTCACTTGACCATTGTCGAATCACTGATATTTTTCTGGTGTAGATGTTCGGTCCGTTTCGGTCCAAGAGAAAATCCGTGTAACATCAACAAATACCAACATCACAGACCGAACATCTACACCAGAAAAATATCAGTGATTCGACAATGGTCAAGTGACTGAAAGGTGCCTCATCACAAGGTAAAATTATTGCACTTAGTGGTGGATAAAAGTATTTACAATAATAATATATCAACTTCATATATATATTTGCAGTAGTGCTTCGCTGCAAGTAATCATCTCAGAAGTTCTCACAAGATTACGAACCATAGCTGATCAGAAATCCATAAAAGTGAGAATTTAAAAAGCAGTAATCTCAATAAAAAATTTAATACTACACAGTAGAACCCCTCAAATCGAACCTCAGAAATCCGAACATGATTTGATGAAAACCAAATTTTAAAAAGTATCTAAGACTTAATGAAGGAGGTCTATGTACTGAAAGTTTGCTACTTACGTATGTCTTTACATTCCAACTGCATGTCTGAAGGATGTGAAGGAGCATTGTCTATCGAAAGTAGAGCTTTTGGTGGCTGTCCATTTTTCTCATTAAATTTTGTTACTGAAGGAACAAAATTATTTTTGAACTACTCCTTGAAAATATTACCAGTCATCCATTACACTGATTTCTGTAATGAACAGGGTGAGGATTCAAGTTCATACTTTTAGGGCTTGTGGCTTGGCGGATTTTTCAATCACCATTAATGGTAGCTTATTTGTTCCCACAGCGTTACTATAAGCTAAAACTCTGAGGCACTGTTTGCTCTTAAAGCCTGGCGCAGAAGATTCCTCTTTAGAAGCACGACTTTTAGTGGGAAGGGCTTTAAAACTCAATACAGTCTCGCCCGCATTATACACTTGCTAGGGTCAGTAATTTTCAGACGAAATCAAATCTGAATATTCATCTAAATATTCTTTGGCAGCAAGGTTTTCAGCTGATAACTTCTACCTGCTTACCCTTAGTTGTCTAATTATGTGCCTTCTTTTCCATCTATCCAACCATCTATTGCTTTTTGGTTGGTAAACGCTAAATTCCAAATTACTGTTCATTAATTTGTTCAACTGTAATGCCATTTTTTGTAATAATGAGCCACTAATAGGAACTCCTATCTGCTTTTCTTGTGTAAACCATAAAAATACAGTCCGTCAATTTTTTCATTCACAGAAACTTTCAAGTGATGGGTTGTTTCAAAGACTTTTCACTTGTAGCATTGGAAAACTTTAATTTTTGATACTTTAAATATTTAATGAGTACTCTAATATTGTTCGTTAATTAAAAAAAAACACAATTCTGTCAAATACAAAATACGCAGAAAATCCAAAATCCAAACGTTTTCGGCAAATCTTAACTTTTCCAAACCCAAACAGGCTACAGTCCCAATTAGTTCGGATTTGAAGGGTTCCACTGTAACAAATTGTAAAATTATTAATGGAGGATTTGTAATTTGAAAACTGAATTCAGAGAATCTAACTAAAGACCAATTTTATGTTTTCTCAAGATTTTAATTTCTCAATTTTCTCAAATTTATGTTTCAAGTTTTGGAAAGAACTCTTCAACTTTTAGTTTTAGATTAAGGTTCCATAGTGGTGACCAATTAGAAAGTAGGAATGAATGTAAACAAGTAGTTTAATTTTCCAGATGTGTTGAAGAAAGGTTTGGGTCCATGACGAAAACAAAAGATGTTACTTAGAAGTGTCCAATAGTGGGGGCAAACATTTGATATCTGGATTTACCAGATATTTCTTGAGAAAGGTTTTGAAGTATTGGTGCTAACGTACCAGGTATAAAGTGAATGTATCAAGTGTCCGTGGCTACCCCTCCTATTTTTAATATAAATATAAATATAAATAGAGTTATTTTTCAGAGAACAATAGTGTATTTGATAATAAGAAATAACAACTTTGGTTCCCAAACCCTTATTCACCAAAAGTTAGTAGCACTTATTTGTCTACAATTTTATATGCTAAAAAACTATGGTTGATAAACTCGAAGCATCTTCATATTTAAGACCACCAATGCCATGATATGTAGGAGTATATAGTGAATTAAACATAAAAGGGCAAGACTGCGGATATCAACTCATGTAAATGAGTGCAACTGGTTCCATGTTGCCCCAAACCAATTTGCCCAATCTTACCCCTCTTGCACTGTTTCTAAAACTAAATTATACTGAGCTCTATGATACTTTCTAGTAACGAAATTACTTTAATTAGAGTATACTTTTACATGCAGTATTACTTTCTTAAAAACACAACACTTATAGTTATACATAACTAAATTACTTTGAGCAAATTAACATTAATCAAGGGTTTATAACAATAACTTACCCTTGAAGTACAAGCAACTGGTATAGAGTCTATCCACTATAATGATATTCAGCGATACTGCTGGAAGTGGTGAGGGGTTAAAATCATGGAGGAAAACTCCACTATATCACCGCTGACGGGTTAAAGAAATAGGTATAACATTCTCTAACATAATCATATATAAATAATCCTTCTTGAAGAGGTTATTATTCCCCAAACCATGCCCTGGAAAAAGTACTCTTTTATTAATTTGGTACACCACATATTTTGGTGTATTAATATTCTGCAACGTGCAATTGATTGAGTGAATTGCTTTCAAATCATTTTTATAAAAATGATTTAATGCCTCGTTGTTTCTTGGTTTTTCCTTGAACATCTTGTGACCCACTGATTTAGATTTTCATAGTTTTGTAGTTACTCTAACTATGCCAACTTCATAACTTCTGCAGTTCAAAATTCAAATAATTTTCTAGCTTCATTCTTAAGAACTTGAGGACATTTATTAACAGTTCTCACTTGTCAGCTTTCGATGTCTCAGTGAAAATTCTAGTCTCAGTCAAATGATTTAGTAATGGAACTGAGCTAAGTAAATTGTCGAAAAACATTATATTCATATCCACATAAGCATTAGCTTTCCCATAACCACATACATCTAGTATCAAACGTATCTAATGTTTATTACATTCTCCTATATACAGACTAATGAGATAGCCAAAAGAAAAGCATTTAGCCATTTTCTTACAGCCAAAGTGTTTTTGATATACTGCTTGACATAGTACATACCATATTAAGGGATGATGATACCTTCATTGATTGACAAGGTTTTTACCCCAACCTTCATATATAGTTCAGACTGTCAACAAATGAACATAAAATGTACAGGCTATTAGTCATGTTCCCCATTGACATGGAGAAAATTTGGATTTATTCAAAAACAATTTGGTCTGCTAAATATGCCAAATTGTTTTCTCTTGACCAGTCCTTTTTTTTATTCGGATAGCTTCCATATCCTAGCAGCAATCTACCAAAAAATAAGCAATAAATTGAATAAACATTTTTACTGTTTTGAAATAACCTGGGATTTTTCTATAAATCAGGGTTAATTCAAACACTTCTAGTTATAATTTAAATTTAATTTATTACTGGGTTAAATGTTACGCCATATACAAATCACTATTTTTCCAATAAATTATCCTCATACAATAACAGAATATTATGTTAAAAAATATAAAGTACACATTAAATTATATTTAATTCATTATTAAAATCTAGGATCATCATTTACAGTTACACAAAATAAATTGATCATCATGTCAACCAAAACATACTAAATTAAGCATTGAAAATAAACCGTTGTCTGTTTATACATCCTGTCTGGCTTGTAGAGTAAAAATATGCTTGAAGTACTATTCTGACCTTGAGGGCAAATTTAAAATTAAAAAAAATCTTTCCTACAATATTTTATTAAAATATTTTAAAATTTTTGTACTGAAACAGAATTATATGCAAGGAGAGAAAAACAAACAAATAACTCCTTACATTATGAAGCATTGTATAATGGGCAGGCATCACTTAGCCATTGTTTTCAAATTTGTCAGACTGGATCTATGTCTTATCCACAATCATTATATTATGTACATTTGACTCGACAAGTGAATAAGGGTAAATATAAAAGAGGAATTCATTGCTCGATTTTAATGTAGTAGATTGCATTGTTTTCATTTAGAATAAGTTCTATAAAAATAATTAATTAACCTTTACCTATTTATACATAATTTATTTCGAGTGAACCATGATCAACAATTTTATGTATGATTTTATTCAACATTATTAAAGGCAACCTACAGTAATTGATAAGCAAAAACGTCCTCTTATTATCAAAACCCAAAACTACTTGTCTGAGTTGAAGCCTTCTATAATATAGCTAAATATGATTGTGTCAACACAGGCGTCCAAGTTGTTGCGCCCACTAAAACAATCACTCCCACTCTGTAGTACCTGGAGGTTTAGACGTCAAGTCATACAGAACTCTTGACACTCCTTGAATGTTTGAAATTTCTGACATTAATCTGTGTACAACCTGAAACATTCACATTTATAAATTACTAGCAAAGTACTTGTCTTTCATATGGGGTTGACATATATTTGTATTGATTTCATTTCTATTAGCATTTGGGTTGAATTTAATTTACTGAAATTAAATACCAATAAATATATCAAACTACAGTTTATAAACTTACCGATTATTGTCTTAAAAATCTAAGAGAAGGAAAAGCTTCTGCTTGTAACATGCCATTTGTAAAGTATAACTATCCTTGAAAGATAAATAACAACAAACATTTACTCTCATCTGATTAATTGTGTTTAAAAGTGACTTTTACAGGAGATTACAAACACATTTACTATCAAGGAATACAGGTAACTGAGTGTTAAGTTTTCAAGGCCAGTGGGGCGTGCCCGATGGAATTTGTAAATAAAAAAGGCATATGTGTTCAGCTAACAAAAATTTATTTTAGCTCAATGGGTCCAATATTTTTACATGATTGAGTAACACACACACACACACACACACATACACCATTAGATTTTTATATAATAGTATAGATATTAAAAAATTAAAATGCACAAAATGTTTTATTTAATTCAGAATTATTAAAGCTACTAATTTTCAATCATTTAAAAATAGTTATTAGAAATAAGACGACAGAAATATTGCTAAACATTTTGTTTGTATATTAATATATCAAGTATGGCTGTCAACTGAATATTAGATACGTGATGCTTAGGCTGCCTGACAAGCAGTGATCGTCATACTTCAAACGTTTTTTCATACAATGGTAATGCAATCGATCATAATGGAGGAAAGCAATAATTTTGTTGGGACACAAAAAACGTACAAAAAAAGGTTGTTGAGATAATTTTGTAACAGATGCAAGACAGTTCTACAAAACTGTAGGCACACTATGACCACCTGTCTTAGAAGTATTAGGCCAAAAGTATTGTAAGCTGTAGACAAAAGTTTTTTTTTAACCAACAGCTTTGGGGCTCTTCGTGTGTGCTTGAAAATATTATTAAATATTTTGCGTGTATTTTAAGGCTTAAGGCATTACTGTTATCAACTAAATATTAGGTGTGTAAAGCTTAGGCTGTTAGAGGCTTAGGGACAATGATCACAGATATCCTGTAACATTTGATTTTAGGACATAAATTTACTTATTAATCATTATCAGAACATAAACCACAACAATCATGTTAAATTATCAAGTCTCTAGGTTACTTTCCTTTACAAAGCTGAAGAATATTATTCTTATAACTTATAATCCTCTAACATAATATAAGTACTTAAGTTATAAGGTACAATCATAGTTAGTCAATTCCACAACTACAGTCCATAAAGTTATAAGGTACAATCATAGTTAGTCAATTCCACAACTACAGTCCATAAAATTATAAGGTACAATCATAATTAGTCAATTCCACAAATACAGTCCATAAAGTTATAAGGTACAATCATAGTTAGTCAATTCCACAACTGCAGCCCATAAAGTTATAAGGTACAATCATAGTTAGTCAATTCCACAACTACAGTAAATAAAGTTATAAGGTACAACCATAGTTAGTCAATTCCACAACTACAGTCCATAAAGTTATAAAGTACAATCATAGTTAGTCAATTCCACAACTACAGTCCATAAAGTTTAAAGGTAAAATCATTGTTAGTCAATTCCACAACTACAGTCCATAAAGTTATAAGGTACAATCATAGTTAGTCAATTCCACAACTATAGTCCATAAAGTTATAAGGACAATCATAGTCAATTCCACAACTACAGTCCATAAAGTTATAAGGTACAATCATAGTCAATTCCACAACTACAGTCCATAAAATTATAAGGTACAATCATAATTAGTCAATTCTACAACTACAGTCCATAAAGTTAAAAGGTACAATCATAGTTAGTCAATTCCACAACAACAGTCCATAAAGTTATAAGGTACAATAATAGTTAGTCAATTCCACAACAACAGTCTATAAAGTTATAAAGTACAATAATAGTTAGTCAACTCCACAACTACAGCCCATAAAGTTATAAAGTACAATCATAGTTAGTCAATTCCACAACTACAGTCCATAAAATTATAAGGTACAATCATAATTAGTCAATTCCACACCTACAGTCCATAAAGTTATAAGGTACAATCATAGTTAGTCAATTCCACAACTACAGTCCATAAAGTTATAAAGTACAATCATAGTTAGTCAATTCCACAACTACAGTCCATAAAGTTATAAGGTACAATAATAGTTAGTCAATTCCACAACTACAGCCCATAAAGTTATAAAGTACAATCATAGTTAGTCAATTCCACAACTACAGTCCATAAAATTATAAGGTACAATCATAATTAGTCAATTCCACAACTACAGTCCATAAAGTTATAAGGTACAATCATAGTTAGTCAATTCCACAACTACAGTCCATAAAGTTATAAAGTACAATCATAGTTAGTCAATTCCACAACTACAGCCCATAAAGTTATAAGGTACAATAATAGTTAGTCAATTCCACAACAACAGTCCATAAAGTTATAAAGTACAATCATAGTTAGTCAATTCCACAACTACAGTCCATAAAATTATAAGGTACAATCATAATTAGTCAATTCCACAACTATAGTCCATAAAGTTATAAGGTACAATCATAGTCAATTCCACAACTACAGTCCATAAAGTTATAAGGTACAATCATAGTCAATTCCACAACTACAGTCCATAAAATTATAAGGTACAATCATAATTAGTCAATTCCACAACTACAGTCCATAAAGTTAAAAGGTACAATCATAGTTAGTCAATTCCACAACTACAGTCCATAAAGTTATAAGGTACAATCATAGTTAGTCAATTCCACAACTACAGTCCATAAAGTTATAAAGTACAATCATAGTTAGTCAATTCCACAACTACAGTCCATAAAGTTATAAGGTACAATCATAGTCAATTCCACAACTACAGTCCATAAAATTATAAGGTACAATCATAATTAGTCAATTCTACAACTACAGTCCATAAAGTTAAAAGGTACAATCATAGTTAGTCAATTCCACAACAACAGTCCATAAAGTTATAAGGTACAATAATAGTTAGTCAATTCCACAACAACAGTCTATAAAGTTATAAAGTACAATAATAGTTAGTCAACTCCACAACTACAGCCCATAAAGTTATAAAGTACAATCATAGTTAGTCAATTCCACAACTACAGTCCATAAAATTATAAGGTACAATCATAATTAGTCAATTCCACACCTACAGTCCATAAAGTTATAAGGTACAATCATAGTTAGTCAATTCCACAACTACAGTCCATAAAGTTATAAAGTACAATCATAGTTAGTCAATTCCACAACTACAGTCCATAAAGTTATAAGGTACAATAATAGTTAGTCAATTCCACAACTACAGCCCATAAAGTTATAAAGTACAATCATAGTTAGTCAATTCCACAACTACAGTCCATAAAATTATAAGGTACAATCATAATTAGTCAATTCCACAACTACAGTCCATAAAGTTATAAGGTACAATCATAGTTAGTCAATTCCACAACTACAGTCCATAAAGTTATAAAGTACAATCATAGTTAGTCAATTCCACAACTACAGCCCATAAAGTTATAAGGTACAATAATAGTTAGTCAATTCCACAACAACAGTCCATAAAGTTATAAAGTACAATCATAGTTAGTCAATTCCACAACTACAGTCCATAAAATTATAAGGTACAATCATAATTAGTCAATTCCACAACTATAGTCCATAAAGTTATAAGGTACAATCATAGTCAATTCCACAACTACAGTCCATAAAGTTATAAGGTACAATCATAGTCAATTCCACAACTACAGTCCATAAAATTATAAGGTACAATCATAATTAGTCAATTCCACAACTACAGTCCATAAAGTTAAAAGGTACAATCATAGTTAGTCAATTCCACAACTACAGTCCATAAAGTTATAAGGTACAATCATAGTTAGTCAATTCCACAACTACAGCCCATAAAGTTATAAGGTACAATCATAGTTAGTCAATTCCACAACAACAGTCCATAAAGTTATAAAGTACAATCATAGTTAGTCAATTCCACAACTACAGTCCATAAAATTATAAGGTACAATCATAATTAGTCAATTCCACAACTACAGTCCATAAAGTTATAAGGTACAATCATAGTTAGTCAATTCCACAACTACAGTCCATAAAGTTATAAAGTACAATCATAGTTAGTCAATTCCACAACTACAGCCCATAAAGTTATAAGGTACAATAATAGTTAGTCAATTCCACAACAACAGTCCATAAAGTTGTAAAGTACAATAATAGTTAGTCAACTCCACAACTACAGCCCATAAAGTTATAAAGTACAATCATAGTTAGTCAATTCCACAACTACAGTCCATAAAATTATAAGGTACAATCATAATTAGTCAATTCCACACCTACAGTCCATAAAGTTATAAGGTACAATCATAGTTAGTCAATTCCACAACTACAGTCCATAAAGTTATAAAGTACAATCATAGTTAGTCAATTCCACAACTACAGCCCATAAAGTTATAAGGTACAATAATAGTTAGTCAATTCCACAACAACAGTCCATAAAGTTATAAAGTACAATCATAGTTAGTCAATTACACAACTACAGTCCATAAAGTTATACAATCATAGTTAGTCAATTACACAACTACAGTCCATAAACTTATAAAGTACAATAATAGTTAGTCAATTCCACAACTACAGTCCATAAAGTTATACAATCATAGTTAGTCAACTACACAACTACAGTCCATAAAGTTATAAGGTACAATCATAGTTAGTCAATTCCACAACTACAGTTCATAAAGTTATGAGGTACAATCATAGTTAGTCAATTCCACAACTACAGAACATGCAATTAAGACAAATGACTTATTATTGATCATTGTTTAGTTATGTTTTTATTATTGTTAATCAACTTACTTCAAGTGGAAGATCTTTTCCAGGAATTGCTGGTCTTCCTGTCATGAAGTCATGAGTAATAAATGGTCTAAGTACAACAGATCTCTGACAAGAGGGACCTCTAACTGCAGGATCACGATCAAAATGTAGAGGTATTAATATTACAGGCATTTGGCTAACTAAATGCATTGTCTTAGTTGATGTTAAAATCTGAAAAATATTGGGAAAATATATATATACTTTTATAAAAGTCATCAAGGAACTACTAAAAAGTAAATATACTAATCTCCAGTTATAGTTTTTAAAAAACCTAATTTTCTGCTGCTATTAATAACGCATTAGTAAAAATTCAATTTCAGTTTCCACTGAGACTATTAATAAAAAATTTACATCACAAAAGTTATTACAGTTCAAAATAGATATTAAACATGGGTGGCGTCAAATGTAAGACATCCTGTTAGTAAAACTTAGAAAAATTTTCAACACATACTGCAAAATAGATATTAAACATGGGTGGCGTCAAATGTAAGACATCCTGTTAGTAAAACTTAGAAAAATTTTCAACACATACTGCACGTTTTTTTTTTCAACACATTTTTTCATTTTGTACTTTTTGTTCAAATAATGACAAAACATAGATAATTTGTCATTTAGTGTGAATATTTATTTAATCTATCACGTTTCATAATGTAGCCAGGCACCAGTGACCGTCATGGCACGACATATATATATTTATACTATGAGGATGGTCACATTACCGGGCATATGGCCTACTAGTCATACTCCGTTCAAGGCTGATCGTTTAGATGAATAGTAGCATGTACTCATTTCAGTAATGTAATTTTGCATGACACAACGAAAAAAAAGTTTTTTGTGGTTCAGTTTAGAAACAATTGTTGACCACTTATGAAGAAAAAACAAATGTACGTGAAACAGTTCCCACTTCAAGACCGAGACGATTGAACTGCGAAGTACAAAACGTGTAGTATTTTTTCAAGTAATATAAATTCAAGTATAAGTATATACTATAACATGTTTCCACAATATTATAGTCACTTTTAAACAATTAATATAGGTACTAGATGTTCTCATGTATTTTATACATACACAATTTCAATTTTTAATATTTTGCTTTGAAAATATTTTTTCTGAATAATTCGAATGTCACAATGCAAATAAGTTTTTAATTGGGCTGTTTTTATGAATTTTATAAATTAAATTTTTAAAATTAAAGTTTTTAGTTTTTATAATTTTGGAATTGTTCAGGTTTTTAAGTGAATATTTTTTTAGAACAATTCAAATGTAACTATTTTAAATCCTATTGTAGTTCTACAAACAGGTGTAAATAAAAATATTTCCTAATACTATTTCTTGTAATTCTGAAAAACTAGTTTCCCAATAAACAGCCGTGTAATAAAAAAAAGCGAAAATTTATTTTGAACGGCATGTTGCAGGATCACAGACAGAGAGGCAATGCCAGACACCTCATATGATAAAATATGATGTGTATGTGCTGGCAGCATTGTGTGATGATATAAAGTTGGGTATACATTGCCGGTCACAGGTGACCCCGCTGCCTTATACAATAATACAGAATCAGGCACTGGAGACCCTCATTGCAGTCAATGTGTTATTATAGCAGAATTGAGTTCAAAGTAGTTGAGCTTTCATCAATTATCATTTATATTTCAACATCTGCTTCCAATTAATGTTTTTTTCCTATCTTAAAATGTTTTCCAATGTTAGGTAATTTTTTAAGTTGTAGAAAGTATGACATTATTAAAAACACAAACTTAGTAAAAGTCTCACCTTTCTGTAAAAAGATTTCCTTCATTGAGCACATATGGGAAAAAAGTTATTGTACGTAAACCAAAAATTATAGTACTTATTACACAGAATTTTAAACACAAAATATGAAAACACAAAACTTGGGTATGTCAAAGCTCTCTTCTGGAACATCTTGCATAATTACATTTACTCTCACCACAATAGTAATCACCCATATTCTCTTCTCATGAAATATTTTTTCCCAACCAGTCAATTTTTATGTAATATTTTTTGAATCCAAATAAAATTAACTCTACTATAATAGTAATCCAGGTATTCATTATCCACTCACACTAAATTGTCATAAGACGCTATTTTTTATTTTGCCCGTTGATATCAATGCATGATAGTTTGCAAGAAGCCAGTTTTATCTATCTCTTCTAGAGTTGTTCTATAGTTATCCATTAATGCTTTATATACAATCACATCCATTTCTAGTGCCAGGTATGATTATAAGATTTATGTTCATTTTACGCAACTGTTTTTTTTAAATTTCCACAATTGTATTTTTATTTTTCAAGCTATTACAACATCTACTCAACAATTTTTAACCAAATAGAGGTTTCATTCATCCGTACTATTTGTGTGTGCTTTTACTGCTATTCCAGTTAAGTTTTTACCTAACATTTTTTGTTAAAATATGGCGTAAAGCATAAGTTCAATACTACCAGTCAATAACTGGTTCTACAGATAATTTATTTATGTAGATTTCGCAATGACCTATATTACTCTTTTTTTATTTACCGATATATTATTTGACTTATCGAAATAAACTGTCAATCAGTCTATGGTTTCTATCATATTGACTGGTCTGTGGTGACATTGACTTTTAAAAATTTATAATATGATGCTGAAAACTTAATTGTCACTGAAATCATTTGGAAGCTGTTATTTGGAGGCTTGTTCTCTGGCATAACACTAATCCATTTCTTCACCACATATGTTTACAATAACGTAAACCTGCTTTAAAATGTGATACCAGAAGTGCTTTAGGGCTATTTTATGAGCTCTATAAACGCTATAAATTCATTAGTTATTGGCAATCTCATTTCATGTTTTTCAAGTACGTGTTTGAGTCTTTTTCTGCAGGTTCAAATTGTCATTTCTTAACATTAAACAAAAGCTTTCCTTGAAGAATTGCAATTTTCCAACTGTAGTTTCTGTATTCATCTCCTTTACATGTTAGCATTAGTTAAGTTGTATTTTTTTGCTACAGTGCAGTTCTTGGAACTTCATTGACCACAACTTGAAATTTTTGTTACAGCTGCGACTGTAACACAAGGCATTTTTCCTTGTTGTCTAACACTATCAATACATTACTGTCTGCAATACTTATACTCCCTATAACAAATCAGATGTTAATGAAATGAAATGAATCGGAGTACTTTGACATACGAAATCGAGCTCTGAAGCCCTGTTAAATGAGTTTCTGCATATATAAATTTTTTGGCTCCACATATAATCGAATTTGATTTGTTTGTTTCTGGAATACCCCCTCTTATATATGGGCCAAAGATATTCAAATAATGTATTTCAAAGGTATAAAGTATTCAAATTGATATAAAAAACATTTTAAACAAATATCTATAGATTAATGTATTTAATGAAAATAATACCTGGGTGGTCACATAGTCTGCTTGTCTTATTGTGGATAAAACATTAGAAGTGAGGTATGTGTGAGTTATGTCCAGAATCTGATCCCTTATTAGATCACCAGCTATGAAGCACACTCTATTAACGTTGTGACAAACCCGTGGAATTAGTCTTGCTAGAAAAACTAAGTCTTCCCAATTTGGTTCTCTTTCACATGACAAGCCAACAACATAACTATAGCTTCTACAGTCGCCCTGTTACAAAAACACATATTAAAATCCACAAATAGTAATTAATAGTTTTTAACCTAAATTACATATAACACAATTATTACTGATGACAAATTTTACAGACACAAGTTACTGTTATTGTTATTTGAATTCTGTTATACTAACAAACCACTAACACAATACATAACTTTACTTCTGATCAGAAAAATCCTAAGCCTCCATTACTAATGAGCTAAAACTTTACAAGTACATTATGGTCTCATTTAACTGAACTTATGGATCAACTAAATGACTAAATACATTAATTGTTTTAGGTTGATGCAGTAACAATGTATTCAAAAATAAATACTTTTTTCAGCAGTTGAAGTAGCCAGGATACTGTGATTGTTTTTAAGCGCTTATAAAGGTAATCATTTCTTCTAACCTATTCAGGTATATCTATAAAGCTTAACTCTTGATGGACTTAATGCATAACCATGAGCCTAATAAAGTTCTTTTGTACAGTGTACTAAATATTTATATAACCATTGCTTTCTTAGTAAAATTATGTTATAGGAAGTTTTATTAATGGAAACAGTATGAATTTCCTTAATTTTATTTAAATGAGACCAAAGTGTAATACTTATAAAGCTGCTTAGATTTTACAAAATGAAATTTATTTTTAATTAATTAGATTGTTTGTTTTTTCAGTCGCACAATCATTTTAAGTAAAAGTATTTTATTTAATACTGGAGGTTATAACATTGGAATATTTTCTGATAACTAATACATACTGTATAGATTATATTTTAAATTACTGTTAGATTCAATATTAAAAAGGTCTGCATACATCTTATACATGGAGTTACATAAATACAATCCACAACCAATATAGACTGAAACATAAGCTACCTTCTGGACCACCATTGTATATTTCATAGCTTTAAACATTCTTTCACCCATGATTTTAAACACAAAATTTGTTTTCTAGTGTAACACATGCAACCTACAGCAGACATTATTTCAATACTTTACTCATTTTGCTTTACAAGATACAAATCATGTACATCTGTTGTAATAATTGCATATTGTACATTTTACATATAAATTGGTTTTAGAGTAAATTCCTATTAATAACCTATTCAGTAGATAAAAATTTAATAGTTACCTTCGTGCAAAAATCCTGATTTTTGCATGCATATAGGCAGTTCAAACACAACTATTATTTTTATATAATTAACAATGTTTTTACAAAGCATGCTTTTAAAAATACAATATGTAACAAATACAGGAACAATAAATAAAACTGTGAAGATGATAATTAGCACAACTGAGATCAAGTTTGGTTATAAGAAAAGCATGTACTTGGAAACAGTTAAGGCTAGTCATAAAGTTTCTTAAAAGATAAGGAACTAGTTGAAGGCAATTAGTTACTAAATTTTACATTATTTATGAAATAATAACAATATTTATTAATATGATAAATAAATAATAACATTGATAAAATAATAGTAACTAACTAATTTAATGAAAAAGAAAAAATACTTACAAATAAATTTAAAATAAACAATTACCGTTTTTATGATACTGTTAACACATTCACTGCATTTAAGGAGTATCCCTGACATGACATAACACGATCGTCTTACTGATTCTGAAAATTAACCCTACTGTACACATTTTTCTTAACATTCTTATGGGAGGGAGATCATTTTCCATTCACTATGCTTGCATATACTTCTTTGTGTATATGTGAGCTCAACTATGGTGGGAGGGAGATCATTTTCCATTCACTATCCTTGCATATACCTTTTTGTGTATATGTGAGCTCAACTATGGTGGGAGGGAGATCATTTTCCATTCACTATGCTTGCATATACTTCTTTGTGTATATGGCTTGGTTTTAGATACGTTATTTTTGCAACTATTATATCAGAGAGAGATTTTAGTTATTTATTTGATACTGGCCATCAAAGTTTTTTAAATATAAGCACAGTAGACAGATTTGGTAGAGATACGATGTCGGGAGAAATAGTAGTGTGGGTAATACAGCAAAACAGTACGGTTACCATTTTAGGTGTTACTATTGTGAGCAGTGAGTTTTATGCACTTTTTAGTAACACTCACTGATGATGATGATGACTTTGTCATTGAAATGCGATGAGTTAATAAATGATTAATTTATGAGTTTTATGCATGTTTTTATTTGCTTTGCTTACAAATAGTTCAGAACTGTAAATGTTTGTTTAAACTGTGATACACAGACACTATCCCTATATATGGAATCTAAGGTTATTGAGAATCTTATACTTTTTTAATTTTCAAATGACTTTGTCAACAAATGATAGACAGATTTTTGTTAATTCTAATGTGTTATGCAATGTGTACATATGAAACAATCTGACTACAAAAAATCAAGTAAATGGGTCAACGTACCCTGGTAGGTTATACCCTGGTAAAAATTTGTCTTTCGATAATTCCTTATCCTCCCAGTACACAAAAGTAAAAGACAATAAAATTACAGCATCAAAGTATATTTTCTAACTGAATCAAAATCTTTTGTTGAAGACTGCTCTCTATACAAATCAGCTTGATTCCATAGCATGAAAGAGTTATAGTTGAATGAGTGAAACATACAGTTGTGTAACATCTAATGAATGAAAACTTTGTGTTGGTCAGACAGATTTACAAGGAAAATGTCTATATTAGTTTTCTAAGAACTCCCACCATGATAAGTAAGGGTTGTATCATTACAAACTAATGCAGAGTCTGTTATCAAGATGATATGGAAAAAAATACATTTCTCTATTTGTGCTCAATACCAGAAGAACTTGTACTTTGTGCAGTAGTGTGCTGTGAAAATGCCATCACATATAGACTAAAAGTGAGAAAAGAGTGGCATAATTTATTAGATATCTAAATTAATACAAGTAAAAAAAACATATTTTACTTATAAACATTTTCTTTCAGGTAGTCAGAGGTTCCCAAACTTTTTTGTACAACGCCCCTCTCTTGTTATTTGGAGACCCCACGCCCCCCTACACGTACATTTTTTTGTTCACTGTTAAGTGCGATAACGCAGAATGGAAAGGCCAAACGGAGGTATCGGTGCATACCCCACACAACTTTATTGAAACTTTACAAAAACAATTATGAAAACTTAGAAAGACTTTATTTCAAAGATCTGAGGAAATTATTTTTGTATTTTTTTATTTATTTCATTTGGGTGTCACGCTCCCCCTGGACTTTCTCCACGCCCCCCAGGGGGGCGCGCCCCCCAGTTTGGGAACCCCTGAGGTAGATAATATGTTTTGTTTCCAACATTTTTTCATTTCATTTTTTATTTTTGTAAAATTTTTTTGTAAAACTTTACCTATTTAAAGTGATTTTATAAATTATACTCCTTATTTTGGAATGTTTTTACCCACAATTCTAGATCAAGATTTACCATATAGTTTGATGGGGGGATGTCACTTAATATATAACCATATGAAATTATAAGTTTTTAATTAGGTGGCTTTTATTATTATTAATTATTTCAAGTAGGAAACAGCAGTGAATGTGTTAATTGGAAATTTAATATTTAGCCATGTTATTGAATTCAAAACTGTCAGATCTGTCCTGATTATGGTTCTATGTAATATTCAATAGATCAATGAATTATGCCATTATATAATACATTTACATTAATGTTACTGCTTATAATAATAAATAAAATCTATATCATTAAACAAAATAAACTTCTAATAAATCAACTGGATATAATTTAAAGTTTAATTTATTGAGGCACCCAAATGAACAGCAGTAATTTTGAGAGAAATTTGGCAAGTTTAAATTTTTTTTAATATTTACACATGATGAATATTCTTCACAGTAACCAAATTTTCATGTTGCAAGATCTATGAGGTATGTCCCTAGAAAATAAATTCTGTTTGACTTGTGAAAGACTTATAAATAAAAATCAAAATGATTTCCCAAGAAATTTTAATTCTTCAAGCTATTTCTCAAGCAATTGCCAAAGAGTTATACAAGCTTTTGTACTCCTTTTCTTTACTTTGTGGACTAATTACAGTAGAGTCTTGAAATTCCGAATCCCGATTTTTTGAGCTTCTGTTAAATTTGAGCCTATTTCTATTCAAGCCTATTTTGTCTATTTGAAAGGATATTCAAATTATTTACTGTTAGACAACACAACGTAGCAACCCAATGAAGATTAACCCTGGTATGATGATATCCATACTTCATTTCTTTCCGCAAATGTTACGAGCCTAATCCAACCAATAGATCAGTGCGTTCTGGAATGTATAAAAAAAAGTACACACGTTACCTTCTACAATCTCTCTTTTAAAAAACTGAAGTGGAAGAAAGCATTGTAGGCTTTCTCAAAAAAAATTAGTTATAATAGTTGTATCCTGGATAGCCGAATCATGGAACAAATTTCTGAGTCATAATAAAATGGTTGACTGCGTTATTCATCCACAAGAATAAACAGGTATAATATTTCTTATCAAGAAATTTCCAGATATGGACGCAAGTCAATGGTTGAGTAAGGACAAACAGTTTGAGATAACAGATGGTACGACTACTGAAATGGTACACTAAAGTACTGCAAGCGACAAGAATGAAAATGGAGGTTCCACCGAGACAGTACAAGAAGGAAAAATTAGTCACAGTGAAGGAACAGCTGCCATGGAAACTGTACTGCGCTATATTGAACAGCAGATAGATATCACATGAATAGACATACTTCTGCTAATATGTCTGAAACCATAGCATGAAAACAATCTGAAAGATATAATATAGAAGACACATAACCACTTTTTCCAAAAACTGTAGCAACCATGGTGAACAATGTATTCCAAAGCAACATTAATTCATGTAACTACTGTAATAAATAAAGTTATATAAGATTAGGTTGATTAATTAATAATCAATTAAGTGTATTATATATTAAATTTCTATAAACTTATTTTGTTAATTCTTTATTATAGTATTATGATCCATTAGAACCCCTATTTTTTCTAATGTACAGGAACATATTTCCGTATAATCTGAATTTTTTTAATCCGAGGGGGTCTCGATCCCATTTACCTAGAATTATCGAGACTCTACTGTATATGTAATAGGTAGGGTGCACTGAATCCATTCTCATGGAATGAACTTTCTAATAACCTGAATATTCACTAACTATCTCTGTGTTTATTAACTCTTTCAAGGCAAATCCCATTGGGTAAACACACATAACAGTTTTCTAATTTTCCCTTTGGATTTTATTTAATTCTATGCCACTCTGAAATTAATATTTGGATTGTTTTTACAAAACTGAATTTTTAATTTTTTAAAGTTCAAACTTTGTAATGCCACTTCATTCAAGTCAGTAAGTTTTCCATTTAGGCAATCACCATCAGAGTTTAAATAAAAGATGCTTTGTTAAGTTAGGTAGCAGCAGTTTTAAAAACAGGTATTTAATAAAGTTATTAGAGATTGTAAGTTATTTTAAATAAGTTTGTTCATTTAATAGTTATTAAAGTTTATTCTGGTGTATTTATAAAATTCATATTGCTTTAGTATGTTGAGGTGTGGACCTCTGGTCCATGTGGGAAAATTTCAAGATATGTTTGATGTCTAAATGACTTGTTTCTATCATGTCAACAAAACAAAGTCAGTATCATTTTTAATTGAGTGAGTTTGTCCTTTAAATCTGTTTTGAAAACTGAGATTTGTTTGCTCAATGTAGAATGTATTAAGGTCTGACCAGTTTAGTTTGTACATACTGAGTATTTTTTGTTATGCTGTATTGCAGCTTGTTTGTTTTAAATGCTATTTGTTCTCTGCTTTTTGAGTGTTTGGGCGATGTTATTTATAGTTTTGTTAAAGTATCTATGTGTGTTTTTTTTATCCATGTTATGTTGTTTTTACGTTTTGAATTTTGTGTTGCTATAGTTTATCAATTAGTCTGTTGCTTTATTAATTTCTTTACAATAGGTATTTAGAAAATAGGTAAATTTACCTATTTATGATAGGTATTCATTATGATTGGTATTCCTTCACAGAAGGTAAATCAACATAATTAAATCCACAGAAACGGATTAAGTGGGAAAACAATGCAACAGAGGAGTTCATCTTACTGGCATATATTAACAAGAACAGAAATCAATATGACTCCAATAATCCAAAACACAGGGTACAGGGTAGCATTTAAATCAAACTACAATATACAACACAAAGAAAAAAACTTAAGCACCAGGTATGTACAAATTAAACTGTACACACTGTAATAAATTTTACATTGTGCAAACAGGCCTCAGTTTTTCACCAGTTTTAAAAAAAGACGTACAATAAATTAAAAATAACACACTCATCTTTTGATAACCACTCAAGAGAAACACGCCAGTTACACAAACATCAACCACAAATTAACATCAAATATAAATAAATTAAAACTATATGAAATTTGCAAATATATTATAATACAAAATAGCTAAATATTAAATGAACAAATGTGCTCCAAATTACATACAATCTTTGAACACATAATTCACCAGCCTTTATATAACTGCTACAGCTATAAAGCGAAGCGTCCTTGTGACTACTCTAACCACTAATGATTATCATCTAATACAGTTAAAAACATATGGTCTCTGTAAGTTTTTTTACACTATTTACGAAAATTATAAGTTTTGTCAACCATGATATTAAAATGTTTGTACTCAGAAGATGGTCCAATTATTAAATACAACAAAATCCATACTTGAATTCTGAATGCAGAAAGTTTAGTTTTCTGTATTTTTAATATACTAAGTTTTTTAAATAATTTCACAAGCATTCCCTGCAATTAATCTTTTGTCTAAAAGTTGGTTCATCCTTGTCATTATGAAAATTTCTCAATGACCACCACTATAAACCTTCCGTGTTTGTTTAATAGCTTTTGACACCTGACTTAACTAAGTTATGCCACTGTCTTAAATTTCTAATAGATTGGTTGATGCAACTATAATTTATATTTGCTTACTAACCATTGTCTTTTAATTTTTAAGACTACTTTATTTTAACCATAAAAATAAATTTGAAATTTAAGTTAAAAAATGTTAATATGGCTATAAGTTTTTCTTCTGAAAACAGAATGTTAAAATTGTTATGAGTTCTATACAAATACTTCCATTTTTATTTTAGTTCAATAGTTTGAAGGGGGTTCTAGTTATTTTACTCCCAGAGCAAAAAACTATTTTAAATTTACTTAAATGAAAACATTTTAAATACTCTTTGCGATCTTCCTAACAGGCCAGCTAAAAACAACATTCACCAGTAACACATTAGTAAAATGACCCCTTTAAACACATGATAGTAAAATTATAGACTTTTTAAACAGTTTAAACAAATTTATGAAATATTTAGATTATTTATTTAACTAATCTTTTTACCTGAACACCAACACTTCGTATTGGAAGTAGAATTGCTGCTAAATGTTGTCTGCTTGATACTTTTATAAGCTCTAACCTATCCTCTTCACTTGTCGCACTTTCCACTCTATTCAGTAATGCATGTTTCTGCAAATATTAATTACACAGTTAATATATTGAGCAGCACTTAATATATTTCAATGCAATTAATTCTAACATGTTTTTCAATACTGTTCAAGTTAAAACTAGTACTACATCAAATACATTATGATATATTCATAAACAAACACTGTCAGAAGGAAAGTGAAAAGAATTATCTGATGTTGCGGATAGGGCTTCTCTTGATTTGGTGGTGATTTTCTGAAAAATATAGAACATATTTTTTAGCATGTTTGTTTTTCTACTACACAAAAACAGACTGGACTAGATCCAAATAAGCGTGGGGATTACCCTGGCTAGGGAATAAGTCTGTCAATCTCCAATCTAATGCACATTAAGGAATACACATTATTTGAAATTTCAAATAAGCTTTAATCTTCACTAGAACAAACCTAAAAATGTTTACATATGCTAAGTCATATTATGCACTGTAAAGTATATAAACTGTTAATACTGCAAAGTAATAAGAATTATTGAACTGTATTTTATGATTCTGTCTGGATTTGCAGGAAATGTACCTTTAGACTAGTTTAAAATTCAACCGATAACATTTTAAGTATGCTAATTTTATAAGATAAATATTCAAGTTATTTACCCATGAATAGAATATTCAGAATATTATCCTAAAATTGGATGTATAACAAATGAGAACAAAAAACAAAAATATTGAATAGTATAATAATAAACTACAAATTGTGCTACAAAAAAAATTAGGTGGTCTAACAGATATGTTCTTTACAACCCCGATATCCAAAAGGTGAAAGAATTAGACTTATGAAGGCAATACCTAAATAATGATAAAGAAAAAGAATGAGGTGACTATTCACAAAAAAGTAGAAACTAATTAACAAAGCATTAAACAAATCAATCTTGGACTTACCTTTTTTAGCATTTCGTCATATTCTGCAATTATTTTGACAAGAACTTGTGTTTCTGAAAAGTCTCGCTCCATATAAGGTTCTTCACCACACAGAACTCGAATTGCCAAGCCTGGGCCAGGGAAAGGATGCCTCATAACTAATTCTGTATTTAGGCCTAATTCTCGACCTAATATTCGAACCTAAAACATTTTCAAGACATTTTTATTAGATTGCAACACCGCTAAACAAAATGTAAAAACTATGTCTGCAACAGTTGCAAAACAGAATTGTTATCAAATTATTTTTATCAAGATTAAACCTTTTCTTATTATTATCATCAATATCTTTATACAAATTACTGGACGTGTTCATGTTCAGTTTCGTCTTTATTTACACAACATAAACTCTATTTCTAAGATTTGTTGTCAGAAGCCAACAAAGGAAGACAAATATCTTGCCTCTCTTTGTCAGTAAGTTTAATTTTCTGTAAGTGTAACATGTTAAAATCAAAGATATTATTAATTAATTAGTATTGCACTAAAAATTTTAGCTTACTAGGCACACATTGAAATAATCGAAATGAAATTATTACAATTAGTTGTCACTAGTCTCACTGATAGGACTTGTTATGTCACCCGCAGTCAACCTGTTAACTTCTTTTCAGTGATGGGTAAACCACATTCATAAATTAAAGTTATGTAAATATAAATTCTTTGTACATTAAATTGTTCTTGACAATCATTTAATCTTACATAAAAACATAACAAATCTTACAATGACTTGTCAAACTTATAATTCAAGTACAGTAGAGTCTCGATAATTTGAAGTGAATGCGACCGAGAGCCCCTTGGATTACCAAAAACTTGCATTACACGGAAATAAGTTCCTGTCCATTAGAAAAAATAGGATTTCTAATGAACCCTAATACAGTAAAACCAATCATATCCAGATCAATGCGGGACCCAATCCAGATGTATTAATAGTGGGAATAAAGACCAGTCCAGTTAATCATGAGTGTCATCATTGTTTGATTGATTTGTTTCCTTCAAGAGAGTATATTTTCTGAAAGGGGTATTAATCAACTGTTGAAACTTACAGCGTAAATAATGAAAGATATTTATGGTCCATTGACCTTCTGTCAGACATATAAACATAACTGATAAGGACATTCAAACACAACTGATGATGTTCAGTAATACACCAATCTGTAGAACCCTAGTGAACTGAATGATACAAACAGAATGGGGAAGGAAACAAATAACGTATTGATATAAACATTTCTTGGAAGCCTGACACATTTCCTTTGGATGAGGTATTGATATAAATTTTTCTTGTACGTGATTCATTTTCTTTATAGCAATAAACATTTCTTGGATGCCCATCATATATATATCTTGGATCATTTTCTTTCAAATAGATAAAATAGGCTCAAATAGAAAAACGCTCAAATTTAACAGAAGCTCGGAAAATCGGGACTCGAATTTTCGATACTACTGTATATTTATTAAAAATCTTTAGAGGCATGATCAGTGTCTCATTAGTGTCTCACTGTTTTCATCAGTGTCTCATTCACTGGTGAAGATCCCTTTAGTGAAATCAAAAATGTTTTGTCTTTGTAAATTTTTTTATAATTTGACAAACTATATGTTCAGGAAGTCGTTGATTTCCAAAGTTCATAAAATTATTTATTAAAATTAACATCCACCAGCAGAAATGTGTATGTATACATAATGTCGACAATCTCACGTCTGATGAACAAAGATCTACTTCACTGCAGCAAACTTAATTCAGAAAGCAACACTACATACTGTAAATCTACCGGATGTATTAGAATGTAAAAACACTGATGGACTGGAGTCCATCGAACACACCGTAAGAAAATAAATTCTTATAGTAACAAAATAAAATATTGCAAAACAGTACCTTCATTTGTTTATCAACCATGGATATTGATTTAAAAAATTTACAACAAAATTAATATTAAAAAAATGAATTAGTTTTTCACAACAAATATTTTACAATAATGAATGTTATAGTGAAATGCAGTTTCCATCACTTGACCTTCTACTCAAAGTTTGTACAAATATTACCTACCTTGCAGTCAAACCTATCTGAAATTTGTCACTTTGAAATTATAAATGTCATGATAAACAGACAAAAATAATTACAAAAGGCATGTAACTATAAAAAAAGGAGATATATTATAATTTTTCCATAGCATAATTTTATGTCTTATTTATAAACCAAGTAAATAATAAAATATTGATTACTTTGTTTGTAATAGATTAATTTTAAAAGTTACAATCATGTTTATTTTTACAAATAATATACAGTATTACATTTGGTACTGAAAACACCTGGCTTTTTAGGAACAAAAGATTCAGATGAAAAAGAGTATTACCTAGCAATGACATTGTAATATTATCTTTACAATCAGGATTTTAATTTTTTTTAATTCAATCCATAATGGTAATTATCATCCATATTTTGTTGTGAAACTCTGAGAACTGTAGTTAATGTTATTCTGTACTATTACGACTTAGTATTAGAGAGCACCAACATTGATATTGACAGTGTGTTAACATTTCAAACTGGGATGTTGTGTACATCCATGTGCTGAGTAAGTTGTACAACTGGTGATACTTCAGATTCATACTTGTGACTATTGAATTGTATTGGAATGTTAATTTCTCTGTTATAAACAACTTTTTTTTACAATTATTTGGTGGTAGCCAAGGCCTAAGAACAGCCTTTCACCAAGTTGTTACCATTGCCATGTACCTACAACACATTATTTATTTATGATTTATACAATTTCAGCATTTTGTAATGGCATAAACCGTTTAATAAATAGTTTAACTGTTGATCAAATATTGAAATTCAGAAGCATCCAGCATAGTATCAGTGGTAATATCAATACTTACGATGATTATTCTGATAGTGATACTTCTGAAATTAGTTTATATAGGTAAAATATACTTGCTAAACATTGTTTAATAGATGATGAAAATGATTTTTACTGATTTTATTTAATTTAGTTGTAGATTTTTTTGTTTAAACAAAGAGTGATGTGTAATAATATTACCTGAAAAGTTCATCATCAGTTTATCTTGAGTAGTTTTTGAAATATTACAATTTTAGTTGAGCCCTCTACAAAAAAATTAATGTCATCAAAATACTGTCATTAGGAAACCCAGTGAGCTATTTAAATCCCAGCTCAAAGAGTTAATATTCATATTCTGGTTTGTGTAGTATATACTGAAGACTCATCAACATCCATGTTCAATATGTTAATATCAATCAAATGCCATGGTGAATGGTTTACACACATCCACGGCCAGACATATTGATGTCCGAGTCAGCAGTTGTTTCTTCCGGTTTTGTTACAGCGTCCAACCAATAGGTCGCCTTATTTTCGGCGTAAGCAGATTGTACGTACAGTAGCGTCAGTAGCCAGCCTACTGTACATTGTCCTTATTACGTATGTTTTTGGTGACTGTGTTATTCGTGTTATTTTTTGTTTGTATAGTGTTTTATCAACTCTTATAAGTGTGTCTTTGCTTGAAGTTATACGTTAGTAGTGTGTAGTGGATTTTTTATGTAGTAGGCTTATTGTAAAAATGTCAAGAAAAAACATCAGACTCCATACATTAAGTTTGGAAGAGAAAATTGATATTATTGAACTTAGTGAAAAATTGAATGTGAAACAGTTGTGTGAAAAATATAAATGCGGGAAAACACAGATTTATGGCATTTTAAAAAACAAAGAACAAATAAAAAAAGATTGGTTGAAAGGCGAGAGACCGCTTCATTCTAAAATGAAAAAAAACATGCGCAAATATTGAAATTGACAACATTTTATTTAAATGGTTTACACAAGCGCGAACCAAGAATCTTCCCATCTCAGGTTCAATATTACAAGAACAAGCTAAGTCAATTGCCGCTAAGCTAGGGAACACAACAATCAAAGCCTCGAATGGATGGTTAGAAAGTTTTAGATCCAGACATTCAATTTCTTTCAACCAAATTTGTGGTGAAGCAAAAGAAGTTAACCAGGAAACAGTGATGATTGGAAGCACAAAGTTTGTGAATTAATAGCTGGTTATGAAGTCAAAAATATTGGAAACTGTGACGAGACAGGTTTGTTTTTTACAGCTCTCCCAAATAAGACTTTAAATTTAAAGAATGAAAACTGTATTGGAGGTAAGCAGTCAAAAGAAAAGTTACAGTTTTAGTTTGTGGTTTTCCAGATGGAAAATTAGAAAAACCTTTGGTAATTAGGAAATCATGGAAGCCCCGGTGTTTCAAAAATGTAGGCCAGTTACCAGTTGAATGGCATGCTAACAAGAAGGCGTGGATGACGTCAGCCATTATGGAAAACTGGCTTCGAAATTTGAATGATAAAATGAAGTGTGATAACAGGCATATTTTGCTATTTATGGACAATGCAACGTGACATCCTCGTGAAGATTACTCTCACATCAAATTGGATCAGGGCGTTATTAAAAATCTTAAAGTCCACTATAGAAAACATGTTTTACAATCTCTTATTGCTAACATAAATTCATGCTCGTCAGTACAGGAACTTACCAGTAATATCACTGTTACGTACTTTTCTTTAAATTAAAGATAATTTAAAAAGACAGTGTAAATGCTTCAGAGAGGGACTCCTTATCGGCCAACCTTTGTCTCTTACAAGGTTCGGTACGGCCCCAGTTCCATTCCAATCGTCGGTTAAACGACATCTCTCCCGTCACTCTCGACGTGACGAAGTTTTGTGTGTTCTAAACGAGGCTCGTTTTAGACCATTTCTCTCTCTTTGTTTCTCCTGTCGTGTGGAGAAGGTACTCTTAACATTAATAGTGACATTTTATATATAAGTGATTTCTTTAAGTTCAACAGGAAATTGATAAGTGCGGGAAAGGGTGCACCCGAATAACTGTCCGAAAAGTGGTGGTACTTCGCCCAGTGAGGTATGTACAAAACGTCAATTTCATTTATTTAATTATTTAAGGTCCTTCGGAAATCAATGTTGCCGTTATATGGCAAAATATTTAACATTTTTGGTCCTACGGGCCGGATCTTTTGAAAAGGTCCTATGTTAAAACATGTCCACAAGTGTGACGTACATATTTCCAACCGCACGCAATATCTTGTCCTTGTTACAAGGCTTACCTCACTCAATTTCTTATCTCTCAGCTGTTCAAATACAGTAGATTATAACAAACCCTCTCTGAAAGCATATCTTTATAATTAATTACGCTTGTCTATTTGTAAACAATTCGTATGATTCAATGTTTATGTTTCTCACTCATACTATGGTAATAGGCTAATATATTTATAAATATTTTCTGCTATTTAGTATGGTAAAAGAAGTCACCGATGATTTCACTGCTTGTAAATTGCAAATTTATATTTATTAAAGCTTATTGTTTTGAAGCAGATCATTCAGTTACATGCTGTCTAATGTAATTGTAATTATTTCTTTTTAAAATATTTACATTTTTTATAATTTGTATTGAACATTTTTCTTATTGCAATTATTTGAAGATATCTTGTTATAGTAATATTGAATAAGAGACATTTGTTTACTTCAACTGTTTACGTCCGTTCATAAGTTCATACATTCAATATTTACATTTCTTTGTGAGAAACTAGTTTATGCTTTCTCTATCGCTCTTGCTATTAGTATAGCCTATTTTGTTAGTGTATTTAAAGAGCCTTATTGTTATTGTAGATATAATTCAATTCTACAAAATGGCCAAATCACTAAGAGTAATCACTGCTAAGAAGGAAGCTCTATTTTCCCAGATCCAATCTATTTATGATCTAACGCAAAAGATTTCTGATAAAGCGATCATGCAGGAATTAATGATTCGAGCTCCCTCTGTCGCTAGCATTAAACAAGAATTTTTAGACACATTGGACTTATTCAATGAACTCTCGTTGGAAAAAGATAACGATTTTATTCCCAATTTCTCAACTTCGGCTGTGGTTAATGATCTTGTTTCTCGCATAAATTACACTGTTGCTTCAATAGAAGCGAAACAAGCTGCTAGGCAAAAAACCGAAGCTAGCTCTTCACTCTCGTCGCAAATCCCACTGCGACTTCCAAAATTGGAACTCAAACATTTCACGGGTGATCCATTTGAATGGATTTCTTTCAAAAATCTCTTTGACTCTACCATACATAAAAATACATCTCTCAATGCTGTCACCAAACTACAGTATTTGCTCAGTGTACTCTCAGGTGAACCATTAACATTAATTAACTCTTTACCTATTTCGGAAGTTAATTATCAAGTCGCGTATGACCTTCTTATGGAGAGATATCATTCTCCAAGACGATTAATGTCAATTCATCTCAATAGAATTCTCGACTTGCCGAATATCAATTACACTTCTAACCAAATGCGTAACTTTGTTACAAGTTACACAGAGAACACTCAAGCCTTGAAGGGGCTACAAATTGATATCACGAGTAACAATCCCTTATTGTCAGCGATGATTTTACGCAAGCTGGATTCTACTATACTGAAGAAGCTTGAACAATCACGGGATAATACGTCGACTCTGGCAACACCTGCGGAAATTATCAACTTCCTCTCACAAAAATGTAGTGAACTTGAACACGCGACACTACATTCCTCTTCAACTCTCAACCCTAACTCATTACCTTCAAACTCGCCTCAAACTTCGAAGGGAAAACAGTTAATGTATAAGACTCAGGTTAACCGAAAGGGGACTTCGCTGGTGACTTGTAACTCTGTCAATGACACAGCGTCTGAAACAAAGCATCCTTTATGTTTTCTGTGTAAAGGAACAGACCATAAAATCTATTCCTGCCTTAAGTTTAAGGCCAAATCTCCGACAGAGCGTTTGAAGATCGCGAAGTCGTATAGTAGATGTATTTCATGTTTGGGCGCTCACAATGTGAAGTTTTGTAAATCCAAATCGACTTGTTTTCAATGTAAAAGGAAACATCACACTCTTCTCCATTTCGACAACGAGCACCTGCCTCAGCATACACCATTAAAGTCCTCTCTTTCCCAGGACCAAGGTGTAACAGAAGTTGTTCAGTCACCTATTAGTATGACTTCTCAGGCGACTAATCCTGCCTCTCAAAGTACAACTGTGCTCCTGGGCACACTTTTAGTAAAACTCTCCTCTCCTACCGGGACGACTTATGTTTTCCGGGCTCTGGTGGACTCAGGAAGCCAATCCTCATTTATTTCAGAGCAAGTAGCTCAACTAATGTGTGTAACTCGAACGAGAAGTAATCACAACATTGTTGGACTTTCTCAAACTCTTACTCGCTCAAGGGGCATGACCTCTTTAGGCGTGCACACTCTCGATGGCACAGTAATAGCTGCCAAACATAATTTTCTCATTCTCGACAAAATTTGCGTCGATTTACCTCGTACTCACATTGACGTTAAAGTACTAAATAAGGTACAATCTTATACGCTTGCCGACCCTACTTTTCATTTGCCAAGTCGCATTGATATTATTCTGGGCGGCGCTCTTTTTCCTTTAATATTGACTCCAACTACGCATTCTCTCGGCTCTAATATGCCGTGCCTGATAGGCACTCACTTTGGATTCATGGTTATGGGAGAAGCTCCATGTCTGCCTACCTGTGAAAGGGAATCTAGTGCTAGTATGTCCACCACATTATTCACTGTGAATGACTTGGAACTGCACAATTCTCTGCAAAAATTCTGGCAACATGAAGAAGTGCCCTTAACCTCAAAACTCTCACCACATGATCAAGCATGTGAAGCTCATTATGTCGCTACTCATACACGCGACAGTTCAGGTCGTTACTGTGTCCGACTTCCTTTCAAAGAAGATAAACCTATTCTCGGAACTTCTCGCGGGAACGCGGAAGTACGATTAAAATCTCTCGAACAAAAGTTCAACTCTAAGCCTCGCTTCAAGCAACTTTATGCAGAATTCATGTCTGACTATTTGACTTCTGGACACATGATACTTGCCCAAAACACTCAGCTCAGTTCACCTCACTACTTTTTACCTCATCATGGGGTTCTAAAGGAATCCAGCACCACTACTCGCCTTCGAACAGTCTTTGATGCCAGTGCAAAAACATCCAACAGTTTCTCTCTCAACGACACCCTGTGGACAGGACAGAAAATGCAGACCAACATTTGTGATCTGTTACTCATGTTTCGCTATCATAATGTGGTTTTTACTTGCGATATATGTCAGATGTATCGTCAGATCAAAGTCCACCCTGATGATCAACCTTATCAGCTGATCCTATGGAGGGACCATGTCGATCAACCTATTTCCACTTATCAATTGACCACAGTAACCTATGGACTTAGTTGTTCACCTTACCTGGCGATAAGAACTCTTCATCAGCTCGCCTCCGATGAAGGTGCTTCATTCCCTCAGGCTGCCGAAGTACTCCGCACACAAACGTTTGTCGACGACATTATTGCGGGTGGTGATTCCATTGATGAAGCCTCTCATTTGAAAACTCAGCTCATTTCTCTTTTACTTCGAGGTGGCTTCGAATTGCGGAAATGGACTACTAACGCTTATCAACTATTACAGGATCTTCCAGACGAACACCTAGAGACACCCACGTTTCTTCAGGATACCGCACAACCTCATTATAATATTCTCGGACTTCATTGGTCATCCTCTTCGGACGCTTTTACTTATCATTTGAATTTTCCTCTAAACTCTAAAACTAAACACCAAGTGCTCAGCGTTATCGCTCAAATTTATGACCCTTGTGGTTTCCTTTCGCCTGTTGTCATGTGGGCGAAATGTTTTATGCAGCTCCTCTGGACAAAAGGGTTAGACTGGGACCAATCCCTACCACCTGAACTTCTAACTCAGTGGCAAACATTTGCAAAGACTTCTAATTGTTTAAAAAATATTGTAATTCCGCGGGCTTTACGCTTGAGTCACTCGTCTAACATTGAGTTACACGGTTTCTCAGATGCTTCTGAGAGTGGATACGCTGCTGTCATTTACTTAAGATGTCAGATTAGTGACAACTCGGTGGTAATTCGGCAGCTATTATCGAAGACTCGGGTAGCCCCACTGAAAAAACTCACTGTACCTCGCTTGGAGCTAAGTGCTGCTCATTTACTCGCTCAATTAGTGGCATATATTATATCTCTTTATAACAAAAAAATGGAATTTTCCTCAGTTTTTCTATGGTGCGATTCGTCAGTAACATTGACATGGATACAAACACCTCCTTATCGACTTAAAACCTTTGTCGCCAATCGGGTAGCGCAGATTCAAGAATTATTGCCTTCTCATTATTGGAGGCACGTACCGAGTGAACACAATCCCGCTGACTGCGCGTCACGTGGATTACTTCCTTCAGACCTACCTCAACATGAATTATGGTGGTACGGACCCTCTTGGTTACAACAGTCGCATGATAACTGGCCTATATCTCATTTTGAGCCTGCAAAACTCATTGACACAGGGGAATATAAACCTATTTCACCTATATCTCTTCTCTCCACTGTTCACTCAGAATGGGACTTGCTGCGGAAATATTCTAGCTTTAGTCGACTGCAGCGTGTAATGGCGTACTTGTTGCGTTTCATACACAACTCTCGTCACTTGGGAAGAACTGTTGGACCTCTCACTACGGGGGAGTTGAACTCAGCCAGAATCCGAATATTCAAATTACTTCAGGCATCCTCCTTCATCGAAGATTTAAAGGCATTAGGACACACCCCTCCTAACAGGGTATCTTCTAGGCTTCGACGATTAACACCATTTCTCGATAGCGATGGCGTCCTGCGAGTTGGTGGACGACTCGAAGCAGCACAGATTCGTTATGAGACACAACATCCGGTGATTTTGCCTAAGAAACACCCTGTGGTTGACTCCTTGATTGACCTATATCATCGGAAGTACCTTCATTCTGGAGTTCAACTCACTCAATCACTTCTCGCACAAGAGGTGTGGATATTGTGTGCTCGGAATGTAATCCGTGCACGCGTCTTCAAGTGTACTGTGTGCTTTAAGCACCGACCTAAAAATAAAAATCCTCTTATGGGAAACTTACCTCAACCTCGACTGACCCCTACTCGCCCATTTCTCAACACAGGCATTGATTATGGTGGTCCTTTCACTCTGAAAGTACATAATCTACGCTCTATTCGAACCATCAAGGCATACATCTGTGTCTTTGTTTGCCTTGTCACCAAAGCTGTTCACATTGAGGTGGTCACTGATCTCTCGACGGACGCGTTCATCGCAGCATTGACTCGATTCGTGTCAAGACGAGGTCTTTGTCAACACGTCTATTCCGACTGCGGAACAAACTTTGTGGGAGCTGACAATGCTCTACGATCTCTAATCAGGACCTCAGGACAAAATCTCGTTTGTGAATTTTCATTTCAACGTGGAGTTAATTTTCACTTCAATCCTCCTGCTGCACCTCATCAAGGAGGGCTATGGGAAAGCGCAATTAAAAGTGCTAAACATCACTTGCGTCGCGTCATAGGTGAACACGTTCTAACTCTCTCCGAATTCATGACTCTGACAACTCAAGTCGAGTCAATCCTCAACTCTCGACCACTCACACCTTTATCTAACGATCCTTCTGATCTCACTGCTCTGACCCCAGGACACTTTTTAATTGGAGCTCCACTCGTCGCCGTACCCGAAAGAAATCTGGCTGAAGTCCCTACTAATCGACTTAAGCATTGGCACCTCGTCCATGCTTTTCACCAACGCATGTGGAAAAGGTGGCAGCTGGAATATCTTCACACTCTACAGCAGCGGACCAAATGGACGGAAACGACAGACAACCTTCGTGTGGGCGACCTAGTGCTAGTGCATCAACCTACTCCGCCTCTCTCTTGGCCATTGGCAAGAGTGACACAAGTGTTCCCTGGCACAGACGGTGTGGTGCGAGTTGTTCAGCTCAAGACACAGCAAGGACTTATAACTCGACCTTCTCATAAGGTTTTCCCCCTGCCCATTAGTGCAGAATAAGCTTATTATTTTTCTCATGTTCCTAGAAAAGGAATTTTTATTTTATTTAGTGTACATTTGTTTTTTGTGAAGAACTTTCAGTTTGTTTATTGAAAATTATTGTTTCTTTTCTCTCATGCTGGGGTAGCTTATATTGTATTCTTCTTTGAATCCTAGGAGGATTCAAGGCCCCCGGTATGTTACGTACTTTTCTTTAAATTAAAGATAATTTAAAAAGACAGTGTAAATGCTTCAGAGAGGGACTCCTTATCGGCCAACCTTTGTCTCTTACAAGGTTCGGTACGGCCCCAGTTCCATTCCAATCGTCGGTTAAACGACATCTCTCCCGTCACTCTCGACGTGACGAAGTTTTGTGTGTTCTAAACGAGGCTCGTTTTAGACCATTTCTCTCTCTTTGTTTCTCCTGTCGTGTGGAGAAGGTACTCTTAACATTAATAGTGACATTTTATATATAAGTGATTTCTTTAAGTTCAACAGGAAATTGATAAGTGCGGGAAAGGGTGCACCCGAATAACTGTCCGAAAAGTGGTGGTACTTCGCCCAGTGAGGTATGTACAAAACGTCAATTTCATTTATTTAATTATTTAAGGTCCTCCGGAAATCAATGTTGCCGTTATATGGCAAAATATTTAACAATCACTGTTTTGGATGCTATAAGATGTTTATCGAGTTCCTATGAGAAAAATCAAAATCGCGTGTACAAAATACATTCAAAGAAGCTGGTTTTATTCTACAAGAAGAACTCAATATTGCTATTGAAACGAGGATTCAAGACATTATCTTGCAAACAGTGAAAGATTTGCTGACAGAAACAGGACACTCTTCTTTATCTGCTGAAGAATACGTAAGTTTTGACAATGAACTGGCAACAGAAGAAGGTCCAAAATCTCTGGACAAAATTATTGAAATGGAGGCTAATGAGATTATAGAAAGTGAAGAAGAAATTAAAGACGGACCAATCAAAGAAAACAAAATAAAAACATTTGTCGAGGCTTTAATGAAAATTTGTGAGTTAGAAGATTTCGCGGTACGTATTAACAACCCGGAAATGCGTCACCATTTGTTACAACTAAAAACTATAAATGAAACACAAGCAAGTAAAACTAACCTTTTAAAACAAAAGTAAATGCTAGATTTTTTCAAGCCTACTTGATTTTATTTTATTTTTAAGTAAGCCTACTATGTACAGTATTTAGCCTAAATACAGTAAGAGGAAAAATATAGTTTTTAATAAATTGCATCATTAATTCATAAATTTTGTTGACAAGTGTATAAGTGTTTTAGTTTTATAGTTTTCTATTAAAAATGTTTTGTGGATAAAAGGATGCTGCATTAAACGGAAAGATTTTTATTATGTAATGTAGGTTTTAACATTTTCTGTAGTGTGTGTAGTCAACACTACCTAGAAAACAAGGTTTGCGAGTTGTGATGTCACAGGGCACAGGCTACGGGCTGTCATTAGGCAATCAAGATAACCAATATTACTGTTGAATGACGTTTATTTAGACGTTAAAATGTGATAGCTTTCTTGTGATTTAAATACACTTGCTTTATATGTTGAAGTGTTATCTCTGTAGGAAATAAACAGTCAGTACTTAAGCGGAAATAAATAATTAAATTAAATACTGTATTAGAACAAATGTAGACACTATGACAATTGTCCGTTATCTATGTGGTGGGTACACCGCCATACAGCTGATCATAAAAAAGCCCACACCATCCATTAATGCTAAAAAGCCATTGAAACATTCCTACATCACATTGAACAACAATACATTCTACAGAACAACAATAATACTCAAAAAAAAATTTATTACCATAGATATGTAGATGACATTTTAATATTACACAACGGCAACAAACAGCAAATCAAACAACTACAAAATTACTTTAATACCATATAACAAAACCTCATATTTACCCTTGAATTGGAAGAAAACAATAAAATAAACTTTCTACAAATTACCATCACCAAACACAACCCCAGACACAATTTCAAAATATACAGAAAACCAACATCTAACCACCCCACACAACAAAACACCCTGCATTTAATCATATGTTACACCGAGTAATCAATATACCTTGCTACAGAAAGACTACGACGAAGAACTCAGTACAATAAAATACATCGCTCAACAAAACGGCTACCAACATACACTCATAGACTACATACTCAAGAAAATTAAACATAAACACCATCAAACGGCCACGCAGACAAATCACACACAAAACAACAAATACACACCTACCACAAAAAAAAAACAAACACAAAATAGCCTCTACATTCAAAAATCTCCAGTACCAAATATCCTAAAAAACAACAAACACTTTAAGACAGCACATACAACCTTTTCAAAAACAAACTGACAAATACAAACTATCAGGTATTTACAAATTAACATGTAATTATTGTCCTAGCTATTACTTCGGAAAAACTTGTAGCTCATTCTATACACTCTTTGAAGAACACATTACCCAAAGAAAGCAAATAAACCCAAAATCCAGCTACGCAAAACACCTAAAAAAACACATAACACACACACACGGACATACATACTAATTTAAATGTTCTCCACACATTAAAACAAAGTAAAAAAAATAACAATTTTAGAAAAATATGAAATATACAAACACTACACAGCAGATAAAGAAAACATATTAAATGATCACACACATTTTGAAATCAACAGCCTTTTCCATTACATGACACACAACCAAATAACCCACCCAATCCACAGTCATAAATCCATCCCGTTACAGGCTTTATACCTAACCGATGCCGCCAGTACAACTACCGATACTGTCATACAAAATACATCTAATCACCCCACACAACTCAAATACGCTGCATTTAATCATATTTTATACAGCCTAATCAATATACCTATGCTACAAAAAGACTACAACAAAGAACTCAATACAATAAAATACATCGCTCAACAAAACTGCTACCAACATACACTTATAGACAACATACTAAGGAAAATTAAACATAAACATCATCAAACAGTCACGCAGACAAACCACACAAAAAACAACAAATACATATCTCTCAACTAACACAACAAAAACATACACAAAATAGCCTCCACATTCAAAAAACTCCATTACCAAATATGTTACAAAATAACAAACATTTTAAGACAGTACATACAACCTTTTCAAAAACAAACAGATAAATACAAACTATCAGGTATTTACAAATTAACATATAACGATTGTCACATTTGCCAAAGAAATCAAACAAACCCAAAATCCAGCTATGCAACACCTAACAAACACGCAACACTCACATACATACGAATTTAAATGTTCTCCACGTATTAAAACAAAGTACAATACTAACAACTTTAGAAAAATACGAGATATACAAACACTATGCAACAGATAAAGAAAACATCAAATGATCACACACATTTTGAAGCAAACCTCCTTTTCCATTATATGACACACAACCAAAATAACTCACCCCATCCTACAGTCATAGATCCATACCGTTACAGCCTTTCTGCCTAACACGATGTCGCCAGTAAAAAGTTAGCTTCTTAAAAGGAACAAATGTTTTGAAACGCGTCAGCAAGTAAGCCATTAAGTATTCACTTAGTTAAGTACATTTTAAATGTAGTTATGTCAATAAATGTTTCTAGAAAAACAGGATAAGTACTTTGGATGCTACATGCTATACATTACCTCATCTTTATGAAAATCTTTCAGCGGTTCCACAACACGACCTTGGTCACGAAGTTGTCTTATTAACTGGCTGTCATTATGATGTGTTTTTATAGTTTCTGCTTTACTACTTGCCAAATGTGAAGCTGATTCTATTAGATCTGGCCGAAGAGTTCCTTGTGCTAATATTACTTCATCGGGTTTTAAATTCATTTCGCTTATAATATCATTGGCAATCTAGAACAAAAAATGAATAAATTCTATTTTATAGTACAGGCAATTTTTTTTCTAATATCTAGCAAACAAAAATACTTTTATTTTTATTTACAAAATACTTGCTCAAAGGTAAAAGTCAAGATAGTTAACTCAAAATCTCACCAAAAATTAGTTTTTAATAAACAAACACGCTAGTTCAGAACAGACTAGTTTCATCAAAGATGTCACCTTCCACAGTGCTTGGCTACTAAAATTTAAAACTAATGTTTGGTGACATTTTGAGTTGACTATTTTGAATTTACTTTTGAATGTACTTGCTACTTATAACTAATCATTTTACACCACATATTCAAATAAAAAGATTAAAGTTCTTTAATGGCTATAATTTATCCAATCTAGAGGTGACACTGAATTAATGAAAGCATTTCTAGATGAACTTCTTAAAAAAATATTTTCCTCCTCAGGGAGTGCGTTTAAAGATGCATTTCTTCAAATTTAAGCTCAGTAATAGTTTTCCAGCAACTGTAACTTTTATTCAACTGGATAGTAGCTGATGAATCGGCTCTTACATTATATGAAAATTTTATGGTTGTTTTGTGATCAAGGACTGTCTTAATTGTACTTTTTCTTCTAAATAATTTGTCATAATTATAGATTTCTTTTTATCATTAATTTTATAGACAAAAATTTATTATTTTTTAGTGTTTCTTTGTTATTTTTGTTGCAGTTGTCATTTAAAATTTGTATATTTGAACTCTTTTTTCAAGTAGAAATTCTTGTAGTAGTTTTTAAAAAATATTTGTCTGCTATTGAACTTCTGAGTTTTGTTTTGCTGCATTCATAATGTACCTTCCTTTCACCCAGTGAGTAGGGTGGCTAGAATAACTCCTTTCAGTAATTTTTGGTAATCTTGATAGTTCTACTAAATGCTGCTCTGTCCTTTCTCATGTACTATGGGCAAGAGAAATAAAGGCAAAAAAAAGTATAAGTAATTGTACTGATTTAAAAACCTTTAATACAAAATTGTTCGTAAACCTATGGTTACATTATAACCCTTTCAAGAACATGAGCTGATATATCGGATCTCTGAATAGCAATTGAAAAAGACTAATGGCCAATAAATCGGCTCAGAATTTCAATCCATTGTAGTTCTCTTGAAACTCAATAGATTGTGTTACTATTACTACCATAAGAAATTTATTTCATCTAGAACAAAATGGTTCTTCTTTCACACATATACGGCAATGAACAAGGACGATATATGGACAGTTGAAAGCATCCTAACAAGAGTTTACACTCGTTCATGTTTTCTTAGTTCAAGTCCTCGGCTCTATCATGTATTACAGTATTACCGAATCATGTGTACATTTTCGTTTGGCATTTCCTAATTATCTATTGTAAGAATATCTTTAAAGTTATTTAGTATTATTTTCACTAAATTCTATTTGTTTTTTAATTTCATTTTTCAATGAATGTTATTTTTCTGGGTACTAGAAAACGATCACGAACTATATGCATGCATATGATGTGATAAGGGACTTCATGGGCAATTGATCTCAAAATATACTTGTTGGAATTTCACATATATTATAAGATACTTAAAGATGTTAGGAGGGTAATATTGATAAAAAGATAAGCTGTAAATAGGTTTACAGTGTAAGAATTGAACAATGTAGGCAGAGCAAAATTCAGACTCAGAATAATGCTAGCGAATATAGGCTTAAATTTATAGCATAAGGTTTTCATAGGTGTAGACTTTTCAAATTCAAAATATACGTAGAAAACCTCTTGGAAATGAATGTGGGTATGCAAGTTTTAAGATGGCAGGGTTTTTTTGAAGATTTTATATGTTTGGCAACCTGGAAATTAAAAAAGAACTGATGATAGTAAAGAAGGCAAAATTGACTACAAATAAAAATTTTGGAAAATGAGTGATTTATAACATAAATATTTAATATCCAAAGTATTTGTGGAACAAAAAACAGACCTCTATCTCTATTTATATGAAATCTACACAAAATTATAAGAAGTTATACAAACACCAGACAAATGGTGTTTATCTTGCGTGAAATTTGAAAAAAATTGATGGTCTTAAAAGGAGTTAAACACTGATTCACAGTTCAATGGGATTTTGAGGTTAGGTCACCTCCCGCTAGTTATAATATACTTCCACCTGTGTGTAGAGAGGCTAGGATAACTTGTTTTGGTATTTTTTTTTGTCATTTTGATAGTTCCACTACATGCTGCTCTGTACTTTCTCATTTACTATGTCAATAGAATTCTGATAAGTCTCCTCCTAGGTGAATGGAACAATTGTTTCTATTTGTAAGCAGGAAGTAATCAATACATCTTTCCCTATCCATTATTATGCTGATTCAAAAACAAAATAAGGGAGCATTTATATAAATTACAACTATGTGTGTATGTGTTTGTCATCCAATATGTTGTTACACTGATGTATTGTAAAGCAATTTGTACTTCTTGAGAGAAATGTACAATAGTCTTAAAATGTAACTTTTAGTAGTTGAAGTGTAATAAAACGATAGTTCTGAAGAATAATATTAAAACAAGCAACTATTTTATTTCATTTAACAGTCAAACTATGGTGAGTCAGTTTGTAAGAAAATCTCAAATGTAGGAGGAAAAACAAGGTTCAGGTTTTTCACATAAATAGTATATATATTTTTGAGTAAATGTCTGCATAGTTATTAAGCCCCAGGTCTAAAGAATACTTGGTATTAAAATACTGTCCACGTCAAATAAAACCTCCATTAATAGCAAAATTAACACGTCTTCAAGAACCGAAACTCATACTCCTGCAACCTGAGACTTTTTGCTTACAATAGACTTAATGAAACAGCCAAATATACATCCTCGATACTTCAGTTAGGCAAACTTAGTTGCATACTAGTATTTTTAAATATTTATATTTGTAAAGGAAATTAGAATACAATAATTTTTTTCTATACGGCCAACATTCTAACAAAAAATTAAACACCTGAAACAAAAAGCCATTATCAAGATTACTGTTCAAAATTATTTACTAGTACTTATATAAAATACTTACAGAAACAAATACGTCACCAATTATTTTTCTTTTTTCTTCAGGATTTGATGTCATACATAACATTTTTGAAACCCTTGACCTACAATTTTGTTCTTTAGGATCTAATGACAATGTAGTTGATCCATATAGAAACTCATGGGTTGCATTTATCACTATGAACAAAAACGTAATTTTAATTTTGTTTACATTTATTACTTATAATTGTTATTTACAAAATAATGACTAATAATAAGAGTTTAAATCTAAAATCTGGTTTAAGAATTTAAAACTATTTAACCAAATAAGCTTATAGCCATTTTTTATGATATATTTTTTTCTTGGACATCTTCTGACAGATAAATAATTTTGTAGCATTATTTCAGCATAGTGTAATTAATTAACAATTCAATTTTTAAATATTATAAGATGAAACAAATACCTATTCTATCTTGATATTCAAGACGTTTTAGAAAAATCAACTTGCACTCAAATTGAAAACCTATCTATAAAAAAAGGAGCATTGAATCATGTTGCCAATTTATTTCTGAAAAATCAGTGTCTAAATCAAACCAAAGCATGCCACTTTGCCTATAACTTTACACTAGTAAAAGTTAACTAATTGCAATGCCAGTGATAAAAAATTGAAATCATTAAAATGCTTAGGTATTAGCTTGCAAAGTTAATTGTGAGAAAAATAACTAAACTTAAAAAAAAGTGTAATACAATGAATGTTATTTTATATTATATTTAAAACTAGACTAAAACAATTTTAATTGAATATAGAAAATAGACCTGGTTTTGAATTGGCAATAAAACCTGGTAGACGTTTTGTACATCACCTTACACGCATGGATATTCTCCTAACCAAGATAGTTAATCCTTGAAAACTTTAAAATCAAGCATGTAACTACTTTTACACTTTTGTCTTTTTCCACCACTGCCCTATCTCCCAAATATTAAATACTTGCAATTTGTATTATTAACATATCACTTCTATCTTGAAGGTTTCTTTTTAGAAAAGTTTTACTTTTAAAATTGAATTCTCTTTATTTCTTTGAATTAAAAAATTCCTTTTAAAACTTTCAAACTCTTTTATGTTTGCCATGAAAGACTCAATATCTATATAGATCTTAAAAACTCATGAAAATGTCTAATCTTTTTTTGTTTAAAATGGTTGTTTAAATTTTATTTATTATTAATAATTTCATAAATTAGTAATTATTAAATGTTCAACCAATTTCCAAATCCTTCATCACATCTATAAATTATATATAATTTATTGACATGCTAATAATTAAAATACAATAATAATAAGTGTTAAGTAACAAAACTTATTTGATTTTTTTTTTTGTCTATGATGATAGCCAAACTTTTGAGTTTGAAGTTAAAAAATTCAAGTAAATTTATGAAAACCTTACAGAGACAAAAAAATGTTCAGCAAATTGTTAAATTGTTACATTAAAATAATAATAATTCTTTGCTAGCATGATATGATAAGTCATTAAATGTCAAAGATAAAATAGTAAATTTTATTTTAAAGATAACCATAATTACAATATTAATATGAAGTAAAACAGAAAAAATAGCAACCAATATACAAAAATTGTTTTTTAAAAGTCACATTAATACATTAAATTTCATTTAAAATTCATATTATATGTATTAATTTAATTAACCTGAGGAAATACTAATGAAATTTTGTACAATAAACAATTTTTTCAAAGAGGTGGCACTGACTTTGAAACGCGAAAGGTGGCACAAGTTTTCCTCCAGGTCCACAAACAATAGGCACTATATCAAATGAAGTACATTTTATGATACTAAATTAAACAACAACAAGAAAGTAAAATTAAAATATATTCGTACAAATTACCTCTTAAATTAATGCCTTGTTCCTTAAGAGACTGTTCTACTTGTTGACTCTCATGCTTTCTCATAAAGCCATTGTCTATGTGAACAGCAATAATTTCTTGTTTAGGCAAAGCTTTATGAAGTAACGCAGCACACACTGTAGAATCTACACCACCACTTACAAGTAACTGAAAATATTTACAACTCTACATCAACATACATAAATATCAGTGATATAAAAATTATAAATAAACTAAGTAATTTTTATAATACAGCTGTATCTTGATAATTTATATAAATGTGAGACTAGAAGAATATCAAATACAATTGAAAATTATAAGAAATGAGACTTATAAATCTGGAAATTCGTATTTAAGTAAAAAAAATAAGAAATGATGCCGTTTTTTAAAATGACTTTAGAGAGATAGAAATTCATAAATAATTTTAATATTTGATCTTATATTTGTATGTTACATTTGCATAGGCAAATGTTTACTATAAGTAACACTTTTGTGTTTAATGAGGATGGCCATTTCAGGAGATGTATCATATAATATGCTACAATAGGCAAGAGTCATATTAATATATATTCATATTAATATAAGTCTAAATGCATGGCTTAAGTTGAAAATGAAGTAACAATTTTTAACCTAGTTACAAAAAAATTACCTATGAATATAATCAGTGAAATATTCCATAGCACAAGCCTTAAACCAGTAACTACTATATTTCAAGGTAAATAAAGTACTACTTTATAAACAGCTACAGTTGACTCCTGATTATCTGCAGGATTGTTGGTCACAATATACATGGATAATCCATAGAGAGCAAACACGTTCAAATACTGTGTAATACAAGATATTAATTGATAACAAAATAACATAATGAACTCAGTGTTCTTTATTTAAAGTTTTGTACAGTATATTACAAACATGTAAGCTTAATAAATAATAAATATTACAAACATGTAAGCTTAATAAATAATAAATATTACAGTACACAAACAAAATAAATTTTATCGTATAGTCCTATTACTTAACATTAGTAAAGTACTGTAAGTACACATAGCATGTACTTTTGAATTTAAGCTTTCTTAAAATAGTCTGTTAATTGCTTCCGTTTTTTTGTAAAAAAGCATTTCCTTTTAATTTGCAATTGCAATTTATGTAAAATCAACTCATCTGCTATTATATTGCCATCCTGTCGTTCTAGGTATTCCATAATCCATTCAACATAGTATAGCGTTGTCTCATGGTCGATCCTTGGCTGTGAAGGAAGCTCCTCCTTTTCATTCTCTCCGTTTTATCGGCTTCAGTAGCTCATCCCAAAATGTAATCGTCCATGAAATCAAACCCAGGATCATAAATATCGCACTTCAGCCAGTTTATGATGTCTCATTCCTCCCGATCCTCTGTTTTGGATTGTGCTAACTTGGTCAGCACCCTTGGAGAGTCATCTACATCAACCACTGAGGAGTTGCTCAATTCACTTTTTACTCACAGCATGAGTTTTATCCATGATCTAGCAACATCATAGATAGAGTCTAGGAATGTGTATTCCTTACAAAACTTCAAGTCAAAACCTTCTTCTATTCTTTTCTATTTTTCTATAGTTGTTTGCAGGTTTTTTTCATGGCTGCAATAACCCCTTGGTTCACAGGCTGAATTAGAGGAGTGACGTTTGGTGGTGAATATTTAACAAACATTTATTCAAAAACAATGTTATAAGGAGAGGTTAGAAGTCAGGTTACTCAATATAATTTAACACTTTGACGATCACGGATAAATTACCTTTTTTTCTGCATTAGCCCAAAATTCCATTTATTCTACTTTGCTATTTAATATAGTATAGAACAAGTATTTAATAGATTTTACTGTTAATTTTCATAACTATAGGTGAAAATTTATAAATTATGAAGCGGTCGTAAACGAACGACCGCCTTGGTCCTGCGCAGTAAAACCTTTTGTGTCAGACCGTGGCGGGCTTGTACAACCACCAGGTAGCGCTAGGGATTTGTATTCGGGTGCTTCCGTTATGTCCAAGGTCAATGTAGTTATTCATTTCGCGGGAATAGTGAGTAATTTTCCTAGCTACTATTGCAGACGGATGTTGTGTTTTTACAAGTTGTTTCTGATTAGTTTTACTAGTTTTGAATAGCTTTATTAGAATAAATCTTACTAGATTACTTCAAATAAGAAATATGGATAATACGCGTATATCTTCCCGCACTAAACGTCTTGTTGATCTAGCACGTGAACAGACCTATTTACTTTCAGGTAAGCAGCATTCTTTTTATATATTATTAGTAATAAAAATATCACTTTAGGTATACGTGTTTGTTGCTTGCTGCTTTTTTTGTCTTGAAGTTTCAGTTAATTTTTGTTATATTTCTAGTCCGTGTTTTATTTATTGGACTGTGATTTATTAGGAGACGATTTATCAGAAGACCCTAATTTTGAGTCAGGTCAAGAGTCGGAATCTGAAAATAGTGATGACTCCTACCAAGAAAATACGAGAAAACGTCGCTGAATAGAACTTGAGCATTGCGCTGCTGACATTGCATCTAAAGTACAGTCCACAAACAGTTTGGAGAAAAGGGTATTTTACAAGTATGTACGCCATCGTCTCTGATCTGAATCTAAAAGTAACTGCAGTTCAAGAATCAGAATGGAAAAGTGTTTGTGATCAATGCACCAGTTTTGACAAAAGTTTTACTTCGTGTGTGAATGATAGTGATGATCAGTGTTATGAAACCCCTTACGGTATTTTTTCAAAATTTGTGGATGATGACATTATTGTTATGATGGTTGAACAAACTAATATTTATGCTACCCAGACTATAAATAACATTCAGGAGCGGTCAAAGATAAAATGGGTACATCTGTTAAAGAAATGAGGAACTTTTTAGGATTGATTGTCTACATGGGGCTTGTTCGTTATCCAACTTTACGATCATACTGGAGTCAGGACCCACTGTATAAGAATAACTTGTTGTCATCCATAATGAGTAGGAATAGATTTGAAATTATATTACGAATGTGGCATTTCGCGAACAATGAAGACTGTCCTGTGAATGACAGCTTGTTCAAAATCTTGAGTCTTGTTAAAAAATTAATAAAAATTATAAAACAATGTTCACGCCAAGAGAAACGGTTTGTGTTGATGAATCCCTAATTCCAATTAGAGGCAGATTATCCTTCAAACAATACATTCCAAACAAGGCAAGCAAATATGGAGTGAAGGTTTTCAAGTTGTGTTGTGATAATGGGTATACTTACATCATGAAAATTTGTACCCTCAAACGTCGTTATGACACTCTCTGAAGATCTTTTGGACTCTGGCAGGACAATTGTAGCGGACAACTATTATTGTAGCTTAGAACTAGCAAATAAGCTGTTGAATAGAAAAACCCACCTCTTGGGCACATTACGGAGTAATAGGAAGGGAAATCCGAAAGAGGTTACAACAAAAAAACTCAATCGGGGTGAAGTAACGGCATTACAAAATTCGCGAGGGATTGTTGTGCTAAAATGGCACGATAAACGAGATGTGCTTATGATTTCTACAAAGCACAATTCTGACATTGTGGAAGTAATGAATAAATTTGGGAAAACAACAAATAAACCAGCCATGATTGTGGAGTATAATAAATGGAAATCCGCAATAGATACCTCAGACCAGATGCCATCTTATAGTACGAGTCTCAGGAGAATGGTAAAATGGTATCACAAACTTGCCATTGAATGCTTGCTCGGTAATACGTTGGTCAATGCCCCTATTTTATTCAATAAAATACAAAATAAAAAGATATCAATCACAAAATTCAAAGAAGAATTAGTAAAAGATTTACTGAAAAAAACAGTAATTGAACAACCAGCGCTTCCACTGACAACAAATAAGAGACGATCGTTGAATAGTCACAGGTTTGATAAAAAAATAGGCAAGTTTGATAAAGTTCGCAAGTATTGTAAAGGATGTTATGCAAAACATTCAGGAGGCCAAATGACAAAGAATAAAGTAAAAAAAGGTCGTATCATATTGTAAAGATTGCGAGAATGAGCGTCACTACTGCTTGGACTGTTTCCATACGTTCCACAAAAATGTGTAATTTGTTTTTTTTTTTTGTATTCCCGTGTGTAAGCCCATAATTATCAGAATTTAGTGTTTTAGTGTTTCTCTTACATACATACATATATATATTCGGAATACAATACATATAAAATAATATGTGAATATCATAAAACATCGATGTGAACCAAATTTGAAATTTATTTGTTTTTTTGCCACTGTGAACATGTATTATCATAATTTAGTTTAGAGAGTATTATACGTATTTTCAATCTTATGTTACAATATGGGCTAGTATAAATACGTGAATTTATTTTAATATATCGCTGTAAACAGTATTTTTAAAAAATGTATACACAAGAGAATTTTTATTAATAAAAGGAAAACGAAAACACTTCTAAAACAAATTTTAAACACTAAAACTATGGACCAAGTATACCATTTCATTCACGGGGACCGTAGAGGTCGTATAGCATAGAGAAAACAGCAGTTAAGTGGTTGTGTGGACTACAATGAACGATTATTGGTGCTGAGCTTGTGCGGGCGTATACGTCTGCTACGGTCCCTGCATACGGTCTATCGGCGGGCATATACGACCGCCACGGCCATCAAAGTGTTAATCTTTATATTTTACATACATTTATATATAGTCCAATGATGCACAGTTAATGATGCAGACAACTGTCATGTGACTCTGTGAACTTATCACTATCCCGGCTGCTGGAAAACCTAGCCGAAACAATCGAACTCATGATAACGCTAAATAAATGAGCATTCTATATTCAAATTTATTGGAATATGAAATCAGAATTTTATGAATTAAAATTCCTGTAACCGGATCAAAATTATCAATATTCCTGTATAATCACCAAATTTGTCCCAAAGCTACCAATACACATATAAATCCTGAAATTCCTCTTTACCCGATCGGTGGCAATCTCCATTATTCAAAAAATTAATCCAATATAATATGTTACATAATTAAACTATTAAAAGAACCGGTATGTTAATTAGTACCTTTATTGTTCTATTATGCAACAATCATACTATTTTACTCAAGATGGAAATGTGTTTTTTCTCAATTATTTGTTAAGTAAATATTTCTGTTACAGCTGTATGTACAGCTACTATATGCTGATAAAATGTATATAATTTATGTAATTATATTCTCTCTTTCATTATATACCCTCAGCGGTCGCCTATTATTATTCAATTTCAACTTTTCCCCTCAGAAAGAAATATTGGTGGGCCCTTCTCTTTTAATAAAGGCACTTTTGCAAACCAGTAGGCACAGCAACTCGATAATCTGAAGCAACAAGAATGATAATCATTCAAACGCAGTTACACTTTGGCCATATATACTGTACTTCCTATAGAGACCGAACCACCAACAAAATAACTTCATTATTATTACTAATCAACCATATTATTCAGCATATAAAAAATGAAATTATTAAACTAGGAAAAAACACATACTTACGCAAAATTTGATGAAGTTTTTCACGGCTATTCCATTTCAGAGTAGGATGCTTCTCCAGCCGCTCCAAGTAATATGGAAAATTATTGATTTTAAAATAGATAACTATTTATGGAACAATTTTCTCATTTTACCCAAAGCGGCCCAAAGAGCCTTGTCATATTTCATCTTAATCTTGTAGTCACCTCATGTGTAGCCATTTATATTAATATGAACCTGCTAAAAGTATCATTGTCTTATTTTTCTTCTTAATCTAGGACTTATCTAAACTACCTATCTATTATTTACATCAAGTGACTGGAATTGGTGTTGTCTTGTTTATTCTATTCTATGACATAAATATCTATATTCATATGTTACTAATTCAAATCTTTCATACAATCATTGAGGGAAGAAATAATTAATTGCCTTCTAAAAATCTTTAAACTGGTCTGGCTTTGTCAAAACAATATTTCCCCATATGTATTCCACAAGGTATGTTTTGAACGTAGTGACTGCCATTTGACCTATTCTTTGATGCATCACATATAATGTTAGCCCAATGACTTTCTATTGTCTGCGTATGCACATTACGATCACCAGGACAAACAAAATTGAGAGTTATTGACAGTTTTGTGTAGAAATCCATTTTGACTCAGAGAATTGTACTCCCTTCACATACCAGTAATGACTGTGCCCCAGGCTCCACATTTTCCATTATTATTTGCAGTAATGTAGCTGAATCCCTTTTTCCAACAATTTTCAGAAAACACTTTTTACCGTCTCTATCCACCAACTACCCAAAGAGTTTTAGTCAAACACCCACAATTCTACTTACATTTCCCAAACGCGTTTCCATTCATTTCAACAATTTGTCCTGCGTCACCTATTTTAGTTGAGTTCTTCAGAAGCCAAGCCATGAGAATCTCCCTGAAAGCATTTTTGAGCTTCCTCATTGTAGGCCGCAAAAGTCCAGTCTCACAAACAATAATAAAAAACTGATATTTTAATATCCTTGCTACCAGAACGGTGAGCAATTGAAGTGGATTAACTTGAGCTAATCCAAAGCTGGTATTGTCTCTTACATAATTTTTAGCTCTGCAGTTATGAATCCCACATTTATAAATCATATTGTCCTTTGCTCTGCAATTAAGATGCATCATTGCACCACAATTCACACATTTTATTGATGGTTTCACCAGTTTATAGTCTTACAGAAAACTTTTCAACCACTTTTTGAAATGTTTGACGGAACACAGTAATACTATCAAATATACACTCCATGGTGAGACGGGTATACTGTGAATATAATGATGTGACACTGACCGTAGTTATCTGCCAACTAAAAGTGCCTTCAAGAAACGTGAAGAGCCCACTGATGAGTGTAATCGAAAAGAAACCTAGAGCAATAGAGTATCCTGTTGAAGGATACTCATAGACTTAATGATAGCAAATCAGTCTGAAGCGCTTGAGATTATGAGAGAGTTGGTCATGTTATGCTACTCTGTTCCAGGCTTTCAAGAATCCAACAAAACTAAAACTGTGGAATGGTAGGATCTCAATAAAAACGGCTTTGTATATATAAATATATATATATATATATATATATATATATATATATATATATATAGATAGATAGATTTTTTGGACTAGGAGACTGACAGACTTACCTTGATAAGAGTCCACTCTGTAGTCTTGAAATAGAAACACATAAAAGCACTTAAACAATGATATATTTCAACCACACAGTGGTCTTTGTCAATCGAAGAGAAAACACAAAAAACAAAAAGAAATATGAGAGAATGAATTCTTTTTTTTTTCATTCTCTCATATTTCTTTTTGTTTTTTGTGTTTTCTCTTCGATTGACAAAGACCACTGTGTGGTTGAAATATATCATAGTTTAAGTGCTTTTATGTGTTTCTATTTCAAGACTACAGAGTGGACTCTTACCAAGGTAAGTCTGTCAGTCTCCTAGTCCAAAAAATCTAAATAATCTTTACCAACCAAAACTAACCTAAATATATATATATATATATATATATATATATATATATATATATATATATATATATATATATATATATATATATATATATATATATATAGATTTTTTGGACTAGGAGACTGACAGACTTACCTTGGTAAGAGTCCACACTGTAGTCTTGAAATAGAAACACATAAAAGCACTTAAACAATGATATATTTCAACCACACAGTGGTCTTTATCAATCGAAGAGAAAACACAAAAAGAAATATGAGAGAATGAAAATAAATAAATATAAGTTGTAATCACAGATTGTGTAGAGTAGACATCAGATGACACAGATGCACAGATTAAAGATATATATATATATATATATATATATATATATATATATAAATTGTTTCCATGAGCATATGAGTGATTATAGTTTATATAAGTCTGTCAGGGGAAAAGAGATAAGGCTATTGGGGAAAAAAAAAATAAAAAAAAAAAAAAAAAAAAAAAAAATGGATTTATCTGATGTTGAGGTTAGGGGATTCTCTGGACTTGGTATACCACTGGTATGATAGTTCCCACCTTCTCAGTTCTGAGGGATTGCAATCAGGGGGGAGTGATTTAATTATTTTTGTGGTATAGCAGTCATCAAAAGTTGTGATGTTGTGACTCGCAGCATGTTGAGCTGTTGGTCTATCCATATTCATAATTTTAACATCATGTCTGTGGCCATTCATTCTGATATTCAGACCATCCGTGGTCAGGCCTATGTACTGTGCTGAGCAAAGTTTACATTGTAGCTGGTATATGACATTTTTCGATGTACAATTATGATGACCCTGTATTTTGAAGACCATTTTTGTTGTTTGGCTGTTGAAACTTACATATATCGTGATATTTCACGTTGTCTGTTATTTTTCCGTTGCACTGACTTTATGAAGTTATTATTATTATTACTTGTATATAATTTTTTCCACCACTAAGTGCAATAAATTTATCTTGTGTGATGAGGTACCTTTTGGTCACTTGACCATTGTCGAACACTGATTATTTTTCTCATGTGAATGTTCGGTCTGTGATGTTGGTATTTGTGACATCATACATATTTCTTTTTGAACCTCGTATATAATGTTTTTAAATAGTAAATCGTCTGCATATGTTGTCTGTAGGTTCATTAAATTGTTGTGTATGTTTTTATAAATGTGGTTATTTTCTATAGAGTTTAGTTCTATTGGGTTACTATTTATTTCGAGTATGGTTAGGTTATTTTCATAATTTGTTATTTCATGTTTATGTGATATTAGGTGTGCTGCAACATTTGATGTTTTTGTATGGTTGTTTCCCCTATGTAAAATGTGTTGCAGTCGTTACATGTAATTTTGTAAATTCCTGATAGGTTATGTTTTTCTGTATTTGTTTTGTGGTTTATGTTATTAAGATATTTTATTGTTTTGTTATTTGGTTTGTATGTTGGAGTGTAGTATTTTTTGTTGTATATATTTGTTAATTTTTCTATTTTGTTATTGGTGTATTTATATTTAAGGTAGATATTTTTATTTTTATTATTTTTGTGTTCAGGTTGTAGTGTTGTGTTGAGGTTATGTTTTTTTGTAAATTTATTGTATATGTTTTTTATAAGATGTTTGTTGTATCCACTTTCTATTGCTATCTTTGTAATGTTATCTAATTCTTCATATAATTTTTGTTTGTTATCTTGTGTGTATTTTATTACTTTATTTATCATGTTACTGTAAGTGTTAATTTTGTGTGTCCAGGGGTGGTTATATTTGTAGTGTATTGTGGTGTTGTTGGAAGTTGTTTTTTTGTGTACTGTAGTTTCTATTTTATTATTATATATATATAATGTAATGTCAAGATAGTTAATTGTTCTGTTTGTTTCTGTTTCGGCAGTGAATTGTATGTTTTTGTTGTATGTACTTAATTTGTTTAGTATTATGATGTGTTCGTTGTGAATGGTAGGTTGTATAAATACAATAAATAGACATAACAAAAAAATCTAAAAAAACAACATAACCTAAAAACTAGCCTAAAACCAAACCTACACCCAAACCACACTTTTAACAACAAAAAATGTAAACGCGACATTGTTAGAGCGGCGACAAATATTTTACTGTCCAACGTATAAACCTGACATTATGTTACAGCGACGACGGATATTTTATGGCCTCATATGTAAGTGTGACATTAGGTTAAAGCGGCAACGAATATTTATCACCCGATGTGTAAACCCGGACATTATGTTAGACTGGCAACGAATATTTACCACCCAAAGTAGTATTTCGAATTGACCTTTGCAACTGATTTCTGTTTCCGGTTTTAGTGTCAAGAATCGGTGGAATCAACTTTTGGAATCAAGAATCGATCCATCACTCAGAATATAAACTCGATTAACCCTCATCGTTGGGACTGTGGTCATGACGGTTGAGCAAATAGACGGAAAAAAACACTGTAATATTCCTCCAAACTTAACCTCAATCAATTGTATTATAGACAAATATCACTCTCACAGTAATGTAATATATTTTGCAGCAAAAATAAATTGATCACGATTGTAATCTATACTAATATATAAAAATCTAATGGTGTCTGTCTGATTTACCTGATAATCACCTGTAACAGTCACTTTTAAACACATTTAAACAGCTGATAGTATTCGACTGTTATTCATCTTACTAGGTTAGTTTACTTTACAAATGTTATGTTACAACCAGAAGTTTATCCTTCCCTTGGTTTTCAAGAAAATAATTAGTAAGTTTATGGTTTGATATATTTATTGGGAACTGCTCCCCCTCGTAAGAGGAAGTACCGCAACTCCGAGTACAGGGAGGATCCCGCTGCTGTGGCTACTGGCTGGGAGAGAGTCTGGCGTCGCCGCTGCCGGCCCAAGACCAAGGCGGCCCGTGTCGAGGAGCCGAAGGAGAAGTATTTCTTCTGGGACTCCGAGGAAGCAGACGAAATCAGCACTGAGCTGATCCCGGACGACGAGCTTACAACATCTTTTAAAGAAATTACTGAGCTTGTTCTTGCTCCGGAAGTGACCATCAGGGACAAAGATTTTGCCAATGGCAACATCTAACTCTACAAAGAACTTATGAGAGACGATGTGGAAAAGGAGCTCAGAACTAGACACTAGTGGCGGAACATGCAGCGGGCATGGCGAAGGCAACGACGGAGAGAAGCTGAAGCAGCCTCCCTAGTAAAATAAGTGTTTATGTATTTCAATAAAATTGTATTTTTTTCTTATTGTTTTTAAAGATATATTTTTGTTTGTAAAAGTTTTTTAAATAAAAACCCCAAATCTGTTCTTATATAAAAATCTAATGGTGTCTTCTGTGTGTCTAGTACTTAATCACGTAAAAACTAATGGACCCATTGAGCTGAAATTTGGTATTTATTTTCGGTTCCTACGTGTTCGATTTTAGCGAAAAAAAATTATACCAGGCGACGAAAAAAGTCATCAAAAATACGAAAAAAATTATGAAAACTCTTACCCATGCCCCAAAAGTTTACAGGTTTAGAAAAATGTAATTCCCTCTAAACGTGGTGCTAATAGTGCTGGTAAAAATGCACATTGCCCACCCCCAATACAATGAATATAAAATTAATCAAAAGCATGTCCTGAAGCTATAATAACAATTATTGTTTATTATTGCGACAGAAGGTTAATTTTATATACCTATGAAGTATCCAGTCAGGAAGATTTGCTAATTTTAAACAAATGTACACATTTAACCTTAGGTTTAGTTTTAATTTTGTACAACATGTAACCAAATCTACAGACGGACGTAGTACTTTTTATTACTCCACAATAAATTTTTTACCCATCTTTAATTTGATAGAAATTAAATTTATTTCCATGAGCAAGAGTTTTCATTATTTTTTCGTATCCCTGATGACTTTCTGCTCTCACCCAGTATAATTTTTCCCCTATCGAACACGTGGGAATAGGAAATAAATACCTGAAATTTTACATTGACATTCTTAGGGTTCCTGGTTTTCCCATAGGCTCATTTTTATTTAGAAATTCCATCAGGGCACCACTCCCTGGCCTTGGAAACTCCCTTAATGGTAGCTTTATAAAATATAGTTTGATATATTTATTGGGATTTAATTTCAGTAAATAAAATTCAACCCAAATACTGATACAAATTAAATCAATACTAATATTCTTCAACCCCATATGAAGGACGAGTACTCTGTTAGTAGCAAATAAAACTATTTATTAGATGATAAAAAAATCCCCACCATAGCTACAAATATGGCAAAATAATGTACAGTAATATAAACTTACAGGTGAAATAGTTCATGTAGCTTAACAAATATAGCGAACTCGCAACTGCACCTTAACACTTTAGCTGGCAGCCACAATAAAGGCGTTTTCCCAGAGAATTAACAAAATATTTTAAGCTTATTTTTAAATAATGTGTACTTATTCTTTGTTCCCCTGTCATATCTAAGTACGAAAATATGTTTCTTATCATAATATTTATAAAAACGTGTGATGTCGCGCCAATTGGTAGCGTAAATGATACCTAAATAAATACCGATTGACCCGACATTCTTTTTTATTTAATTATATTTTCTTATCCGTGCAACACTGTCTTAATATTTTTTGTGTTTTGTGTAAACAATAAACAACAAAACCACAATTTCATGTTCCGGTTACCAACATAAAAAGCTGACTTGCTGCCTATCACTAAGACATGTAAACGTGTCACAAGTCATTGATTTGTGAATTTATAAATATTTTGTATATAGAATGGAAGTGTAAGAATATGCTCTCTCTCTGATAAGTAATGCTTCAGATCTGATAAATACTATCCAAGATTCATTACAAGTAAAAGATTTAAAACCAAATAATTTACTTCTTAAGGAATTTATGTTATAATTTACTTCCTCGTAAGAATGGGTTTATCTAAGTGTATCAATGTTTGTACTTAACTTCAACCAAGTCCGTTTTTTTTTTTTAAATCATTTTACAAGTAAATATATAATCAATATTTCCGACTTATTTTTATGTTTTGTGAAAGTTTGATAAAACTAGTGAAAATCAATATAATACGTCATTAAAAATAATTAATTTTATTATTAAAGTATATAAAGGTGAACTTCTTGCAATAAACCATTTTTTTTTTTGGTTGGAATAATCAACTCAACTTCTCTAAAATTGTTAACAAATAAGTGTGTCAATCCGTAACTCTTGACAAAAAGGGTTCTAGAATAACATCATGTTTTTAATGCCATCGTCATTTATCTAACAAACAAAAACCATCGTAATTATATCTGTAAGAAGTGTGAAGCTTGTTGTTTAATGCTGTGCATTTATTTCTCCAAAAGTAACAACACCGGTTGAGTAGTACTAATAAACATAAAACATTATCGGGCCAACAATGTCGGGCCAAGTTGGCCTGACGGTATTCGGTTCAGCCATCAACGTCGGTTCAATTATCCCGACACGGCAGCTAAAGTGTTAAAGCACTTTTTTACTGCAGTATAATTGTGTTATTACAGCAATGTGTTATAACAGAAACTGACGGTTTAAAGAGAGACGGTTAAACAAAGTTTTACTCCATACATATTTATGTGGGTGCGTGTGTGTAATTTATTAAATATAATAATTGTAATATTGCCACTGTACTCTTTGAATTTTACTTCTACGATTACATTTTAAGAAATTTATATTTCATTTAGTTATGTAAATACTAAATATAAACTAAATATTTATTTTCTTTTATAATTGAAAAAAAATTAATGTTTATAAACAAACACCAAATTGAAGACAAATTATTGCTTAAATCTATATGACCAATTATGAACATTAAAACTACTACATTTTTGTAAGATAAATACTTACTAAAACTTTATTTGATCCAACAGTTTCTTTAATATATTTTATACATTCTTCTTCTCGGCTATCTAACGTAAAGCTCGGCCTTAAACCTGCTATATCAAAAAGGAAAGACTGTAACATAGCTTTTCCATTTATTGTTAAATCAACTTCTGGATGAAACTGTAGTCCATAAAGCCTTAATTTATCACTTGCTATACCTGTGACAAAATTTCTTGATTGGGCAATTATTCTAAACGAATCTGCAACTTTCTCTATACTGTCACCATGAGTTAGAAGGACCATTTGTGTCTTATCCAAACCCCTGAAAAAATGTTTTACTGTGAGAAATAATTATGGACAAATTTAATTATATTAAGTATTTTAAAAAATTACAAGAAAGTTTCTACTTATGACACTAGCCTTAACACCATTTATATTGTTGATTTACTGGAAACATTATAGATTCTATGTTAACCACATCTTCTTTTGAACCCTTGAAATTCATTTAAAAATAAACAATTATTATATTTAAAATTAAGACATTTTAAGGTTCTTTATGCCCAAAATGTTAACTTTAAACCAAGAGGAACTAGAAAAATATTTTAAATTAAATATATTCCAGTATGTGAAAAACACATACAAAACTCTGACTAAATATCCTATCATAATGACTACTTTTTATACTATGTGACAATGTAGGAGAGGCAAAGTAGAGTTGCCATATTTAGGTCAAGGAAGATAAAATGCTTAAACCCCGTATTATTTCCCTTGGTACTTGTTTTCACAGGTGGAGTCAACCTGGGAGCTGAAAACACATGTAAAAATTCTTTGGGGATTAAAGCCAGAACCTTTAGTTTCATCGCCGTGCTCCACCCATTTAGTCGATCATGGAGCCAGACTAACTAACCTTGGTTTTTAAAACACCAGAGTCAACAGTAGTTTCCCACTTGCATGTTGTAAACTATTAAAAGTTCTATATGCTCTAAATTAAAACTAAATGCTCTTATAAATGCCAACATCACTAGCAATGAAAAGGCTGATCAGCTAGCCAAGCAGGGAACAAACCCCCTCAGCCCGAGCATTTGAGTTCACTACAGTCCTCTAGGTCCCTAATAAAGGTGTCGACCAATAAATGGCATCGATTAAGGTTCGATTAAGGTAACTCTCAGCAGGAAAGTAGTGGGAAAGTCTTGTGACACAGTGACCAATTGACCACAACTTGCCCTGAGCTGTTAGAATTGCAGCTTTCAGATTGAAGACTAGTGATGATTACCTTGCTGTGCGCTTCCTCCATATCCATCTGTTGCCGACCTCGGACTGTCTGCTGTGTGGTAGTGAACTAATGAATACCAAACACCTTAATGATTCCACATCTCTGGACCGGGCCCAGTATTTCAAGGAGGGCCATCTCTACAGGTCAGCGGGTCGCCAAATAGCTCAACTGCCAAGGGTGGGCGTTGACTAGTAAGTAATTTCCTGAAGTTAGTTGATTTGAGTTGTAACAAATAAGCTAAGCTTTTTGTACTAGAAAATGTTAAAAATCAAAAAAAATCCAGGCTACATCCTTAACATTCCATTAGGATTATGACAGAAATGGTGACTCACTTTTTTCTCGTTTTGTACAGGGAATAACACAAGAGTGATACAAAGTGTTTAAGGAACAAAAAGATAGTCTATGAAAAGAGAACTAGGATAGTTTGTAAATAATAACAAAAAACCAACATTAGGAATAGAGATGGGCAAAGTAGTTCTTTCAGCGGAACTATTCCTATTAGAACAGTTCCCTTCATTGAACTAGTACAATGAACTAGTTCAAAATGAACTATGTAGTACATTTTAAGGGATCGTACCGTACATGTAATATCGAATATTAAGAGATTATTCCAGTAATTTTGGTATTTATTTACCGTGCCCACGTGTGCGATTTTTGCGAAAAACATTATACCGGCCGACGCAGAAAGTCATCAGTGATACGAAAAAAATTATTACAACTCTCGTTCACGCCCCAAAAAATTAAGTTTTGGAAAATTGTGATTCCCCCATACAATGGTGCTAATAGTGTTGGTAAAAATTGCACATTACCCACCCCTCAATACAATGCATATAAAGCGAATAAAAAACATGTCCTGAAGCTATAATGACAATTATTGTCTGGTATTGCCACGGATGGTTAATTTAATATACCTATGAAGTATCCAATCAGGATAGATTTAGCTACAATTTTATACATTTAAACAAATGTACACGTGATCCTAGAATAGAGATCACGTTACGTCAACCGGCAGGAAGTATTACTCCGCGGAAGGAGACGTCTAATTGGTAATGTGTATAAAATTACAACCAAATCTATCCTAACTGGAGACTTTATAGGTTTATTTAAATATACGTATACGTAGTAGGGCACGCCGTTAATACGCAGACTTAGTACTGACTACTCCGCACTGAATTTTTGGTAATTATTCCGACGTAAGACTACCACTATTTTCGTGAATTTTTTTTACTTTTCTTATGTATTTTTACGTCCTAGACACGAATCAAACATCAATTATTGTCGCTGACGCCGTTTTTTTTAATTATACTTAAAACAACATAACCTAAACTCACCTTTATTGACGTACGTTCACACGAATCCAACATTATTTTTTGTCGTCTACGTCGTATTGCCATTATTAATTTATTATAATACGTATAGATTTTGTTATAGTTTTATACAACATTACTATATACCTACATTAAAATATACCTATGAAGTATCAAGTCAGGATAGATTTGGTTATAATTTAATAAAAATAGATAGTAATTCTGAATAAAATTATTACCAAATCTATCCTGACTGGATACTTTGTAGGTATATTTAATGTAGATATATAGTAATGTATAAAATTACAGATCTAGACGTAGTGCAGTGAGCTGTAGCTACTGCGCGCTCGGTTCACGCTATAGGCCTACATGTCATTACAATTTAACATTTAAAATTTGAAATAAAGTAACTTTCACAAAAATACTTTAAAATGTAAGGAACGTACATATGTAAAAACGTGAAAATACATAAGAAAAGTAAAAACAAATTCACGAAATTGGCGTTAGTCGTACGTCAATAAAGGTTAGTTTAAATTATGTTTTTTAAGTATATTTTTAAAAAACGGCGTCAGAAAAATAATGTTGGATTCGTGTCTAGGACGTAAAAATACATAAGAAAAGTAGAAAAATTTCACGAAAATAGTGGTAGTCGCACGTCGGAATAATTACCGAATTTTTTACCTAACTTTAATTTGATAAAATGGTATTTTTTTCACAGAGCGAGTGTTTTCGTTATTTTATTCGTATCCCTGATGACTTTATACGTCAGCCGATATAATTTTTTCACAAAAATCTTACACATGGGCACGGTAAATAAATACCGTAATTATGAATACGAATCTATCTTCTTTTTTGTGGAAAAGGCCTGTTTGGGAGTTGGTATTTTACAATTTTATGAATAAACATAATTATGTTCAAATTTAATGCTGATCAATATGAACCCGTCAAAATGACGACTTTCTAATAAAAACACTGAAGTAGGTATTATGAGGATAGGAAATAAAGAAAAAAAATCATAAATAGTTGGTAAATAAGATATAATAATATTATATAAACAAACACAACAAGAATTTAATTTAAAACAACTTCAACAAATAGTTAAATTAGGAATTGTATTGGACAAATAAAATTTTAGACAATTTGCCAGATTCCAGCCGATTGCGTTTTTCCGTCATGACTTGACCAGCTTTGGAAAAAATTCGCTCACAAGGAACTGAGCTGGCTGGTATACATAATTTACTTATCGCCAAATTATACAAATGAGGATAAATTAATTTTCGTTGCTCCCACCACTGCAGAGGGTCAGAAGTCCTTGATAGTAGATGCTCTGATAAATACTTATCCATTTCCACGATACTGGCAGATTTGGGATTTTGTTTGCCTAATAATGCATCCACTTCTTTATCAAAATTTTCCCAAATCTTTGAAGTTTTTTGGAAACTCGCTTCTCTTATTGGTTGAGACGTGGACGGTGAAGGGTTGTCACCTTCTAGGCCTATTTGAGCCTGAATTCTCCCTATCAAAGCATTTTGAACAGCATCAAACTTTGATGCATTTTTGAATGCTGATTTCTTGAAACGGGGATCTAGTAGAGTAGCTTCAGGCACAAAATCGGATTCCTTTTTTATCAACCGTTCTCTTATTTCTAGCATAAGGTTTTCGGTAACAATTTTTATTAATGAAGGTAAGGCAGGTTGTTTTAAAAATTCTTTTATAATGTCATACAAATTTCGAGCTAAAACCATTGTTTTAGACAATGTTACAGTTGTTTCGGCACTAACCTCTTTTGTAACATCATCAAATATTTCTAAAATTGTTATTGTATGCTCGACAACATTCCAGTCATCACTGGATAATTTAATCTCATCACACTGCAAGAGTGCTAAAGTTGATAAAATTGGGGCCTTATTGATAAAGAGCCTTTTCAACATTTCGTACGTCGAGTTCCAACGCGTTGGAACGTCTTGTAGCAACTTTAATTTCGGTAAACCCATTTGGGTTTGAATCTCGTTGAGCTTCGCTAATGCATGAGGACTCTTTTTAAAGTATTGCACTATTGATTTGCAGTTGTCCAATATATCTGAAATTGGTGAAATACTCGATTTAATGATCAAATTAAGAGTATGAGCATAACATGGGATATGTTTTGAAACCAAATTTGCTGCAGAAACTATGTTTGGAGCATTATCCGTCACAATTGCCACCAATTTTGACTGTATTTCCCATTCCTCACATTGACTACGCAGCATTTCAGCCAAATTTGTAGAGGTATGCCTATCGGTAAATTCAATGCATCCCAATAAACTGGTACATAAAACAGAATTGTTGTCCACATAATGGGCAGTTATGGCCATAAAACTTTGGTTATTAGGCGAAGTCCATCCATCTGTGGTCAGCGCGACAGCAACAGATTGCGCTAACTTATTCTTTACACTACTTACTAAAGTAGAATATAACTGTGGCAATAAACTTTTTGATAGCGTTTTACGGCAGGGAAGCTTATAGCTTGGACAAAGTAAAGCAACAAATTTAACAAATTCAGTGTCTTCAACTATGCTAAATGGGTGGTACTCTTTACATATCATCCGAAGAAGTTGAAAATCAATAGCCTGATTTTTTTTGTGAGAAAGCGGCTTTATAATTTCCACAAAATCTTTTAATGATGACTGGACTTGAATGTGCTCGGAACGGAAAGGATTATCACCAACAGAAGAAACAGAAGCCGGCGTACTTAATGATGAGGCAGAAGGCGATCGAGAACGAGAGGGATTGAAAGCTGCAATGGTCAATGCACCTGATGTAGATGGTAATATAAAACTGGATTCTTGAGCTGGAATGGTGACGCTTCTTTGGATAGGTACCGTTGGATGTTTGTTTTTAAGGTGCCTCCTCAAATTTCCTAATGATCCTCCAGCTGTGCTAAAAAGTACTTTGCAGTAATGACATTCAGCTCTGTTAGCTTCTTTTGGGCTGTAATGATACCATATATCACTTGTCCGCCTCAATGACATTATTACTGAAACAAATATTTTTTACATTATATACCATTACTGGTCTTTTCAAAATTCTAAAAAAACAAATGTTTTTGTTCAGATAATATTATTTAGGTATTCTTGAATAATTATTAGTAACCAGAAATATTAAATACATCTTACCTTAGAAGATCCGCGGAAACAACAGGCTACACTAAAGGACGGTGGTGATCGCGTCACAGGAAGAACTAGAAGGAGAAGAGAGTTAACTGTAGAATGGAGCGTAGTACTTTTCCTACTGGCGGCAGGGTGGGACTGAAGTTCTACGTGTGAGTATACGAATAGTGACTAGACCTTCACCAGTGCAGGATCTCCATCAACGCGCATGCGCGTGACGTCACAACTGAGAAGCAAGGAACCGAGTTGAAGGTTGCGCATGCGCGAATAGTGGGGAGACAGAAGAGTGGCAATTGTACGGTTTACGTCACGGTAAGACGAAAAGAACTAGGTATCATTTTGTACGGTGTACGGTGGTGTGGGGAATAGTTCATTCCTTTCCCTTCCCCTCCCATGACGAAACGATTGAACTATAGTTCACTAAAACAGAGACCGGTCAGTACCGTACCTTTTCCGGAATAGTTCATTTGAACTAGGTCGTTCAAGTACTACCCATCTCTAATTAGGAAGGTGTGTTTCTTTAGTTGGTTTCTTTTAAACACACAATTACTACCTCTGGAATAAATTCTTTAAAATATTATAAAACTCTAAATCTAACAATTCAAAACAAGCACCGGAAAACAACATCTTTAAGAGTTTTGGTTCTCTACAACAATATCTGCCTATACTCAGCAAATGGTATTTAAAGCCTTGCATGATTAAGGCCTAAATAAAAGGTGTTCGACCAGCATCCACACAGTCTGGATATTAGCCTGAACAACTATCAATAATGAAGACATGATTCATACAAACAGAGTTAACACAGAACTGCAAGAAACCTTAATATAACTACTCCCAACTAAGGACTAAAAAGGATTGTGAAAATTTCAAATAAATTAAAAACCAGCTCGAAAATTGTTTCAGTGCATTTTAAAAAAATGCCACTAAATGTTAATAAATTAAATATTATTCTTACTTGAACAAAATGCATTTAGGATCAACATCTATACTAAATTGACCATCTTCACGACCGTCTTTTCTAATGACCTGACCTCCAAACTCCTTATTCATCATTTGCATACCATAACAAATACCTAAACAAAATTATAAAATTTATTATTATATATTATTAATTTTAAAATACATTATTTTTAACTAAAATTATTCAATGAATTATTTTTTTATACAAGTTTAAAAACACTTGAAAATTACAAGAGTATGATCTTAGAAAAATAATTTATATCTTAAACTGTTCAACTTACACTCTACGCTTAACTATACCAAAAAAGTAATATCATCTATCAACTGGTGTTATCCCAGTCTAGTAATATTTAACAAAACTAGTTTAGAAACCCTATAAATTCACATACTTTCCAAGAATTATACACTCTCTAAGGCCAGACAAATGATAATTTATAATGATTTTGAACTCTAATGTCAAATTTGTATATCTATAAAGTTAATTAATATTATCAATGATAATCTAAATAGTAAAAATAAAGTTATTTTTGTCTGTAACGTCTCCTATTAATGATGTTATAAATATTTCATCAGATCAGAGGCATCAGTTGCCTGTGTGTGTGTATCCAGAATATCGTTTTATCGGAACCTAAGCATTACTACATTGAGAAATGAAATGTTTATTTATAGCATAAATTTTTTTGGCAGAGATAAACTATGATTACACTTTAGTCCTATTTACAAACATACCTATTATGTACTTATGGAACGTTTAGATGACTTTATGAAGAAACGTGTCCCTGAGTTATCTAACATTTATTAGGGAACTCAAAAGATAAAACACAATGTCAGATAAGTCAGGGATTTATAAAGTAAACCGTAATGGATGTGATAAAATTTAAATTGGCCAAAAAAAAAAGAAAATTTCATCTTGAATTAAAAAACATATTAGTCACATACAATTTCAAAGACCAGAAAAAAATCAACACATTGTAAAAACTAAACATAAATTAGAAATGAACAACCTAAACTTAGTAAAATGTCAAATAAAAAAATATGATGAATAGTTTCAAGAGTCTGATTATTAATAAATATGGTAAAAACAACTTCTTTATTATATTCATTAATTAAATGATAGTTGTGGTTTTATTACTTCATGTAAAATATTTTAACATTATTAACAAAACTTTCAACTCAAATATTATAACCTTAACGTCCTTAGTGTGTGAAGTTGATGGACTGGACATTACTGTGGCGGTATTTGTCGCATGATAGGAAAGAGGTGGACCTTGGCACTATATAATTGGTTGGATATAGTAAGATGAGTGGTAAGGGTGTTAATGATGTTGATACATTAAGCGTAACAGGCCAAATGTAGTTAATCTTATAGTAATTTCCTCTAAGATGATTGTATGTAATCGAAATATATATGAGAATATAAAAACAAAGTTTTTCCAGGTTATAAGGTTTTATTTATTTATAATAAAAAATTTACTATAATGTTTATTTGATAAATTTCATATTAATTAAAAGTATAATAAAAATTTTCAAGTTGAATTTGATAATAAATTAATTATCAAAGTACAAACCAGTAATCAAAATATAATAATCACAAATAAAAGTATTATAAACATTTCCAATGGTATGTTTATAGCGACGTATCATGCAAACAACAAACATGAAAGGCGGATAGACAATTTGACTTTTATACAAATACCATTGGATGTGTAAAAGTCTATTAGTGTAAGAAATAATTTTAATTTTTGTAAAAACCTTACTGAAAAAGATCATACATTTTTTCTAACTTTTGAAAATTCCGTAGAAAATATTCCTGTTTTTATTAGTTGATTAAGGAAAAAGAGTTTTTAATACATACAATTACTGTTTAAGAAATTTAAAAAACAATAGCTTTAACTTTATATTAATAAAATAGAAAATATTACCTCTATTAAAAATAAATGTATTAACAATAATCCAGATATTTTGATTACTAGATTATAGAACATTTGAAGAAACCTGTCACAGCTGAAGAATTATAAAATTTACGGTTGATGAAATAATGGTTGCCCTACTCCAAGCCTTGTGTCCATTCAGTGTATCGTTATCCAAATTTAGGTACTACTATATTGGGGGGTGGGATGTTTATTTACAACATAAACACTGTTGTCAGATGATAACACTTTGGTTCTGCATAGCACTGTCTTGTGAAATATATGTATGTCTGTAAAAAGTATCAAAACACTATTCCCCATAGTCAGCTTTCTATATATGAAAGATAAACATGATTGTGGTTTGTCTTATTTTACCTTTCTAACATAAGGGACAAAAACAGGATAGAAATTTTTTGAATCAGTAAGATAATAAACAACGATGCAAAGGTTTTCAAAATTTGTAGAAACTGTGATAGCAAAAACGACATACACTATGTAAAGCACTGCAAACTGACAATAAACACAAAACACTTATAAGAGGAGCTAAAGCCATACACTGCACTATAGGTTGAGTCTGATACATATGCTCGTGGTGCTAGAACTTTGATACATTGGATTCAATACGTCAGCACAATGTGTTAATAGGGCCAGGTGTTTAATTGAATCAAATATTGCATTCTAAAGTGTTCAAGCTATTCGGAATATTCTTTTAATATAGATTAAATACCCAATATGCCTAAGAATGTACAAATGTTAACTAGTCAAAACTTGACCAAATCGAACAAACATAAAATAAAAAATAAAAAGTTCTCACTATTTATTTACCACATCTTATATTACACCTTATATAAACACCATTATCAACACTTTTAACTATTAACAGCTATTTGACTGATAAACGCTTTTTGGAACAATTGTAGAGAAGTTTCATTACTCCTTCATTCCTATTTCTATCATAATAAGGAAAAACACTTAATAGAGAAAAAAAGGTGTGAATCTTAAATTTAAAAATTAATATGATACTAACAAATAAAAACACAAAGTGGACAGAAAAGAGAGGAAATCTAAGAGTCTATAAAACATTCAAGGTCAATGCACACCACCTCTACTGCCTGTCATTTTAGTTTTCAATGCAGTAAATCACTACTAGATGATTTGAACGATGACACATTTTAAATAATGTACTTCACATCAGGTCTTATTTTCCTTACTACATTTTTCCATATGTATTCCTTGCGATTTGACGATTAAATACATTTCTTCTTCCCTGATGAAAAACCAAATAAGATTATCATTGCTATTATCAATGTCTAGAACTTAAACTAGGTTATCTGAAATCATAAGTTAAAGCCAAATAATAAAATCTAAAACTAAAAATTTTAAATACTTGGAAAATTAAACTAATAAAAGAATCTTAAAAAAAACTAAGAAATAAAAACTAAAATTAACTACAGTAGAACTCCAGCTATCCAAATCAATTGGAACCGAACCCTGTTTAGATAATTGGATTTGTTTTAAAACAAAAAGGATAAATTTTAATTATTTATGTATGTTGCAAATGGGAGAAAAAACTATATTTTGCATAGTTTTCTATTATTTTCTAGGTTCTGAGCTAAGATCTCAACAGTTCACAAAAAATCGAACCGGAAATTGGGTTTCCCATAGAACATTGCAAAAATGGTATCTTCTAATTCTTTTTTTTTTTTGCTGCTTTCATTGATAGTTTTTTTTTAAGAACTTTCATCTTTATTTTTAGGCCCTCCCACTAGGTTAGAAGCGTAGGTTTGCTCTTTTTAATGTCTAAAATTGTTGATTACCCAACACTGTACATCTCAGCCACTTGTTTAACTGTAACTACATTAATTGATTGATTTATAATTAGTTTATCCGCTAACAATAAGACAACTCGTTTTTTTAATGAACCGATACAAAAGAATGCATCAAGACTCATTGACTGAATAATCAAAACAAAAAGTGATAATTGGGATGGGCCGCCTATATGACAGCCGACGACCGATGACAGCCAACTATACAGAATTATATACTGAAACGGTAACTCGCCATTCAAATAATGTTTGCACTGCACCCTACATTAGCAAAAGAAAAACCAATAGCACATGTAGACAGAATCATTATTTGGAAATCGCTGTACGTCTGTCTTATTATTTTTTCTGAATACCTTAAGGCGATTCTGATAATCAGCAATTTGGACAGAGTTTGGATAGTTGGAGTTCTACTGTAATTCTATAAAGCCAACTAAAATGAAAAAAAAATATTAAATATATTTACAGGGTGTAAGAAGATGATAATATGGTCAGTAACCATGTCATTCATTGAACTTATGAGTAATTAAGTACTATCATCTACTATAAAAATCAAACATAAAATAAGAAATAATTTCAACACGTATATTAATTAAAATTTATAATTGTTGAAGTCTGTAATTGAAATTATTGAATAATTTTATTAGATACTTGAAGCTGATAAGCTGAACAATCTTAAATTGTTGTTACTGCATTCTTCTGTAACTACGTACCTAATACAGGAATTCCTATTCTAAATATATCTGCATCATATCGTGGTGCATCTTCGGCATAGACCGAGTTTGGTCCTCCAGAAATAATGATGGCCCTAAAATTAATACAGACTGTTAGAAAGGAATTTATAAATTTAGTAGATGAAATTTTTCATACAAAATTCTATTATTTGATTGTGATTAAGAAGCTAACAAAAAACTTCAAAGTATATTTTCTTATGAACACACATTTTTAATAACAGTTTCATAAAACATAAGGTAATAATTTTCTTATTTTACAATCAATATTTAAGAGTTATCCCCAACTTACCTAATAATTCTTACAGATTCTTACATTTGAAGTAAAAGTTTATACTGGATTTTTGTATTCATTACCTAATTTCTAAAAAGTTATGTCATGTTTTCTATTTAATAAAGAAAATTAATTAATGTGTGTGTGTGTGTGTGTGTGTTTATACACACACACACACACACACATACACACATATTGCTTTAAAGTCAAAGTGGCTTATAAAACCAAGATTAGAAATAGAATAAATAATAATAATCCTGCTTGATATCCATCAGAAAAATGGAGTTATAGTATAAAATTTGAATGTAGTAGGTGTAATAGGTTTTATGCAGGTTAAACTAAAAATAAATTGAAAGAAAGTTTAAAAAAAAAACACTTTAATGTTTTAATAAAACCAGATGTAAAGAAATCAATTTTGTCAAATCATTGTATACATAATAACGGTATATTTCCAGAGATGAATAGATTTAAAATATAGAGATAATAGGAAAAATTAATAAAAGTTCAATTGAAAGTTAACATTAGTGAATTCCAATAAAATAAATATATCAATGTAACATTAAAAAAAAAAAAAAATTTATTGGTTGGTAATCGGGTGTTAAGTACAAAGTATAATACTATTTTTTTTTATTTTATTTTTTTTTCCAGGCGAAAAACCTATCAAGGTTATCATCGCCTAGAAGTATAATACTAATATCCAGTGTCTTGGATGATGTGGCAACATTATAATAGATTTTACAAAAGTATGTTAGAAATAAATATATATATATATATATATATATATATATATATATATATATATATATATATATATATCGCAATATGTATTCTTGTGTATTAATAAAGAACTAAGTCAAAATACAAATACAAGAATTAAAATTGAATTTACAATTCAAAGCTTTTCGTTGGCTAACAGTACCAACATCATCAGGAATATTAAACAATTCGTGATGATGTTGGTACTGTTAGCCAACAAAAAGCTTTGAATTGTAACTTCAATTATATATATATGAAGTTAATATATTACTATTGTAAGTAATTTTATCCACCATTAAGTGCAATAATTTTACCTTGAGTGATGAGGCACCTTTCGGTCACTTGACCATTGTCGAATCACTCTGGGTGATTGTCGACCATGAGGTAAAGGTAAAATTATTGCACTTAATGGTGGATAAAATTACTTACAATAGTAATATATTAACTTCATAAAGTCAGTGCAACGAAAAAACAATGGATAACGTAAAATATCAAGAATATATATATATATATATATATATTAAAACAACATAGGTTATTCAAATACAAGAATATTTATTAATTTATATCCATTATATATATATAATGAAAGAATATATAGGATTATTTATGTAGCCATAATTACTTGTATCCTTTTTCCTTTAGGGTAAATGCTGGCGTATCCAAAGGCAATATCTCACTCCTTACACATAACTCACGAACCCGCCGATCTATGACTTTACCATATTGTGCTCCTGCATCCAGTATAGCCACACAATCATAATGATCCATAGTTGCTCCATTAGCGCAATAGTTAACATCAACCATTTTGACATCCATTATTCCACCCCCTCCGCGCCAACACTGTAACACCCACTGCTATAATTCGTATTGTAATATATATATATATATATATATATATATATTTTATTTATGAATAACAAAATTACTACTTTCATATTTAAGAAGCTTGACAAAAACTGTAACTTTTTTTAATCAATGGAAAAGATTAACAGCTTATTATATTTGACAATACTATAACTTTGGAGACTAGTTTAAATCTTACGGCATAAAGCAATGAACCTTCCCAGTGTGAAAAATAACAAAATAACAAATTAATGGTTTCCATGAGTTTTTTTTAAATATAAAAATAATTATATAAAAACACAATAAACACAGTATCAACTTAACAATACAAAATCCAAAATAAATAATTTTTTTACTAGAAGTTAATTTAAACAAAATTTACTCTCTTTAAAAAGTTTAAACAAGTGAAATTATTAATACATGAAGCTTCCTTTACTATTTTGAAACTAATTGTGATTTTTATAAAAATAATTAGTGAAAGCAACTGTTTAATCGCCTTATTATTTAAAAGATTAATTAAAGAAGTGGTCATAAATCATAATTACAAATTATGATTCCTTAGTGAAATTTAATATGATAATTTTCAAAATTATAATTATTTAAACTCGCCTGTTTCCATTGATAATTTTCTTTCCACTAAACAATATTATGTACGATATTTTAAACCCAGAGTGAAGTGTGTGAACTAGCTAAGCATGCTAAAAAGGGGTTAAGGCCTTTAGCATTGTCAAATGCATTACCTGATAACACCAACTCTCTACAAACAATTACAACCATATACAGGCATACACTAACAAACATATGAAATCAATAAACAATAAACAGACCCTACCCATAATGACATGCGTAATTTTCCCATTGTCTAAATAATATGAAATCATTGTCTTTTCTGAACTATATCTTCAAAGTTACCTACTCCTGATTACCTTTTTTTTACAAAGGAGTGTAACAAATAAAAACCCTTTTCAATCCTAATAGAAAGATTTATTATAGTTATTTGATCTTATACACATGGTGCCATTATACTCTATTAATCCTATGCTAGGTATAATGTCCCTAGCCTAATCCTCTTATTCATAATCGTTTCCTATCTTTAAAAAGCATTAAACTATAATCACTTTAAGAAATAAACTATTAAAAGCTTAGTAACTTATAACATTAAAATTTTAAAAAGCAAATATTTAATTAATCTTGATCTAACAGTTTTTATGCTGCTGCCATATTACAAAAATTCTAAGTTTTATAAAAGAGCTATTTAACTTAATGAATAAGACAAAAATATTACATATTATGTATGTATGTATATATATATATATATATATATATATATATATATATATATATATATATATATATATGTATCAAGAATATTCAACAAATTACCTTTTATTGGGCGTTTTTTTTTCTTGATAATGAAAAATGCAGAAATTAACAAACTGCAGAAATATCAAACAGCTATTGTAGTAAATCATATATTATTGATCACAATGAAAACATTAGAAATAACCCCAAAACCACAAAAATAGCAAATAATGCAATTAATCACATTTACATTAGTTTAGGACTATCCTACCTTTAATTTTGTAAAAACTGACTGAGACAGAACGTTTTTGATTGCTCTGTGGCAATCTTCATCAGTGTTTTCACTGATGCGATCAAAAACGTTCTGTCTCAGTACGTTTTTACAAATTAACAAAATTAAAGTTCGGATAGTCATAAACTAATGCGACAGATTTTAAATAAGTTTCACCAAACGTAATGGACTACAAAATTCAAGAAATAATACAAGTTACTTAAAAATAAATGGTCATATTATGTTATTAGTTGCTAACTACTTAATATTAAAAAAATCCTAATAATAACTATATGTAAACTTAATTATGAAACTGTTTCAGAGAAAATTGAGACTTTCAGTCTGTTCTGATTTTTCGAAATCTGTTACTGATAAACATAATTGAATCAAATGAAATTACATTGACCCATTTTGCTTTAAGATTTAAACTTTTCAAATAATTTTTATTTTACTATACTTACAAAAAACACTTTTTATTTTGAAATACCAACAAATAATCAAACATGCAAAAAACTGCAAATGATTATCAGATATCATGTTAATATTTGTTTATTCTTGTTAAATTATTTGTTTTATTCTGAAGTTATTTCTTCATAGATTTAATATTAGAGAAATAGAATTCAAACACTAATAAACAAATTAGAAAAATCGCAAAACAAACTTGACAAACTATAAGTAAATAAATATAAACCTAAAAGTCTTTTAAGAGCCATAGGTTCAATTCCAATTGCTTAGTGGTTCACAGTCCACAATGAATGGCACTAACATCAATTACTTACCTCCATTGTATCTTACAACTGAAATATAATTATCATTATTTAAAAAAAAAAACTCAGAACAAAGTTGTGAGAATGAAGAAAGTGTCAACAATAATTCTGATATATTTAGATCAACTCCACAGATTCAGGAGGTCAACTAAATATAGAATGAAACCCAAACATATGTTAACTGGTGGTATATCATATGTTCCTACTGCCAAAATCAGCTGTTAGGTTTATAAACAAAATTCTCCTTAATTTAAAGAAGAAAAGAACCATTTCAAAATTGAAACTAAACCTTAATTTCAGATATATTAAAAATTTTAAACTTTAGATATATTAATGACTTAGTATATTATTATTATTAATATAAAGTTTCCCAGTACTTTTTTATCATTTAACAGACCATTATACATTTTAACAAGTTAGCTTGTAATTACACTCTGCAAGTTTATAGAGATTAAACAAGTTTGACAAGATGAATCTATCAATAGATAGAAATCTACCATTGTATAGTAGTAATTTTTAAAATAACTAAAGATGTACAACAACAAAACTGCAAGAGGAATCTGCTACACAAATGATTGAGGTAAAAAAAAAATTAGGGATAAACCTGTTAGGGATAAATATTTGTGTAACTAAATTATCTGCAAATATATTTACAAAACTATTTTCATCTTTAAAAAATTTGATATCTTTAAATCTGAACAAAAATTTTAGGAAATGATAGTTAAATATTTTAGTACAGTATAATTCCACTAATAGTGCATTAAATTAAACAAGATACAAAATCATAATCTTTTCATATTATTTATTTCTATCTTAAACCTGAGCTTGTAATTCTGCACTTATTACATTTTTGAAAGGGTAAAAAAACGTATTTTCAGTAATCATATTTGTAAAAGCAATACAGTTATGTCTTTGAATAATCTATCTTCAATTCGTTACACAACATAAAAATGTATTTTAATTCTTCAATATTTGGTACATTGAATTTTATTAATTACGTTTTCACAAATGGTTTTTGAAAAAAAAATTTTGAAACCTATAGCAATTAGCGAAGCAATAATACAGTGTGCTTAGCAAAATAATAACTTTATATGAATCCAAAGATTTTCATCCTGTTGGTTAAGTTACTGTTCTGTTTCATTATGTTTCTTTTAAATAAAAAATTAATTAATGAAATACTTTCAAAACAAAATATTAGTAAAAATATTTGTTACAATATAAACATCCTATCGCTATATTTTGGCGCTGTTATTCGTATCAATGATCATGGTTAACTATACTGGTAAAACATATATAAGGAATATTAAGATATTTAATAAGTTTTCTTGCTTGTAATGTATTTTGTTATTTGAGATATTTTAGTTTAATATATTTACAGCATTCAATAGTTTTAAATTTCGTACATACGTACTGAAACTAAGTTATGTGACCAAGAGAACTGGAGATTATGGTTTAAATAGAAGACTAAAGGTAGTGATTTAATGTGTGTGTGTATATATATATATATATATATATATATAGAGAGAGAGAGAGAGAGAGAGAGAGAGAGAGAGAGAGAGAAAGAGAGAGAGTGTGGAGTCCACTCTAACCATCTCCCACAACATAAAATGGCTGCTAAAAACTCACTCTTATACAGAATGCTAAAACTGCCTCAAAAAAATGAAGAAAAAGCCAAAGAAAAACAAATAATACATCAAATAGCCCAAAAAAATTAATACAATAAAAAAACTATACATAAATTAGAATTTAAAATATTAAATAAATTAAAACAACCTAAAATCGAACTACAAACAACAACAAAATGGGCCACATTCACATATACAGAGTACAGCATAAAAGGAATAACTAAAACACTAGAAAATAATATTATTAACATAGCTTAAAAAAACACAGGAAACATAATCAATAAAATAAACCAACCGGAAAAAATATGTCCCACGCTTAATAACGGAATATACAAAATCGAATGCCCAGACTGTAATAAAATATACATAGGCCAAACCAAAAAGAAATTAAAAGACAGATATCAAGAACACCTCAATGCATACATCAAACCTGAAACTTTTAGCTCAAACTTAGCTACACACGCCATCAAAAACAAACACACATTCCCCACATTAAAAAACGTACACTAAATAAAAAAAGTACAAAAAGGCCTCAAAATGACAATCTGTGAACAACTACAAATTTATAAACATAAAAATAATATCATAAGCGAACAAATACAAATAAAATCAAAAAACGATAAATTATTCAACCTAATAGACAAAATTACCCCAAGACAAACTTAAGGCTCGCACAGTGTAGTGAATCCGAAAATAGAACATAACGGTACACCACACCTTGTAACAACGGGAATTCCACACAGCTCGCAGTCTACTACAACCCCCGGTCAGTGATGCCCGATGATGGAGATACGACCAATCTTTGAAAGTTAACTCGCATAAATACCAAGTAAGATTCTTGTTTAAGTACATATAGTGAAAGTGATAAGTGAATACAAGAAAACAGTGTTGCAAAGCTACAAATATATATATATATATATATATATATATATATATATATATATATATATATATATGAAGCTAATATATTACTATTATAAATACTTTTATCCACCACTAAGTGCAATAATTTTACCTTGTGTGATGAGGCACCTTTCGGTCATTTGACCATTGTCGAATCACTAATAAATTTCAAAACAGCACCGTCTTACATAATCGCAAAAATACTAGACAACAGTGATTCGACAATGGTCAAATGACTGAAAAGTGCCTCATCACACAAGGTAAAATTATTGCACTTAGTGGTGGATAAAAGTATTTACAATAGTAATATATTAACTTCATAAAGTCAGTGAAACGGTAAAATAATGTACAACAAAATATCAATATGTATATGTATATGTATATATGTATATATATATATATATATATATATATATATATATATATATATATATATATATATATATATATATATATAAAACAAAAAGACATACTCAATACTCACAAATTAATCATTTATTTACTCATACATGTTTCAATGACAAAGTCATCATCATCAGTGAGTGTTGCTACTACAAACTCTAACTTACAACTACGACTAATATATATATATATATATATATATATATATATATATATATATACACACAGTGGAGTCCTGATAATGAAAAAGTCTGCTCAATCTGAAACCAAAATAAGGATATTTTTAAGAATAAAAATAAACTAAGAACGGTGAATTAGTGTGTTATGTACTCAAAATTACAGTACATTACAAAAATGGATAGTGTAATGAACAAAACAGAAGAATGTTGTATGTAAATCTAAACTATATAAATTTAAAAAAGTCTGTTACATTTTTTTGTCAAAGGAAAAAACCTCTCTTTTGAAGCAAAATTACGTCATAGTCTCAGAGATAACGCATCCCTGGGGGTCAAGGGGGGCTGTTGTTCTACTAACCATAGTGCTACATCCAAGTGGGTTACTCTCTGCTAGCTGTCGTTGTCTCCTTCACCTTCAATCTCGTCTGAGACCTTGTCCGGTTCATTGAAAACCATTTCAACGATCTGCTGATGTTTAAAAATTTATGTTCATTGTCATCTTGTAATCCCTCATCCATATCATTTGCATTTCCATCCTCACGACCATATTTTGTAACAGCTCCTGCACTTGTACAAGATTGTTTCTGTCCACATGTTGATTTGAGTTTTCTTCGACAGATAGTCTTGACCAAAGTTTATTCCAGGATATTTTCAACTGTAGATTCCCATGATTCTGCCACCCAATAAATTACATCTTTAACATTCATCATCTTGATCTTTTGGATCAATGAGAGGTTTCGTATTCCAGTATTTGTCTCATTAATGTTTTCCTGTACAAGAGTTTAAGATGCTGCCAGTACATGTTGATTCCTGAGCTGGATGAAATGGGTCATGTTTGATGGTAGGAAAACGGCCTTTATAATTCCATAAAATAACCCGTCATGTGAGAGATGTGAAGTAATATTGTCTAGAAACATTAAACCACGAATTGTTAAGCCATTTTCTTTACAAAATCGAGTGTTTTCTGGAACAGAGTGGGTATGAAATCATCCCTTAAATAGTTTTGAGGTCATCCAAGCATCGTTGGAGTTTTTGTAGGTGACAGGTATGGCATTAATATTTAGGTTCTTGAATGCGCTTGATGTTGCTGCTTTACCAATAACCAAAAGGCTGCGAACATACAGAAAGCAACTGGTGATCGCAACACAACGTAAACTTGAGTTGCTATTAGAAAAGTTGCTAGTCGGTTTAAAAGATTGTTCATATAAAGTTTCTAGTTTAGTTGTCCATTGTCGTCATCAGTGATGCCGTCATTGTCTATATTTTAAGAAAGAAACTACAAAAACGTTACAAAAAAAGACAATTCAGTGCACACCCCTATAACGTTATTTACGCGAGACAAAGTCAACACATTGCTGTGTAAAATTCACGAAATTACCCAGACCAAATTTTAATTATTATCGTATGATCATTAGCAGTTACAACTACCTTTTAAATCATGTATTTTAGAACATCAAGAAAAAAACAAATAATTGGCGAGAACCGATTTCAGCTGCAGAATGATTAACAGTAATACTATGCTAATAATTGCTCTTTCATGTATTTCTTTTTATCTATAACTACAAAACTCAAAATAACATTACATTACAATGAAATAAAAATTAGTTTTTAAGCAAATGAAATTTTATAGTTCAAGTGCCGATTTTATATATTTTGAAAAAATTGTTGGTAATCATTCGTATCATATTGAAGTTGTTGGATAGACAAATCATGACCAGAACCAGCTATATTTTATTTATTCTTACATACTATACCGGTATGATAAAAGACTATTCAAAGAAACAAAAACACACAAAATACAAATAAAAATAATTATTTAAATACAGAAGCACTCTTGAGAAACGCATACACAACAAATACTGCTGCCAACTGAGAAACTGAGCAACGAGTTTACAGCAAGTTGTGACGGGAGCAGTGTCTGTGTCACCAGCTGGTCGTGTTGCTATCACTTTACTATGAATGTGTGCATGCAACTCTACATGCTGTGAAAAAGTAACTTCAATTTGCGTTGCGTTGCCGTCACCAGTTTGCCTTCTATAAGTCTGCAGCCTAAGAGAGAGTTTATGATTTCCTGCAGCATTACTACAGGCTAAAACCATTAATCTTTCCTTGCATATTCTCAAACCTGGTGCATTTGTTTCTTGTTTAGCAGCTAGACCTCATTTTAACAATCCCTTAAAGTTAAGGCTGTATCATCCACATAATATATTTGCTGTGGTGAATAGTCGCAGCAAATAGACGCAGGAACTAATCCTTAGTTCCTGGATTATTCAGGTCAGCAAATGTATTTAAAAATTCAGTTGCAGCAGCCCCATTAGACGATAGCCGTTCCCCAGTAACAGGAAACTGGCTTAATCTAAAATATTTGTTAATTTGAAATGGGTCCGGTCTCAACCATTTCGAACTATCAGGACTCCACTGTATGTATGTATGTATATGTGTGTGTGTGTATGTATATATATATATATATATATATATATATATATATATATATATATATATATATAGATTTTTTGGACTAGGAGACTGACAGACTTACCTTGGTAAGAGTCCACACTGTAGTCTTGAAATAGAAACACATAAAAGCACTTAAACAATGATATATTTCAACCACACAGTGGTCTTTATCAATCGAAAAGAAAACACAAAAAGAAATATGAGAGAATGAAATAAAATAAATATTTATTATTTATATATATTATATATTATATATTATATATTATATATTATATATTATATATTATATATTATATATAGATATTTATTTTATTTCATTCTCTCATATTTCTTTTTGTGTTTTCTCTTCGATTGATAAAGACCACTGTGTGGTTGAAATATATCATTGTTTAAGTGCTTTTATGTGTTTCTATTTCAAGACTACAGTGTGGACTCTTACCAAGGTAAGTCTGTCAGTCTCCTAGTCCAAAAAATCTAAATAATCTTTACCAACCAAAACTAAAATAAAAAAAAAAAAAATATATATATATATATATATATATATATATATATATATATATAGAGAGAGAGAGAGAGAGAGAGAGAGAGAGAGAGAGAGAGAGAGAGAGAAAGAGAGAGAGAGAGTGTTTTAGATATTAAAAAGTTAATATTTGAAAATTAAGAAAAAGGCATCCAATACTGGAATCTGGAAAGTTAGTTGGCAGTATGTGTTTAGTCTGCAGATCAAAACAAAACAAGGTGTTATTTAATTAAATGAATAGGAGTTGTGGTGTAGTAATAATAATTATTAGGGATTAGCAAAATTAAAGAGAGCTGGACAACCAAATTATTATGAATGTTTTTGTTATAAGTGAATGAATTGAAGTGTATTAATGGTTTGGTACAATTAAGGAAGCTGACCAGCCAAATATTGGGCAAGTTTTTTTTTAGACTGCTCAGTAACCATTACAAAGGTGGCCTTTAACCCTATGCAATTAATTTTGTTTAGAGCAAGCTAGAACAAAGAAATAAATTACCAATGACCAATGACAGAAATATAAAAGTTCCAAGTGAAATCTCCAAAGAAGACTATTTATATTTGTAAGAAGACATTTGTTTATTCTGAACATTAATAAGCTCAATCAATTATTTTGTACAAAATAACAATGAAAAATAATTTTAATAAATTAAATAATTAAACTTTTTAACAAATTAATATTGTTCATAATTTTATATAACAATAGCTAATATACAGCCATCCTTTTGACATTTTAAAAAATTATTAAGAATTTTTTTTTTTTTTTTTTTGAGCAAGTTAGCAACAGCAAAAGGTCTTTTCAAATAAGAGTTAATATTTTAAACTGTCTCTATTGAGATGTCTTGTTTGTTGTAACAAGTATGACAAACTTCTTAGTAAAATAAATAATAAGCAGGTTATTGTTATTATTATAGTATACCAAAGAGTATCTACCTTAACAAGCTAACAAATAATTAAATTCCTATATCTGAAGTAATAGTTGGTGACCAGCTAAGTTATTCATGTAACCGTTATTAACAAGTCAATAATAATATTATTATTTAGTTCTATCTTCACTTGAAATACTAGTTTTACACTTAAACTTTTCAAACCGCTGTTTATAGACAATGTAGATGAAACTAATAATTAAGCCCTGGATGTTGATGACATGTTATATTTTTACTGAGTGGTTTGGTCCAATACAAAAAAACTCCAATCAGTGTATCATATTTAAGAATATATAGTGTTTATCTAACATTTTTTGCATATTTTTTTTCATTTCAAAAGTGTTTGTCTTAGATTTTTGAGCTTTTTTATAATTTTTTAAAGGAATTTGTTTAATTAGGTGATTTTTGTTAGTTTAGTTATATTGTCATGTTATTTTACAAGACTACATCCCTCAGTGTTATTATAATAAATTTACAAAAATAACTAATTTTATTATTTTTAAATAGTTTATACAATATTTTGACATATTATTTAGCTAGTGTGGTCAAAGAAATACTTTGCCTGTACTCAAGATTTCCATCCGGTTAATGATATACTTGTTTTTGATATAAATCACTTAATAGCATATGGAATGTTACCAGCTGTCAACAATGAGGAAGGGATGAAAATATCACCTTAAAACAGTTCACCGTTTCGGAAGTTTGCACCGTGCAGTAGCATTTCAATATCGGTTTGAAGGTCCATAAATCTAATCAGAATCTATAAGTTCAATTAAACAGTATATAGCCGTGTTTGGTGAGATTGTTTTCTACTAATGGTAACATACTGTATTATAAACTGTGTGAGATAAAAGTAGCAGATGAAAGACGTTTTTTAATGAAACACCATGCAGGTCATACAAAACATATGCATGCTCTAAAGTGTATCAAGTAAAACTGTAATTCAACCCTTGAATTCAGTAACTTTAGTTGCTGCAACCTCCAACAAATCCTCCGAGTTTAGCAAATAATGGTGTGACATAATTGTAGTTGCAAACATATAATCAGATAAGTTGGTAATCATAAGTTACTTAAATTTTTGAAAAAACGTACAAATAAAGAGAACAAACAAGAGTCGACTAAACAACAGAATTATTTGCTACAGTACAATGAAGAAACAATGGATAGAATAAGATGAGGTACTCGTGAGACGAAGATATGGGTATCAATCGAGCAGATTAAAGATGCTATGTAGTTAACAATGTGATTGGACAATTAGAAGTGGATAGTCCATGAGAAGTATTTTGGTTGACTACGTAAGAATTAGAAATGATCATTTACTCTATTTTGTCAAATCTGTTTAAAAATGCTGTGCGCCTTCTCTGGCCTGAGGAAATTGAACATGACAATGTGCTTCTATTTTTAACTGACGCAGCCCTATATATGGTACAAGCAGCTAATACATAGAAGGCTATCTACCTTAAAATAGCTTATGGAGCGCAGAGAGTTTGTGAACAGAAGCAACCAAAGTATATAGATATGGATAGGTTGTGTCAAATCTTAAAGTCTTGTTAAAAACATTTCCAGGAGTCTCACATTTTAAAGCTAAAGCTCCAGACACAGCATTACCGCCAAAACCAATTTTGACATAATGGTGCTCTTGTATTGAGAAAAAGTGAGACAAATAGTACAGAGTTTCAACTGTGAAGATCCCTCTTCAATAAAATTGCTCAAGATACCTTCTCTGAACTAAACATGGAGTGTAGTTTAGCATTTATCAAGTCAAACTCTGAAATACTGTCAACAACTATCATATCGCTAAAGAAAATTGGTACGGCAATGACAGACTCATTTTGTTATTACAACACGTGAAGATTGGTGTTGACTTGAAAAATTCCATGGATGGGATTGAGAAGGAATAAGCAGCCAACAATCTTCCTCCACTTCAAGCATGCTCCAATAACTACAGTTGATGTAGCATAACACAGCTTACGCAAGTATTAAAACTTGTTGGCAGATAATTGACATTACATAACATGGCATTTGTAGTGCAGTGCAATTCAAACTAACATAAAAAGACATAACTCAGTATTAGAGACCTTTATTGTTTTGTTATAAAGTTTATGCTAAGCTAAATAATAATAATTTTCAAACTATCACAATTTAAAAGGTTATTTTTTCTGAATTTATAATGCATTTCTGAAATCATAGGTCATTTTCTGAAATCATTTAATAAATTCATTAAGTGCATTATTTTACCTTTTTACTTTATCAACATCCCAATCCTACTAATAATAAAGGCACAGATCCTGCTGTCAGATTAAGGCACATTAGTTTCCAATATTGATTTTCAATTATAATTAATTGATGTTTAATTATTTCAAACAATTTGTATAAACCTTATAATTATGTATATTCTTGAAATTCCAACATGATTAAATATTAAATACTTTATATAGACTGTACTGTAATATTTTCATGAAATTATTTTTAGTTTTCATATAAAATAAAATTTTAAAAAGGTTTTTAGCAAGTGGTTTGAAAAATGTTTTTAAAGTTGTATGTTTTTAAAAATTTATAATAAATTCAGCTGCTTTTTTAAACCACATAATTGTTACCTTTTATGAATAATAATATAGATAATATTAGTATTTTGTTATAAGTTATATAGTTATACACAGCATCCTATTCCAGTGCTTCAGATGAGCATGTGCAACACATTTTTGTGAGTTGGCGACAGTTTTTGCCTCCCGAACTGTCACCATGAATAATGATATTTATATCTGTCTTTGGAATGATAGACAAAATTAAGGATTTTTATTGTCATCCCAATGATTTTGCAACACTGTTTTCTTTTATTTACTTATCACTTTCACTATATGTACTTAAACAAGAATCTTACTTAGTATAAATGCGAGTTAACTTTCGAAGATTAATGATATCTTTATTGTCAAGCATCAAGTGTTGCTATTTTAAAGGAGTGTGCTGCATATTAACTGTAAGGCAAATACTGGCTTTTGATTGGTCTGTAGCTCCTACCACTCCACCAACAACTGTCGAAATCGTAGAGCCTTTAGAAAAAATTATTTCTGCCTCAGACATGCAAGCCTAAAAATAAATTACATGGGCCTTCAAATAAATGAAATGTTTATATTATTATAGTTAAAAATTGGAGCATTTAATGCACGCCAAAATATTATAATATGTACTTGTATGTAAACATCAAATGTTTATGATTTCAACTATATTATTTGGTAGAATTATTATTATTTAGCTGACAGGGTAGGTATTTTATAAATTACTTTGGTAATTAAGATCTTCAAATCAAATAAGTACTTACCTATTTTACCCGGAAATAGAACTAAGTAATTAAACAATAACTGTCATGCCTATAATACCTATGACATATATTATATTATATTTTACATATTTGTTGTTCCATCTTCATGTGAGGTACTACTTTTCACTAAACACTTGTAAATATTTACAAATTTGCCTATAGTAACACTTACTTACTTATATTTGTTGAGGACGGCTGTTTCGGGAGATGTGTCCCATTGTCAACTCGGACGGTAACTCAGTTGAGTTACGGTCTGAGTTGACAATGGGACACATCTTTCGAAACGGCCGTCCTCAACTAATATAAATAAGTGCTACTATAGGCAAGTTTGTAAATATTTAGAAGTGTTTAGTTATATTTTACATTAACAAATACCAAAATTACCACTTTTCTCTAAAATAATTAAACTTGACTCCACCCCATTACACAAAAAAATAAAATATATATATATATATATATATATATATATATATATATATATAACCTGGAGTGCCAGGTTTCACAATGTTTCAACGATTCACAATGTTGACAGTTTTTGTTGGTGGAATGGGAGGATCTACAGACCAATCAAAGGCAGTATTTGCCTTACATTGCTTCACCTTCTGGGATCAGTGAATATGCGAGTGTGCTTAAAGAGTGAGGTTAAGTTTCAAGCACTATTTGTACTGGTTTCTTACACTTAAAACAACTTTGGTAAAAATATAGTCTCAATGACGTTGGTGTTAAAAAAATTTTTTATTATATTACTCATTTCAATGTGTAGAACACTAATATAAACTTTTTTCCAAGGAAAATACAGAAAGTTAATTTTTTTGCACATTTTCAATGTTAGCCTGTAACAGCATGTATAGCGTGAACAGGCCGTGCATTCGCTACAGCACACTGCACTACGTCAACGTCAGTTTATTTTAATACTAAACTTAAAATCTAAAACTTTTGGTTATAATTTTATATAACATGACTATATACCTACATTAAAATATACCTACGAAGTATCCAGTCAGGATAGATTTGATTATAATGTTATTTAACTTTACTATCCACCTATATTGAAAAATACCTACGAAGTATTCAGTCAGGATAGATTTGGTTATAGTTTTATACAACTTTACTATATACCTATATTAAAATATACCTATTAAGTATCCAGTCAGGATAGATTTGGTTGTAATTTTCTGCATCGGCAATAAGTCTAAATATTTACCAAAATTACAACCGAATCTATCCTGACTGAATACTTAGTTATTCTCGTAGGTATTCTTTAATACAGGTAGATAGTAATGTTAAATAAAATTATTACCAAATCTATCCTATCTGAAAACTTTGTAGGTATATTTTAATATAAGTATATAGTAATGTTATATAAAATTACAAATTTAGACGTAGTGCAGTGCGCTGTAGCTACTGCGCACCCGGTTCACACTATAGGCCAACATGCCTTTACAACTTAACATTTAAAATGTGAAAAAAGTAACTTTTTGTACTTTCTGCGGAAAAAAAGTTGACATTCGTGTTCTACACATTAAAACGAGTAATATAATAACAAAAAAAATTCTATCACCAACGTCATTAAGACTATATTTTTACCCTTGTTTCTTGTTTTTAATGTATTTTTTTAATACAAATGTGAAAGGAAAATAAATACAGTTACACATTATGAACACCTATCATGATTCAATATCCTAGCCTATTTTTATTTTTAAACATTTTATATTGTTGCATTATACACCCACTGTAAACAAGTATAATTCATGCAATAATTTTACTAATATTTATGAAAAAAGTAAGTAATTTGAACTTATACCCTTGGCAAAATAGGCAACAAAGGTAATATAAAATTAAAACCCTAAATAAAATAAACCATATCTTATGCTATACCTTTCTTTACACACACACATATGTATATATATATATATATATATATATATATATATATATATATATATATATATATATATATATATAAATGGTATAATATTAAATGGTTTAAAATGTGTCTTTTGGTTCTAATTATTCTGTAAATTTCATCCATCTTAAACATCCCTGCTATCTTGCTACTAGAAACAATTCATTTCTAAATTACTAAAAACAAATAACTTCTTAATTTCATCTTTTTAAAATTAATTTGAATTATTTTTTTTTTCAACCTAGAGTAATGAAGATAAAATGTCAGAGGATATTTACTAAAACCAATAATAATTGTTCATTTATTTTTTTTCTAAGATTGTTTACATGTTTGAAAAATTGCAAATGTTACTGACTAATTATTTATATAAGTAAAACGTACAGCACAGAAATAGAAGAAAATCTTGACAAAAGACATGCTTCCCTAGAATGAATTTTTAAAAATTAAAGCAATTTTAATAGAGTGGCAGATCATATTAAATTTTGGGAGGAGACAATAACTGTGAATTAGCCTATTTTATATTTTAACACTCATTTTTATAACACTATAGCAAAACAGTATTTTCAACTTATTAGTTGGTTTTTTTTTTACCAAGGAAATTAGTTTCTAACAAAAAATTTTCAACAGCTTTTTAATTAGAATTTATTGCAAAACACTCACTACACATAAAACGTGATCAATATATACCAAACTAGCATTCTGGATCTAATAAATGTCACTTCACCTGAAATCATATGATAATCTCAACTTATATAAAATATAACCTTTTCATTTATAGACAAAAAACATACTGCCACATACAGACCTCACTAGGTAGTGTAAGAAAGACTGCAAAAATAAGCAATGGCAGATACAAATATTTTACTCAACATTTCCTTCGTATTATAAATAAATAAATTTTACCTAATTTATGAAACGTACGTATAATCCCTTTTGGCTTCCCTATTTGAAAAAATATAACAGCAATAATTCTATATATTTACAAGAAACAGACAGGCCTACAGCGGCAAGTGAAACAGGCTATCATTTTCTACTGCCTCTTGAATCGATTCAACACTATACTACATTTCTTCAAATACTTATGATAAGGGAGTAAAAATATGTTATCTTCAAAGTTAAATAGAATATAAAAAAGTTTAACTCATTATATTTTATATTAAAGTACGTGATTGAAGAGCAACTGTCTGTAAATAAAACCTATAATCGTTGTTGATGATATAATAATTTAGGTTAATGATCTATGGCATTTAAGATCTTGATTCGATCTATTTATCTACTTGAAAAGATCAAGGTTATACTCATCTATTATTATTTTGCCATTAATTAAAAGGTTTATTTGATAATCTCTTTTTCTGTTAATCAATACAACACAAAAAATATTTCATAATTATTGAATAATACAATATTATACAAATAATAACACTATACAAATCAGGCAACTATATATTTTATAGACCACAGTGAAGGGTTATTTTTAAAGGCTATACATGCATTTTTACAATACTACACTAAAATAAAATACAAAAAAGCGTACTAAATTCTGTTTACCATTTTGTACCTAATATAGACCTAATATTTCGAGTTATTGCCCTACAAACGAAATTAACAAATCAAATAATTAACTAATACATAATACAGTAGTAATTCATGTATATTTTTATTAACAATATTGTTACATTTATGGCAATTGCAATGTTTGCTTTACTGTTAAATGATAATACAGGAGTTCTACAGTGATAGCCTTGAGTCTTACCTAGTCTAATATATAGCATAGGTATGGATCATTGGCCTTACATTAAAATGGAGGATATAGATAATAAACTTTGATTAATACCTATACTCCAAAAAATATTAACCTTTGTGAAGTTTGAGACCTTTTTTTTAAGTTCTCGATGTAATTGTCTTGAATTCACTGATTATGTATTCACTTAGTTAAGTACTTTTTAAAATATACTTTTTTTTAAGCTTTCAGGTTTAAAAAAGTTTTTTCAACATGCACACTACTTTTAAAGTAGTGTAATTAGCAGCAAATATTAGATGAACTAAAAAGTATGCACCATTTTATAAAAAAATCATCCTATAAGAAATAGAAAAGTTTCTACAAATCAAACTATGTAAAAGTATACAATAGTCTCAGTGTTGTCCTTGTTAAGGGTCTTCCTTTTCTAGACTTTGTAGATTTATAAAACTGTCCGTAACAACTTATGCAGACTAATTGTATTCCACAGACACACTTAGTAACTTTTATTTTTATTGAAGCATCTTGTTCACTTCTTATCTTGACTGTCAAGTCTATTGACAGTCAAGTCTATTGGGATCGGAACTACATTTACAAAACTTAATTTTTGTCAATACTATAATTTCACTCCATAGGCACAGGTTATTTGGCACACAACACATTTGGCAGCCTGCATTTGCTTAAATCATAAGTAAAAATTGGTGTCAAATAAATATTACAAATACGAAATTACTATAATAATTTATCCATAATAGATAATCTACTAGTGTAAACTAATTTACCATAACAACATAAGTTACAGTGATACATCTTTGTAAAAGAAATAGATGTAATTTACATTTTTATCACTATAACAATCAAAGAAACATACATTATATGCAATGGTCATCAGTTATATGCAGGGTTAGTATTTAAAGTTGAAAATGGAGTATGTTCTTTCTAAACATTATAGAAAGAAGACCGATCATTTATCCAGACAAATTAGAGTGCTCATTTGTCTATCATTTATCTGTGCTCAGAGTGGTAATAATACATTTACTAAAAGATCTATAAGTAACTAAAAACTTACACTTTAAAAAAATAATTAACTTGCCTGTAGTAGCACTTACTTTGCTTGTTGAGGACGGCCGTTTCGGGAGATGTGTCCCTTTGTCAACTCGGACCGTAACTCAAAAAGTTGTTATTAAAAAGGACAATCTAATTGGCTGAAATATTATATGGAAAAGAAGCAACACTTTGGGGAGTTAAAGAAGTAAACATACAGAAACATTAAAGAACTAGAATTTGAACATAGAGCAAGAAGAGACAAACCGCTATCACTCAAAATTTGTAAAAACAGTTCAAATTGAACCTTTTTTTAATAGCTGTAATAGTATAAAGTAAAAATGTATATAGATATACCTAATTCCAGCCTTTTCTAACACCAGTTTATTAAGTTATACAACTATTAAATATCACTTACTTGGTAATCTTATTTGGTATTTATGCGAGTTAACTTTCAAAGATTGATACCTCCATGTTAACAACTATTGAATAATAGGAATTGGTAAACAATTGTTTGTCTTTTAATAGATTTAATTTTACTAAAAGAATGATATCTTCTTTCAGAAAACTGACTAAGAAATATGTTGTAAAAGTTTTGATAACAATTTTAGAAGGTAATAGCATTATACGGCAATTGTTGCTATGCCTGACATCCTAATTTTATCACGAAATATTATTAATTTTCCATAAAGAAAAGTATATCAAACATCTAAATAATTATATTTTATTTACTGCAATCCCAGAGGATAGACAATGTTTTTCGCCATTTTAATAGGCGTATAAAGACACAAATTTTTAGGTGTCCCAGCATGTGAGCATGCAACACATAATTGTCTGTGAGAAAACAATGAATGTTCCAAATGTAATCCATCAATGGTCAATTATTGCCCTTGTGCTTTGTTATGGTTATTGCGAATGAAAGACGCAAAGGAAATTGTAGTCGTTTGAAACCGAAGGGTAATTCGTATGAAATCATTGGTATTCATGGAATTAAGACCATCTCTCCTTTGTTCTTGCCACTTATGATTTCTACCTCGATCAAGTTGGGTGCCAACTTGATTTTTTTATTGTCAGTCTGATTTCAGTACACAGCTTTGGATGATTCAAATTTCGCAAGACTATTATCAGGGATCGTACTTTTAATATTAATATTAAAACAATTAATAATGTATTTTTATTTTTACATTATGTTTATATATTTTAAAATAATTAAGTAACGCTAGTATGGATACACAATTTAACATTAGACTTACGCAAGGCTGTACAATGAACAATCCTAAGCCTCTGGAGCGGAGCACTGGATGGATCTACACCAAATTTCAAGAACCATCCTGGGAATATGGTAAACAATCCCTCCGAATTTCATTAACTTCTGTTCAGCTGTCCATAAGATACATACATCGGTTTTTGAACCAACCTAAGCCTCTGGGGCGGAGTCCTGTGAATAAATCTGCACCAGACTTCAAACAAACCATTCTGGGAATATGTTAAACAATTCGTCCAAATTATATTAACTGTTGAGCGGTTTAGGGATTCATAAGATACATACATACATGGATGGATTTGCACCTAACTTCACATGAACAATTTTAGGAATATTTTGAACAATCTGTCTAAATTATATTAACTTCTGTTCAGCTGTTTAGGCGTCCATAAAATAGATACATACATCTGTTTTTAAACCATCCTTAGCCTCTCGGGCGGAGTCCTGTGGATGGTGCCGCACCAAATTTCACACGAAACATCCTGGGAATATGTGAAACGACCCCTCCAAATTTCAATAACTTGCTGTTTAGCAGTTTAGGCGCCTATATGATTCCTACATACACACATACATTCATCAGTTTTTTTATAAAAAGATTATTATAACAGATTTCTCTAAGGATAATTGCTTAGCAATTTAATGTATCTTAGAATTTAAGTAATTAGAAAATTTATTTTTGGTTTAGAGCTTTCAGTTGCTTTTAGCTGTAAGTGTTAGAACTATATTTTATGAGCATCGAACACTAGTTGAACTCTAGTTTTGCTCAATACCAAGAGGTAGTAAATTTTAGGCTTTTATATTCTATAACTTTACTCATTAATATAGTTGGCAAGCCTGTTTTTTAAATCAGAAAACATTCATTTCATAATGTATGGTTATCACGCTATAAAACAGAGGTAGAAAATACTTTTAAAACATCACAATTAAAGTAAAATTTATCTAACAGAGAAAATGTCACAAATCAGGTCTACTACTCAAAATTAGATCTATCAGATATTCCAATAAATATAAAAAGTTATTAAAAAGATAAAAACTGTTTGTATAACCAATGTTATTTTTCAGTCCTGTCTTTGCACTGTATTCTCTGAGAACAATACCTACATTATTTGAAGATATTTTTAATGTTCAAGGAATTTACTGAACTCAAGCTAATAGGAAGAAAATAAATTTGTTTTAAAAAAATGACAAAAATAATGTTGAAGACGAGTTTAATCAAACTGAATCAAAGAGGGATGAATTAATGTAAGATGGATTATTAATGTACACATAATAATAATTCAAGTGTACAAGTGTGTATCAAGGCCAGAGATACATAATAAATATTAAGTACTTTTATTAATTTATGTGATTTATTGAAGATGACAGAAATAATTTATACCACTACTTGAACTTTATGCTATAAATGTGTGCAAGATGCAATATATTGTTTTAAGAAATGTATCTATATTGAATCTATAAAAATTTATTTATGCTATGTGGTTGTAGATCTTCTTGTACAGATATAGTGATACCAGATCTTGTTCATTACTGTAGTAGTTTCTACAAGTCTGCTTCTGTGATATTCCTTGAGATCCTGTATCAACTTAAAAAATATCAGATATTCTTATTAAACTAATTTATGAAATTATAGTGGAATGTAAAATTAACCATTTAATTTTAATACATTTACTGAATCCGTAACTAAATATTAACTGAGTTTTTAATATGAATAGAAATGATCGCTGTATCATTTCTGAGAAGCAATGGTAATTTTCACCGTTAATGACAGACTGAAAAGAAACAAGCTTCTAAAAATTAACAGTAATTTAATCTAAACCAAGCCTTAGCTTTAATCTACTATTACTTAGTAGAGTTCAACCTTTATGTAAATTCTTGAATTTTGTAGTCCATTACATTCCGCGAATCTTATTAATCACTTAAACAACAGTTTATGACTATCCAAACTTTATATTTAGTAAATTTGTTAAAACTTACTAAACTTTATGTAAACATGTAAAGAGCAATAAGCTCTGTTTTATATTTTACAAATCATAAAACATCTGTTAAAAATTTACCTACCATGCTTTCACCATAAAGCACAAATCCAGAACATTTGGATCACATCTTGAATAATGTTATTTGAAATAAATAATTGCACTTATATAGTTTTTTCTTGTTTTGTTTGTATCCACCTACATAGTAGATAGTAAAACGGAAAATAAATTTTTAAAATAATGACCATATTAATTGAAAACAAAATCTCAATAGGTATTCTACAATAAATATTTCTAAATTTCTTTTCTTAGGCTTCAATGATGCATTGTCAAGAAACCTTCAACTGACTATGTATTTTTAAATGCAGTTTATAGTTTGCTTTCCACTTAAACACTTTATCACACATATCACAGCAATAAGGAGTAGCTTTAGTATGCACTCTTTGATGATCCTTTAAATGAGATCGTACACTGAAAGACCGGTAACATATATCACACACAAATGGGCGCTCACCAGTATGAGTACGTACATGATTCTCTAAGTTACGTTTTTCTCCAAATGCTCTTTCGCAATGCTGGCACTGAAATGGTCTTTCTCCTGTATGTGTTCTTCGATGTCTCTCTAGTTTACTTCGAGCATTAAACAGTTTTTGACAAAATTCACACTCAAATACTCTAGAATGTAAGCGCTGATGCAAAGTTAGGTCCCATCTCATAGCAAATGTTTTATCACATTTATCACAAGCATGTGGTCGAACATCTGTGTGCAAAGCCATGTGTGAATTTAATCTTGTAATTCTGACAAATTTAGCACCACATACAGAACAAGAAAACAGTTTCTTTTCATTTTGCTTGTTACTCCTGAAAATATGAAAAAAAATAATAATTATTTGAAAAACTCCACATTAATAACGTTTGAAAACAGTAATTAGGTGTATATAATTATTTTATATGTTGTAACTGAGAATAGAATAATAATAACTAGTATAGAAATGATCATAGTAAATGATACCAAATCTGTTATTTAAAAATGCAGTACATTGCTGCATACATCTTATCATATTATGGCAAAAGGATATTTTTTACCAAATGTAGTATAGCGTGAAATCAATTCAGTATTAATTACTATCAAAAGGATTGGCTATTATTTTTATAGAAGTATGTTTGGAAGTAAAAATGGCCTAGCTTATTTTTAATGATCAAAGTAAAAATAACAGCAGTATTGAAGAAACTAAAAAATAAAAATCAAATACTAAAATATATGCAATATACAAAATATGACAAGGTGAGTTGAAATTGAAAATTTAAAACTAATATAAATCTAGGAAAAGCTGTTTTGTATTATGCATGAAGGAGAGCTTATTTCAAAGCAAGTATAAAATTTTAAGAAACTGTATACCCTTTATTTTATTTTACCCTTAACCCTCAAGGACGCGCGCTGTTGTAAAAAGTACAACAGTTTTAATATTTTGATTCTTGTTGAAACCTGTTGGTAGTTATTTGTTCAAAACACCGTTCTATTCTTCTATTGGTCCCCCCACTACTCTTATCAGTTGTCATCAATGTCTTTATTCTATCAACATAGCCTCAGTGTGCGATTAGTTCTGGTCAGTCATCACTGTTGTACAAAATACAACAAGGCGCCTTCTGACGTTTTTATTTTTTCGGTGCAGTTTTTTTTTCTCCACGATGGAACGTAAGTTTTTTATATACATTTTTTTAAAGAATTATGTAATTATTTGTTTTGTTCAACATTTTTATAAATTTTCATGTTTTAGGAGTGAATTTGGAAGACATTCCAAAAATTTTACAGGATCTTTCTGATGAAGAAATTGATAATGCTGAATTTATTGTAAGTGACGACGATCTGAGCGACGGTGAAGCTGAAAAAAGTGATCATAACTCAGAAAGTGAATTGGAAGGTGATTGGCACTCTAAGTAAGAACAAACGGGAAATTCCACCAGAATTTCTGCCTAATAAAACCAATCAGCCAGGTACTACCTTGTTTGGGTTCCAGAATGATCGAACCATGGTCTCATATACAACAAAAAAAATAAAGCTGTAATATTGATTTCGACTATACACGACTCAGATGATGTTGACGAACAAACAAATAAGCCAGAAATTATATTGCAGTACAACAGAACAAAAGGTGGAGTTGATAGTAATAACCAGCTTTGTGCTACATATAGCGTTGCCCAGAGGACAAGAATATGGCCAGTTGCATTATTTTTTGCTCTGATAAACATTGCTGGGGTCAACTCACAAGTAATTTTTTCATTGGTAAGACCAAACTTTTAATAACTCGATTGAAAGTTAAGGAAAATGTAGAAAACCGAGATGTTGTATAAAATACAACAGCGCGCCTACTTACGTTAGATAAAAAGGCGCGCGTGCATGAGGGTTAATTTCATTTATAAATGGGAAAATACTTTAAAATTTCCAAAAAGTTAGAGATTTATGAACTGTAAGTAAAGAAAACAAATATTATAAAAGAACTCGTGAATACCGAAGTTAGAATTTTACTAGGTTCAAACATAAATTTCTTGTTCAAAACAATTTGAAAATGAATAAAATTAAGGTTAAGTAATGCCAAAGGTGAGGTGTACCTTCAAGAGGAAGACAGTTCAGCACCATAGTACAGTAGAACCCCTCTCAACTAACCACGGATCAACCAGTTTTATATTAACTGACCTATTTTTTAATACAAGGTGATTCTCATAAGAATGACTTATAGAGCCGTGCTCCAGCTCAGTTATAGCATCATAAAAACAAGATTATAATCTCCTAATCCATTGTTCTTTTGAATTATTATTTTCAAATATATTATTATTAGACTGAATCCAATTTGTTTGAAAAATAGTTCAACTTCCAATTTGTCCCAAAAATGAAAGCCTACTTAAATCGCAAACATTACATGAAATAAGTCCTTCTCTACAACACACAAACTTACTTACCCTGTTAGACTGATTTGGATAATAATAATAATAATATATTATTTTTTACCTACAAATGTTACCAGCTTAGTGCATTATATGGATCAAGGAGTGATAAGAGTTTTTTTTAAAGATGCTACTCATGTAAGTTTCTTTCTCGAATTTTACTTAGGTCCTAGGATGAGAACTTGTCTCTCCTGGGAAAAAGTAATAAAAATAAACATCAAGGATGTAATTTTCATGCTAGCCAGTGCTTTTGAGAAAAATTCTTCTTCTACCATTGAGAAATCATTGACAAAATTTGGAAGAATTTGAAAAAAATCAAAAATCAAGCTGTGAAAATTAAATTGTGTAAATCACTTTAAACAACCAAATTTACTTTGAACCAAATTCAGTCTGAGGATATAGAGGAATAGATGGCAAAAACGTCACAAATTTTTTTTTTTTCATGGATGAGCCAGTAATTTGGTATAGCCAGTAAAGATGAATAAAAAAGCAAAGACAGTAGCAAAAATACAGATGTGGGGCCTCTCAAGAAATAGAACCCAATGGAGCAATAAAAGTATTAAACATTTTATTACAATATATGAAGCATTAACAAAATTTCATGGCATTAGACTTGATAAACATATAAAAATGGAGAGATTTTGGTTTGAATAAATCTTACACGGTTGAACAATTAAAAAAGGTGATTTTTTTTCAAGGAATGATCAGTACAGTATGTACTTCAAGTTTTCTTATTAAGTACAAAGAAATAAGTTGGTGTAGTTTTAATAATTTTTTATTCGTAGCACCTGATGAAATAAGTTACATCTTTTTGATTGGTTGAACTTTTTATGGAAACCTCAAATCAACTGGTCAAATGCCGGCCCTATCGAGTCTTGGTTCTGATCAGGCCAGTTAAGAGGGGTTCTAATATAGATCAAGAATATCAGTTAGATACTTATAGAATGAGTTAGGCAGGAATGGTAAAAGATTTGCTGAGAGAAAAACATGAAGTATTCAAAAACAATTTTCAAAACATAATTTCTTCTAAAAGTTAAAGAAACCTAGCCTGTACTTATGATTAAATATATTATTATAAAACGACGGGTAAATCCATGAATTTGTTTTAAAAAAGTCAATAGGTTACCCTGATTTTCTCATAGTAACATCTTCAGGCTATTTTCCCCTTTTCACAAGTGATATGCCCCTCCCATGTGAGCTCTTTAAAATTATTGCATTAAAATTATTACTATTTTCTATAAAGCACATCGATCCAATTTCAATATATACATGGAACTATACAAATCCAATTTCGTTATCCAAATACGCTCACCACAAGTTGAAATGGAAGAAGTGGGGACTAAAATAGGCGCCCCGTTATATAACTATACAAAATTTAGAGATCATACATATTCACTATTTTTGAACAAACTATGGTTAATTTATATTTTATAATATTTATTTACTATCTATTATTATTTGTAAACTCTGCCAAAATATAAACTGTTTAAGGTTAATAAAATACTATTGTGATCGGAGGTAATTAGTGTGTTACGCAATAGACTTTAGTGATTGAAAAAGCTATGAACATAATTCTAAGCTAAGAGAAAAAAAATAGTACAGATGGAAGACCTCCCTTGGGAGCAGGTTTACACACTTGAATAGTACAACATTATTTTACATAGATATTGTTCAAGAGATATGTGATATAAAATATTTGACTTACTTATTTCATTGCGGAAAAAATTAGTATGAATTTACATTTAATAGTAATTAATTTACCAAGCTTTGTTTTAATAACTTATTTCCTGCCAGTAGTAGTGTTTTACTTCTCCATACTATTGACTTAAACTGGTTGTGGATGGTTAAAACTTTATTAAATATTTAGATACACTACAAAATTATACCTTTACCTGAGGTTTTGTGGAAAATCGAAAGAGCATGTAGGGAAGTTAGTTTATTTTAGTTACTAAGTCATATTTTATAATTTATAATATATAAAGATAATATAATATAATCTTCTAAAAGCTTTTTATTGACACTCTTTTGAAGTGATAACTTCTATACGTACAGTGAACAAAACATGGGCTTTAATTATGGCTTTTGCGTCACGCTGTTTCTAAAACGCAACCTTATAACATATATTTCTGTCCAGTGACTCAAGTAAACTAAATGATAAGTTATGATCTTGTAACAGCTGATTTTGTGTTATAGGTTATGTTGTAGAACAGGTGTTTTACATGTAGATTATTATTTATTTTTAAATGTAGGTTATTTATTTTACTAATGGTTTTGATCTGGTAATGAATATATTATTATTTTAAAATTTTGATAAATCTTGTTACAAATATTTCAATATAACGATAACAGTAAGTTATGTATTTTTCATCCAATTTTTGAAACAAAAACATTTTTAGGACCGTTTTATACTTTTTAAAAAACTGATTTGAAGTGAATTTGTTAACAAAATTTGTATTCATTCAACATCCAATAAATGTTTTTTGTTACCCACAATATTTTATTATTACAGTAAATATTAGTCTTTATTAAATACATTCCTCAAATAAAAATTTAAAAGTTAAATGAAAAATGTTATTAAACTTACATCTTTATTTGAGGAATGTATCAATTGAAGGCTAATATTGTAGTTAATAATAACAGTGGTACTATTGAGAACTCCCAACTTAAATGTTAACTTGTCTTAGCATGAAATATTTTATTTGTAACCCACATTGTTTTATTATTAACTACATTATATATTACTCTTTACTTAATACTCAAATAAAAATGTAAAAATTGAATGAAAAATGTATAAATTCACACTATTGGTGATTTTCGTTGAAAAGTTTGTAAACTATTGCTCTATTTTGTTATCACTTCCACCAGGCAGTCACTTTTTACCCCTTTGCTAAAACAAACCGCCCATGAAGGTACCACATACGTAAGGAGGACTAATGCCATTATAATTAGACACGTGACTTTCTGAAAGGATTACTAGAGGTCCTTTATAAGGAAACAGCCAGGTATGAAATAATCACCGGACGAATGCTAATGGATCTTCCAGATGAATTTTGGCAAATACTGAGTCCTTAGCTTGCGGATAGAATATTCAAAACAAGGGATACTAGTTTCAAGGATCTTTGGGTTGCTTCAGGATATTGTCCCTAGCCCAGCTGTATATATTCTGTTTACAAGTAATAGACTGGCCAACGTTAGCGTCACTATGGTAAACTTCGCAGACATAACGCCTATCTTGAACACCACGTCATGAGAAATTAAGTAGGAGCAATAGCTAAGTTACAACCTAGCTTCGACAGCTTCAATGCCTGGCCCAGACAATGGTGAATAGAGCTTGACGAAATCAAAGAAGCTATCATTATATTAGCAAAACTTATTTTTAGAAATAGAGGGCTAAATTCTACTTAATAGCTAAGACTTGAAATAACTAGGTTTAAGTTGGACTCTAAACAGAACTGGAAATCCCACGGGAAGAAAAAAAGATAAATTCAGGTCAGAAAGCTAACATGAGTTGGTAATACGTGTTGATCCCTACAAATAATTGCTGTTATACAACCATGTGTTCTCACGCCATTAAGGACCTCTGGTGATAGACCAAGAGAAACAATCTGAAAGTTATCAAACACTCTTAAAATAAAGTGCTACTAGCCACAGCGAAGGCTCATGGTATATCTGTAATGCCATCATATACAGAGGTTTTAACATTAAGAGTGTTGGAGAGGAAGCTACCACTGCAAGGAGTTAATCATTTGCAGCTACACAAAAACCCTACACCTCTATGGCTGCCTCACAGGATACACAAAATAAAACAAAAATATTCAGATTCATCAACAACCTAACTTATACCAACAAATTTGTTTTTCGCCAAAAAGTTCTCCTAGGTTTCTCATTTACGTTTGCTGTATTTCGCTATACACACTAATTCTATGCTAAATATTTCCAATAGTACTCACCATAAATCAGATATTACCTACCATTATTTCTAACTGTGCCTAAACGTATCGGATGAGTACAATTATGAGCGATCTATCAAATAACCGTGTCGTCCATGAATCTACATTAATTAAAAAGCTTGTTTTATGGAAAGCTTAGCCATGTCATTTACTAATTACTGATGCAATAATGAACCAATCTGCAGGTATTTAACTGTACATGTGTCAGATCAGTTATTAACGAATAACCTAATTAAAATTACTTACAACAGTGTCGTTATTGAATATAATTAATTAAAAACATTGCTTTATGAAAAGCTTACATGTGTCATTTACTATATAATAACACATTTTTAATCAAACCTGTTATTTTTAAATTTCTTATATTAGTCACACTCACCCTATATATATCTTGTTAAAAATTTCAATCGTTATTAAAATACTTTTTATTCATCAACTCAAGTTCAAATACATTTTTTTTTTTAATTTGTGGCGGATGACAATTCATGGTAGTAAATTTCTTCAAATATTATTTGATTTACTAAATTTAATTAATTAGTTTTAAAGTTGCTTGATGTAATCATCTTCAATTCACTGATTAAACTAATTTAAAAAATACTTAACTAAGTGAATACGTAATTGCTTACTTGCTGATGCATTTCAAAACATTTTATATGAGAGAACAACTTTTCACAAATATGGCACGTTATGCAATATAGTTGTTTCATCCTATATGGGTTCAAATGAGTGAAAAACACGATTTCATAAAACAGCTGATTTTATGTTATAGGTTATGTGGTAGAACAGCTGTTTTAACGTATAGGGTTTGTTACTTTATTCATAATATTTGTAATTATTTAATAAAAAGAAAGTAAAATAAAATTTGTGTTTGATGATCTGAGTAGGAATTTACTTTAAAAAATTTGTGTATACCTATAGTACTCGCTATAATTACTAATAATAATAACAACTCCTTCTTATACAACAATGGTGTGGTACAGTATAGTAGAGCCATATTCAAGTTAATATGGCCCATAATAATCTTCAACCTCCCATTTTTACCCTCGTTTGACGCTATGTACTCATTTATTTTTCAAATAGAGTTGACGAGGTGGCTGCAAAAGTATACAAAATATTTTGGTACTACCAAACCGAACCTAGAACTTTCATCTTGGTAACTGTCATGATTTCGTAAAACAGGAGTATTATTTTAAGTATTATAAACCTTAACATGGACAAAGTAGTAGATTAGAGAACATTAATGGCATATATTATGAGAAGAGATGAGACAAAAAGCCATTGGGGTAAAAATAAAAGACAATGGAGGATGAAAAAGAAAATCAAGATTTAAGTGGCTTAAATGATTTGTCCTTGTAGAGATGATGGAAACAAATTCAACATGTCTACCATGTCAAAATAGACGTTTATATTTTTATTTTATTTTGTATCTCAATAGGCTACATATTTTTATTATATACATCTAAGATCGGAAATTTTATTATGTTCATGGCGTTTCTCTTCCTTCCAATACACTAAAAGAGTCAATTTATTCAAGACATTCTTTAGTAAAAAAATATTCTCTCTCTTTTCGTCACAAAACACATTTGTTCGTTTTATCAGTTCTTTTACCACGGTACATATTTCTCCAAATTTATATGTTAAATAGAACATTCATATTTCCCTTCACCTCTGCTTCAATGCCCAGGTTTCACCATACAACTGCGTTTCCTGAACAATTCTTCCTTCCCAAATACACAGGGAAATTACTCTAAGGAAGAAGAACAATATTCTCACTTGCCGTTTTGGTTACACTGCATGTTGCTACTCACCATATGCTGTTATAGGTATTTAAATATTGAACGGCGAGATAGATGGCAGCATGTGCCACAGCCACTAGCTACGAATACATCTACACTGCCACTACACACAACAGGTGGTCGGAAACGTTTTCCCTATGAGCCACAACGTTCCCAATTGTTGTAAATAAATCAGAGGTAAATACATATCCAAAAATAAACGCTAAATTAAATTCAATGATGTAGAATTACTTTTCAAACAATAATACAGCTGTGTTTTAACCCCAAGTGACCGCATGTCATTGAAGGGGTCATTGAAGTGACCGCATGCCATGAACCTCTAATTTCCCAAATCATTTTCCACTCCAATTAATTTACGGCTCACAATTCTTCCAAACCGCCCTTTAATTTAAACATAAACCACTAATGAAGTAGTCTCATCGTGTTTTAACATTTTTTCAGGTCTTTACAACCTTTTTTAGGATTTTTTAAAACGTTACTGGTTATTTTATAGTACCACATATCAGCTGATATCATTATTTAAAACTATCAAATTTGCAATTATCTAAGGTTATCGTTAGGGAATTAATTTATTGTTAATACTGTAAACATTCTATTTAGTTCAACATGTTTTTAAAAAATTAAAAAGTCAATAAAACTAACGAAAGATTATATTACAAAAGCAATACTTTTGGTATTGGCAAAAAAACCACTATTTAATGATATTTTTCAGCAGATGCGTTTCACACTGTCAGTGCATTGTTCAATGCGGAGAGTGACGGCATTGACTCACGGCTTGTCCATGACTCACAGAATTGAACAATGCGCTGATCTAGTGTGAAATGTGTATGTTGAAAAACATAAGTAGTGGTTTTTTGCCAAATGATACCAAATTATATAAAAAAAACTCAGGATGTACAACACAAAAACTGCAAGTTTTAACAAAAGAAATTTACTAAAGGCATTACGAGAACAAACAATTTTTGTTCAAATACCATAATAATTTTAACTATTACATATGTATGTTTATTTGAGTAAAAATGCTAATATGTGATTTGAAACAGTGTTGTAAAATTAAGAAAAAAACAATAAAATATGCTTTTTTAAAATATAAAACCTACTTGATTTTATCTTCATCTTTTCTTTCTTGGATAACATAATTATTTTCATTTAATCGTAGCTCATCTTTCTTTTCGCTTACTGATGTTGCCTCTATTTTGTACTGATATGGCACTTTTTTGGTTGTAAACTCATCTTCACATCTATTTTCTGATCTAATATCTATAGTTTTGATTAAATTATTCTTTGGTAAAACATCACTGTTATTTGTAAATGTTATTGTATCTATATCTTTAACACTAACTGACAACGTTCCAACTTCAGATATTAAGCTTTTTTCATTTGTGTTGTCCTTACACTTTAACTCTAACATGACTAGAAAGTCCTGGCTCTTTTCATGTTGTTGATCAAGGATATTTGCTCCCATTTTGCTAAGGACTATAACACTTCCTTCGTGCTGAACACTTAATGTATTATCCTTCAGTTCATCTTCAACCCAGAAACAGTTGTCACTTGGTTTCAATAGAGATTCATCATCCTTAGCAATTTCCTAAGACATATAAAAATTAATAAAACAAAATTTTAAAAGTGTCTAGTTTTAAATACTTTTTATTATAATTTTAAAGTAATTTTTTTGTCTCTTTTGAAATATGTATCATTAGTAAAACAAAGATTTATGTATATATATTACTTGATATCTCAACAAACACAATAGTTTATTGAAATGCAACCAGTATTAAGCGCCCATGGCCCACCGCTTACTACTCTAGGAACTTATTTTACAGGTTCAATCAGTCAACTGTTGGTTGTAAATGCCTCTAGAATTTCTTTGACACTATGTAGATTGAAAAAAGTTCTTTTAGATTAGTAATTAAGTGCTCAACCCACTAGAATACAAAGCTGTCATAAACCACGACTCATTTATTATTACAATAAAACCTCTCATAACCAGCCCTCTCATATCCGGACGTAATATGAAAATATAGTAAAAGTTACACTTGTTTGTATTATCTTGGCTGATTTATTCAGCAGACACGTTTCAAGCTAGGTCAGCACATTTTTCAATGCTGTGAATTACTAACAAGACTGTAGCTCAGGTGTGTTGTGTTGGGGTTGTTTGTTCTGTTGTGTGTTATTGTTCATAGAGTAGTTGTTAATTATGTGCACAAATATAGAGTTTGATTGGGAGTGTGTTTTGTCATTTAGAATGTGTTGTAGATAGTATTTATGGTGTTTATGTATCTTATAGTTTTCTACTGTGTTAAGCTTTTTGCTTTTATTGATGTAATGTAGAATTTTTAGATTGGTGTCTAAGTCAGTCTGTGAGTGTAGTGTGTTTTGTATGTGTGTGGCGAAATTTGATGTGGGTTGTGTCTTTCTTATTTTTTTTTTTACGTGTTCTTCATATCTTATGGTAAATGCTCTCCTTGTTTGTCCTGAGTTGCTAATCGGAGATCCCCAAGACAAATGGTGGGCATTGAAATCTCCTACCAATAAGAACAGAGTTGGTAACTGAGTTATGAAGTTCACTAAGTCACTGTGTTGCAGGTTCTCTTGTGGTAGCAAGTAGACACAACACACAGTGATTTTATACGGGACAGCTGTTTAAATGGCTACTGCTTGTAAAGGAGTTATTGAGTTTAGAGAAACAGGATCGATACAGCCACGGGCTAGGATGGCTACACCACCTCTAGCTCTATTTTCTCTAACGAAGTCTGATCTAAAAACTGAATACTCCCTTAAATGGAAATTATGTGCTTCATGGAGATGTGTCTCCTGTAGACATACAAGCATTGGATATACATCTCGCGCAAGTACTTTAAGATCTTCTATGCGACTCCTAACACCATTGAAGTTCCATTGTATCACTGACTTGCTAATTGCAGACATTATAACTTAGCAATAAATTTCTCTGACACCCACTCGTTCTCTCTCGTTTGCCCGTGACGTTCGAAGACGTCTCAGGCTTAAATTCCTCAGATTCCATATCCACCCATTCAGGGATGGAATCTGAGGAAGATTTGGATTTGCGAGGGGTTTTGTTACCATGCCCTCCTTTATTAATACGGTTTTTGGCACTCAACATAATTGGTGCCAATTTACTGGTTTGGACTACAGACTTACTTTTCGCTCTATTCGGTTGGGATACTAATTTAGACTCAATAAACTTTATACTGCTAGGTGATTTCTTTTATGCGTAGATGTATATGTCATTCAAAGCAAATCACATGATGTCTTTGCAGGTTCTTTAATATTCAAAGATTGAGCACATGTGACTAACGAGAGTAGACGAGAAACTTGGTCAGTTAGAATTTCTGTCTTTTTCACCAGGTAGGCACAGTTTGATCAAGATGATGTCGTAGTGGTCACAGTAGCGGCATAGGTCTTACAGTCAACCTTTGGTTGGACAGACCTATAATTTTTTCTTGCCTGTGAAAAGGATATCCTATCTTTAGCCATGACGCTGAGAATAGCCTTTTCCTCTTTAACATTAGGACAGTCATATGATCGAGCAGCGTGGTCACCACCACAGTTGGCGCACATTGGAGAATTTACGCACTCTTTTTCTTCATGGCCTTCCTCGCCACATTTACCGTATACACACAGCTTCGAACAGGTAGAGCTGATATGCCCGAAACGCTGACACTTGAAGCAGCACACTAGAGTTAGCCACATATGGTCTTACAGAGAGCCGTTGGTAACCTGCATATATATATATATATATATATATATATATATATATATATATTTGGGTATCTCTGGTTTGCCAAATGTAAGTATGAAAGAGGCTGCTACAACTTTTACCCCTTTGTCTGTCTTCATAATTGGCATGATATCTATTACTAACTGAGAAGACAGTTTTAATTTTATTTCGCCAATAGTGACATTCATTAAAACTCTGCAGGTGATGACCCCCTTTGAAAAGTTCAAGGACCTATGGGGGACCACAGATACCATGACCTGATCGAAGAAAGAGGTGATTTTTGAAAGAGATCTCGTTTATTTCTCATTGCAAGTTGTCACCAGCAGTATCCCATTTCGTAGTTTCTTGATAGAGGTGACAAGACCTCCAGCACAGGCAGTTATTGCCTTATTGATAAGCAAAGGAGAAACTTTTGATAGGTCTTTCCCCTCCTCGGCACTAGAAAATATTAAATATTTTGTTGATGGCAATAACTGTGACGTTACCACCATCAACTTTTTACTTGCATCAATAATTTTAGGATCGTCAGGAGAATCCTGGTGTATCCTCTTTAAACTAGTTATATATAATTGACGGGGTTTTTGAATCCATACATTTTTTTAAAGCAGCCATCGTGTCAAGCGTTACGGGCGAGACTATAGGAATGGGTACAAACTTGGATCACATAAAGATCATTTCCAACCCTCAGAACTTTGAGGCCTATAGCTTTTCTCCTTAGCTCGACTGGATAGGCATCAGTCGAGAACTCGTAATACTGTGCTCGGCTCCGACACCCGTGCACCGCTGACACTCCTTGACCAAGGACCAAAGCGGCTGGTTGACCAGAAACCGCATTTACGTCTTCGGCAGAGCAAGCTCACATCAGCGTCCCAGACCAGATTATGTCAAGCTCTGGACTTTTCAGCACTCCCAACGCGCAACGGTTCTGACCAGTCAAAAATCCCTAAGAGAAGGTGTAAGTGTTGAAATGTGTAGAGATTGTGTTGAATATGTTGTGTCTGTAGAAAGTGTATAATAGTGGAGTAAGTGTTGTTAGTAGTGTACATGTTTGGCTGGGGTAACTCCTCTTAGTAGGTGCGGCTAGTCCGCACATCCCCTGCGGGCTGTAAACTTATACTGTTAGTTATAGATCTAAATATAAAATATGCAACATGTCTATTTTGTGTAATTAATATATAAGTGCATTAACTTTCAGTTTATGTAGGGATAATTACTTTGTTATTTCAACTGTTGCTACATCATTAAAGGGGTACTAGTTATAGAAACCTGTCCATGAAGGAGAAACATATTATTTTACATTATGGTACTCTGCGACCATAAATTCTAAATGTTATTTGAAATACTAAATGTAGTCTTAGTAATTCAAATTCGTTAGGAAAGCTAACAACGAAAGAGTTCAGCTTCTAACCTTGACTGATAAACTAACATTGCCACATTGATACTGCGTTATTTATTTTTTATTGACAATCTGCTAACTGCCATTAAAAACTATTAAATTCTTCTGAAATGATTTCAATGAACCTTTTGCTCTTCTCTTTGTATACCTATATGAACCATGTTTTTCTTTTTTATACCTATATGAACCATGTTTTTCTTTTTTCCGGTGTCTTTGACATTTCTCTTGTCAGTAGCTCACAAGATCTTTGAATACATTCAGAAGTATAGATTTAGTTAAACCACATTTTGAAACTTGATCAATTTCTTTTGCACAAAACCGTATTCTTTTTACAGTAAATGAAACAGCAAATATTTAATATGCTTAAATTAACATCTAAATTGTTTTATTAAAATTCAGTTGTGAAAAGTGACAAAATCAGGTTTTTGTTCAGTGTATTTAGACAAAGAAAACTTAAAATTTGACATTTTGTGGGTCAAACAGATGTTACATTTGTCATCCCAACAACCTAAAAGAGTATAGATCTATACTACACCAAGATTAAAGGTGTCTACAGTGCTCAATGATACAAGAATTTTGTGATTTAATTGGACAATAACTGGTAAGTTTTTATATATATATTCATCACTTTCTTTCAAATTTTGTTCTCTATCATTAGCCAAGATATGCTTTAACAATGTGCCTTGGTCCTCCAGGAACTTAATTATTCCAAAGATACTTTGCCTTATGAGCACAAAGTATGTGTTTATATATTGTAAAATAAAATTCCCAGTGTTTTGTTTGTGAGACTTAATATATTTGGGTTTGCCCTTTTGTAACATACTTATGTTATCATCGACCAATTATCACTCTAATGTCTTTAGAAGCAGTACCAAATATTAGCAGCTAACAATATTTTTTAAAAATTTATATTAAATCAACTGTAGGTATATTTAAAAAAAGAATATACTAATTTTTTTTTTTTTTAACAAATCTAAATATAGTCTTTTTTATTATGTCATATCTATCTCCTTTCATGCACATTTTCCTATATTTATCTACTTTATTAAACCATGCTTTCATACATATTTTCTGTACAAAATAGTTTTGATCTGACAAGTGACCCATGATGACCAATTTCTAAATATATATTACGATATATCCAATATGTAATTTTTTAAATACCCTATTTTATTAGCGTGAATAATATTATGAACGGATTAGGCACTACACATTAAATTAAAAAACCTAAATAAAAATTAGAAAAACATTTTTATGATCTATTCTTACTTGTAATGAAACAAGGCGTGTTAAAATTGCATCAAATTTTGATTCAGCGGCAATACAATCATTGAGGAAATTACTAAACATTTGTAGTTTCGACGAACATGATAAGCAAACCTGTTTTGGTTTAGAGTCATCTTCCACAATCTAGACAAGATGAAAACTTTATTTAATTTTATAAATAATGAGATAACAAAATACATGAATAGAAATTAATATTTATTCCATTATGTCTTAAGTCATTGTATTCAAGTACTTAAAATCTATATCTAGATATAGTCTTGCAGCAGTTATACATTACATACAACTTTTTATATTATAATTTTTAATATATCCCTTCATATAATTTTTATTTTTCATCACTTAAAGTGATTATTATTAAACTTTAGAGATACTAATTTTAAAAATACTTAACTAAGTGAATACGTAATACTTGCTGACATGTTTCAAAACATTCGTTCCCTTTACGAAGCTTTAGCACACAAAAAGTCACACACAAAAACACAGTTTCAACATTTAAAGGAAACCCATAATGACAGACACACTTATCCACAACACCTCAAACCACCATATCCAACACAAACACATTCCCTTCAGATCCATGCTCCATAGACTTAAAGAAGTCCCAATGACCACAGAAAACATAAACAAAGAACTAGACAGAATTAAATATTTAGCATACACAAATGGATACAACACCACAATAATAGACAAACTATGGTACAAAATACAAAAAAATACTAAAATTAACACTACAGACAGGGAAAACAAATATATCACATTACCATTCATAAACAAAACAACAAACAAAATAGCCTGAAAATTTCAAAAAATAGGATACAAAATAGCATACAAAACTAATAACAAGTTACAATACAAAATACAACACAACACCAACAACAAGGATAAACTACAAGCACCAGGCGTATACAAACTGGACTGCGATGAATATAACAAATTCTACATTGGACAAACAGGTCGCAGCTTTAAACAAAGAATCAAAGAACACCAACTCAACATTTTACAACCACATAAAAGATATAGGACACAAATACACAGACATTTACCATAACCTAGAAATCCTACACATCAACGAAAAAGGACCACATCTCAACACACTAGAACAATATGAAATTTACAGACACACAAAAACACAAAGTACAAACATATTAAACGAACAAACACAATACAAATCACACATACTCTTCGATACTATTGAAAACCTACCTTTAAAACTGTCACCGCTTGACCCAACATCTCCAAGCAGAAGACACTGATGAAGATCGGCACATAGCGATCGAAAACGTTCTGTCTCAGTAAGTTTTAACAAATTTACTAAATTCAAAGTTTGGATAGTCATAAACTATTGTTTAAGTGATAGTAATTTTACATTGGCCAAACTGGTATATCATTTAACACAAGATACAAAAACCAAATCAATGACATAAAAAATATAAACCCAAAATCTAGTACGCTACATAAATACAAAACACTCAATATACATACACAAGCTTCCAGACTAATTTAAACACTTTCCACATACTAAAACTGTAGCAAAAACCTAGTACTCAAAAAAAATTTGAAAATACAAAACCTAGCACTCAAAAAAAATTTGAAAATACAAACACCACATAGCACAAAAACAATATATTGTACGCAGATTAGGCTTTGTCCATGAAATTACAGTTTTGAAACTTGTCAGCATAGTAATTTGTGTAGTTTTCACTTAGTTCTTTGAATAATTACTTGTAATTTTATATATATTCATCGCGTATACATGTATATCGCATTAAACATATAATTAACCCTTTTCTTTGAATTGATTGATATTTTTAACTTATGAAAGTAACAAAAAACATGATTTGATCAAGATAATTTTTTGGAATGATCTTTTAATCCAAAATCAATGAAAAATGTTCATTTTTCTGCAAAATTGAACAAAATGTATTGCAATTAGTCAAATTTTCCAAGTTGGTAATACTACAAAGTATATGATAGGAAACGTTCAACTTATATAACTAATTTAGTTTGTTTGGTATAATAGTAAGGATAACTAGTTTAAAACAACAGATTTCACTACTTCGTAAGTAAAATTTTGAAGAAATGGCTTTGATAGTATAGCTATATGTGAGGGTTTTAAGATTCCAAACCCTCGTACAGAAGTCCAAACAATGCTTTCAGTTCTTCTAGTGGTATTCTTAGTCTCTCTGACTTTCACTAATATGCCATTTTTAAATCACACTATCAACTTTAAAGGGGGTATTTTAACGTTTTTTGCAGCTTCTTTAATTCCTACATTTCTTTGTGAGGTCTCAATCGACTGTCTGGGCTCAAATGATTTCCATGTGGTTTTCCTTTCTTTACCAAAGAAACATCCTTTGTAAGCAAGTGGTACATCATCTTCTAAAGAATAGATAGGCGATAGGTTAGCATCTTTTCCTCCTCATTTGCAATTTGTTATGTATTGCTGGTTCTTCATCAATTGTCAATAACTTTTTCTGCTACTGGATATACGCCGTAGTCGGACTCAAAATCATCCACATCAGTGAAAGATGCCCCTAGAAGTGCCAGAATCCTGCCTTTATCTATTGAAAGAAATGCTTCATTGAAAGTAGTGACCAAAAGAAATGTTTAAGGCACAGTAAACTAAAAAACAACTAAAGATACGATTTTAACACAAAATAAAAATAATGTGCTAGAAAAATCTGTAAATCTTAGTAGGGGCTGCGGATCAAGGCCACTCGCACTTATATCACAGCCAACGGAGACATGGAAACTAAACAATGACAGGGGATGGGAAGTCAAGAAGGAAGAGAGAAAGTTAGGGCAGGCAACAATAGACGCCCACAGGTCACCACGACCAATCCCAGGTTAAGATGAAGTTTTGTTAAAAAAATGAGTGTTTTACTTAAAGTAACTGATAGTGGCAGGTCTATAAACCAGTAATTTCGGTTTTACAACATACGATTTAAATGTTGAGACACCACGATTAAGTTTCATTCATAAACTCAATTTTGTGTTTTTGTAACTAAACTTATGCTAATAAGATACTTAATTTAGAATGTAATTTTTAGTTTTTAACACAAATTTTGTTTAAACTGCTAAGATAGGTTACATAGAAATTATTTAAGATAGGCTTATGTTTACTGGAGAAATAATGTCACTTGTTCAATGCATGCTCATTGTCTAGGTTCACTATTTACATAGAAATTTTCTTTTTTTATTTAGAACCAAATCTATCCTAACCAAACGCTTTGCAGCTATATTTAATATATAAATGTAACAATATAATAATAGCTATATAATAACTATGAGGAGATTCATGAAGAACTATTTGATCAAGGAATGTGTTGTAAGAGTGAGGATGAGTTTTCAAGAAAATTATTAATCTATGTTATTACTATTTATGGTTTGGGTCATTTAATATTATTTTAAACTATAATTAGTTAATACTTAAGTAAATGAATTTTTAAAGTATTACTTAGTTAAGTATTAATTAATAATAGTTTAATTGTGAATTCTTGAATTTTGTAGTCCATTACATTCGATGAAACTTATTATTCACTTAAACAATAGTTTATGACTTCCGAACTTTATATTTAGTATGCTGAAAATGAATTTGAAGTTATTTTTACCAGATCTTGCACACATTATTTTTCAAAGCTTGTTTGTTTGTTGAAAAGCGAATTATTTAGGCTTTATGATTGCACAACGTGCTCCTGAAGAAGATGAACTGTTTGAAGTGCAATAACACAATGAAGATAACAGACGAAATCAAGTTTAGGTGTGGGGAGGTTGTTTCATTGCCAAAGATAGGCTGGAAAAGTGTGGATGGAGGGTTTCGGACAAGGTAGGTTTTTTTTTAGAGCGAACCAAAGTGAACATAAACTTGGTGCAATATCAACTTTGTACCCACCAAAATACCTCTAAGATAAGCGCCTTGGTTAGGACAGGTCAGGTTAGGTTAGTTTATTTTATGTTTGCCATAAAAAATAACTTCAGGTTCGTGTTCAGCATAGTCAAATTGACCAGGCATATAAAAAATTTCGCCGATCAGAGCAGTAGTCGCTAATGTGAATAATTACCAATATTTTAATAAATGTAGCTTTTTTTTTTAATTATAGGAACATTTGACCTAGTGGTATTTTTAATTTATAGAAATCGTTTATTCGTACATTGACTACATTTTTAAAATGTAGAGTAAACAAACTATCTTACCATTACACTTGGTAAACACTTCCTAATTTTTAAATCTATCCTGTCCCTGTCTTCCGTTCCATTAAATATATTTATGACGTTTTCACAAACTTTAGCACATAAACGGCAAACGTTTGTATTAAACATTTCTACAAGAGAAATGCCATAACATAAATTTTATTTGATCATTAATGTTAAAAGACATTTATGCTAAAAAATATCTATCTATTCTAACTCTAAGTTTACATTTTCAGATAACCTGGAATACATTTTGTTTTGATTCTCAGGAAAATAATAAACACGTTAACAAAGAAGATGGTGAATGCTGTATAAGTTTAAGCGGGCATTGGTCCAAATTAAATTCTAAATCTATATAACAATATTTGATTTAATATTAAATATTAGTAATCTGGAAAGTTACACACAAAAATTACCAAAATTGAATAGATTTTAAAAATTCTCACTGTCACCACTGAATTTTGAAAAGTTACTAGCGAAATGGAAGGATTTTTTAAATTTTAGCCAACTTTAAAATATCTTTCATTTGGAATCAAAATAATAATACAGTAATTATATGACCTCTTTCAACCGGGAAAATCGTAAACACTCTTGAAAACTAATTATTTGATAACACAACTGAAAGAGAGGTGAAACGCCTTGGTATTTATAATATTATAATACTTTCGGAATCAAACCAAGGAAAAATAATAATTATAACATTATATAAATGAGAAAACTGTTGATAATAGAGTCGAGATATTTTTATAATGCCCCGTTTCGGCAACTAGTTCGTTGCCCTTATCAAGCTTGTGCTATAAAAAACAAAGTCCTTACACTTAACATTCAAATATGTAATGTGAGGAGGCAAATCACCAAACCTACTACCTCCTACTAAGAACTTCCTTTGAGCTCTACTAACTTTCTTTTCAATGCTACTTTAGGGGAGTGGGTTCTCAACCTTTTTCGGCTGGCGACCCATGTCTCATCTTATCGGATAATCTCCACGGTCCAACGTTCCATGGTGAAGTAAAAACCAAAATTTTTATCTTATCCCTTCTTGATATATATAATTTAGCACCAAATATTTAATATATATATATATATATATATATATATATATATATATATATATATATATATATATATATTAAAACAACATAGGTTATTCAAATACAAGAATATTTATTAATTTATATCCAAAGCTTTTCGTTGGCAAACAGTACCAACATCATCAGGAATGAAAATTACAATAATGTAATTATTTGACATTATTTTAATTTTCATTCCTGATGATGTTGGTACTGTTTACCAACGAAAAGCTTTGGATATAAATTAATAAATATTCTTGTATTTGAATAACCTATGTTGTTTTATATTATTAAACAAGAAAACGTAATTTATATTTATATATAATAAATACAAACATTTATTTACTACTTATTATCACGTGACAATGTTTGTGTGTTTCACTTTTTATTTCTTTACGTAACTACGGCTTAAGAATATGACTAAAAGAATACAATTCGATTTGCTTTAATTTTTCAGAAGGTTAATTATTTTTTTCTGATAGTTTCAGGTTCGAGTCATGACCCATCTGATATTCATTTGCGACCCACCGGTTGGGTACCCCTGCTTTAGGATAATGTGTTGTTTTTTGTCAATGCATAGTCCTCTGTAGGAATATTTCCATAAAATTTGAACAATAACTATTCAAAAAGTTTTTATCATTAAAAGCTGTGGTACTAGTAGCGTTCATCGTTTGGGCTTTTAAAGCCAAAGTCAACGATAGCCTTTTTATTTATGCATAAGTTCTCGTAGTTAAGCATGACATTTCAAAACTTATTATATTCCATAGATCAGGGGTTCCTAAACTTTTTAGTACTTCGCCTCCTCTTCTTGAAATGAAATCCTCCTACACACCCTCCACTTACAGTATAAATAAATGGTATGAAAAAGAAACAAATGTTATTTATACAGTAGAGTCTTGAAAATTCGAGGTAGATGGGGGCGAGACCCACTCTGATTACCGAAAACTCAGACTACAAGGAAGTATGTTATTGTGCATTAAAAAATATAGAAGTTTTAATGAACCTTAATACTTTAATTGAAAATTCACTAAATAAGTTTATAGAACTTTATATGAATATTTCTTGGAAGTCGGACTCATTTTCTTTGCTTACTGTATTGATATAAACATTCCTTAGAAGCCCGACACATTTCTTTTGCATATCCGTCTTGAAATAAAGAAAATTTGGAAGTCCGATTTATTTCCTTTGAATACCGAATTAATATAAATATTTCTTGGAACCCCGACTGATCATTTTCTTTCAAATAGGTAAAGTAAGCTCTAAAAAAAATAGGCTTTAATTTAACAGAAGCTTGAAATGTCGGGACTCGTATTTTCGAGACTCTACTGTATATTGAAAACAATTTATTTATACATTCTTTCACTAGAAACACGATATAACATTTCAAGTTTTAATTTGCAAGGTAATTTTAAAACTGATAAGAAAAAAATCTGTTAGTGAGATGGATGAGCTTGAATTATTTTCACTAGCTTGGTTATTTGAGGTTGTATTTTAGTAAGGCCACAACGCAAGTCATTAGCAACATAAAGTTTGTTCCAATATTTTAGTTTTTATTGCAACATTCACGCTAGTAGGTGCTTGGAAAAGGCAAGTATAATCGAAAAGCTGCCTGTGTTACATTTTTAAGTATTATATCCAAAACGAAGATTTATCCATTGTGGCGCTGTTGCGGTAATATTATTCTTTCAAACTGTCATGTTGATTCAAATTCAAGTTTACAAATTTGCACAATCTTTACTTATAAATCTTTTATAAATGCTTACATTTCATTTAAATTTTCTGAATATCATGATCAATAAAATTACTTATGTAAAAAAAATTAGAAGTATAAATTTAGTTTTAAATTTTGATAAATTGTGCACTTGAATTTTATCTAAATGAGATTTCATGTTACTATTTTGCTACTGGTCTAATGCCTCCCCTGACTTGCCTTCACGCCCCCCAGTTTGGGAGCCTATGACATAGACGTTTTGAATCTATATCGAAACATATTTTTTTCCCAAGATAACAACTATTTATACACTGTAACTCTCTGAAATATTGTTCAAATAAGATTCGTCATATGATAAAAATGTAACAGAAAGGGATAAAAAATACGTATAAAGCTTGGTAACTTTTATATTTCGAACAGCAATAATAAAACTTTGAATCCGTTATTTCTTGGCCATCGAGTAAAGAAACGGCGTCCTAATAAAGCAAAAAAGAAAGTGTTAACAGGGGCAGAAGTAATTTATTATTATATGTCAGAGTGAATAAGTTTTAACTAGTATCTAAAGTTAAAGATATAACCAAATAATGTTATTTTTAAACTGTTATTATAAGTATCTTAGGTATATCGGCTATTTTTCGCCTAAAACTTTGTACAACTTTTCGTTGTTATTGTAATATCTAAATCATACTAATATATAAATGAACCTATAAGTTACAAAGTTGCGATTTTTAAATTGAAAAATCTATTTTAAATGTCTATGTTTTATTGCCAAGAAATTGACAAACCCACATTTCGGATTCCCTCCCCTCTCCTCTTCCTTTCCTTCTGAAGTCATATAGACGTCAGTTGCGTGAAATAACCTATAAAAGTTAAAAAATATTTAATTACGAAATAAAATGGGTGTTGCAGACCTTAAAACCGAAAATGGAGTAAAATATCTGAATGAATACTTGGTGGAACGAAGTTATATTCAAGGGTAAGGATCATCTCATCCTGGAGTTCATGATCTTGAACTCCACGTGTCTTCTAACCTATACTTTTTATGCATGTTATTTTCCCCCATAAGTTTAAACGTTTTTGGCCTCGGTTGCGTTAAAGACGTAAGAAATAAGAAGTTTTTAAATTATACTTTTGAATTATGGTGTATTAGGTGAAAGTACCAGAAATGTTACAGTTTGAACAATTTTAAAAAATTGAAGATTTGGTGTAAAATTACTCAGTCTATTTAAAGAGAACAATCATATTATTGTTATAAAGTTCAATATAACTATAAATCATATTTAATTAGATTTCAATAAATGGTCATTAGTCTGTAAATGTTTAAGTTGTCATTCGGTCCTGAACTAAGTTAACTTTATATTAGGAGATAAATTGTTGTAAAGAATAAATCTTGCCATTATTTTTTCATGCAACAAATTAATTCCAAGACAAAAGCTGAAAGTGGTGCATTTATTTAAATTACTTGATATATTAGCATTTTGGTTAAATTTAGATTACAGACCCGTTTGGATGAGTATAAAAACATTCTTAAACATGTCCTAAAGCTATTTTTGATATTTTTTTGTTGGAAGGTTATTTTTTTATCAAATTTTATTTGGTCACTGGTTTGAGTGTGCAGTTGTAAGAAGTATTATGTCTGTTTGCTTCTGTGGACAACATTACTATATACCTATAAAGTATCCAGTTAGGAAAGATTTGTGTGTAATTTCATACATTACTATATACAACAATACTGTATTAAAATATACATATGAAGTATCCAGTCAGGATAGGTTTAGTTTGAATTTTGTACAACATGTAACCAAACAAATCTACACATGTTAAGTAAGAATAGAAAACATGTAACGCCACCTGGCAAAAGGTATCACTTCGCGGAAGCAAACATCTAAATAGTTCTCAAATCTAAACAATTACTGGTGTGTAAGTTAAGCTTGAAGTTCTTTTCCCCACTGAGCATCTGTCTTTTTTTTTTTAATAAAGACTGTTTTAGTGCAGATTTTGTATATATACATAATACATCAAGTCTCATAATTTGTTTCCAGGAAGGTATAGATTGTGTTTTAAAATTTATTAGCAAAAACAACTAGCATTTCTTCTGATGTATAATCTGTTTATATTTTATATACTTATAAATAATGATAGTACTTTAGATTAGGAGGTAAGACATTGTAAATATATCTTACTATTATTTTCTTATAAATACATTCCAAGAAAAAAGTTAGCATATATTATTTCATTATTATAAGAGGTAGTTGTATCAAGCTTTGCACAAAAATATTTTGATATATAAAAATGATATTAATTTTGTAATATTATAATAAAATTCTTATCTTAATTCGAGTTAAACTAAAACATTAACAAAAAAAATTCTTAAAGCAGTATTTTGTAAGTAAATGATAACCATACCAACTTCCTTTTTTGTGGGTTACGTTTTTTGAAACTGTCATTATTAAGCCAACTTGGTACTAATAGCTTTCACTCAAGGTCAGGTGTAGGGTGTAGGGTAGGTGGGTAATGTACTATGTATTTGAAAAGGATGTTCAATTCAAATTATATGTTTTTGTTTAAAATATGTTGTTTTCCTGTTATGGTATATTTAAAATTGTTTTTTAGCTGTTGGTTTTTTGTTATGGTTTAGTGTATAGAGAATGTTTTACTATAGGAGGAAGCTAGCCACTACAAATACATTTGTAATAAGTAAACATCACATAACAAAAAATAACAAGAAATTTTAAAAACCTAAATATTATTTGAATGTAACACCTGTTTTCATCACATAGTACACAACCTGCATATCTTAGACTCCTCCCACACACCTATAAATTATACCACCAATTGCAAGTAGGTTACGTAAATGAAACAGCTTCGAAACATGTCAGCACAGTAATTTGCTAAACTTTTCACTGAGTTCGAAAACAATCATGAATATAATCAGTGAAATAAAGATGATTACAATAACTAATTTAAAAAAAAGTTTGACGTAAAATACAACTGGTTTATATATTTATTTACTTTGAACTATGATTAAAGGATTACAAGAATTTTTAACCAAAAATTATACATTGCTATAACAATAAATGTTGATAAAACTTATACATTATTTAATGTATTCCACAAACAGTGGTTCCGATAAGTAAAGTTACCAAAAGTAAATATATTATATTAAATTTATTTAATTTTTGTCACATGTAATCCAATGACAACTAGGAATAATATATTAATTTCCTTGTTAATCTAATGCAGTTTCTAAAATATATTATACTATAAAACTTTTTCCAAAGATTCCTCTTTTGTAAAATAATATGACAGTTGCTTGATGTAACTATGAATATATTTTAAAACTAGTAATATAATATTTTTACCATTATTTTATTACAAAAAAAGGTATTTGTTTCCTGTGCCCAAGTGTATGATTTTAGCGAAAACAATTATACCGCCTGCGCAGAAAGTCATTAGGGATACGAATAAAATAACAAAAACTCTCGCTCAGGGAAATAAATACTATTTTATCAAATTAAAGTTGGGTAAACAATTCAGTGCAGAGTAGTCAGAAGTACTATGTTTGTGTATCAATAGCGCGCCGTACTACGTATACGTATATTTAAATATAGCTATAAAGTCTCCATTTGAGATAAATGTGGTTGTTATTTTATAAATTACTATATACCTATATTAAAATATACCTGTAAAGTGACTAGTCAGGATAGATTTGGTTGTAATTTTATACATTACTTTACCTAATTAGACGCCTACTTCCGCAGAGTAATACTGATTCCCAGGTAACGTTAGGTGATCTCTATATTTTAGCCTTACATGAGTACATTTGGTTAAACGTATAAAATTAAAACCAAATCTATCATGATAGATTTGGTTATCTATAAAATTAACCTTCTGTAGCAATAGCAAATAATAATTACCAATATAGCTTCAGAACATGTTTTTGATTCGTTTTATAAGCATTGTAATGAGGGTGGGCAATTTGCATTTCTACCAGAACTATTAGCACCACATATGGGGGAATTACAATTTTCCAAATTTATTAATTTTTGGGGTGTGAGTGAGAGTTGTAATAATTTTTTTTGTATCACTGATGCTTTCTGCATTGGCCGGTATAATTTTTTTCGCTAAAATCATACATGTGGGCTCGGTAAATAACTACAAAAAAAAAAATACACAAATTAAAGTAGTATTGTAGTGATCTTCTTTGGTTATATGCAGTCTTCTTGATAATATTTGATGTGGTTAGAATAACACTATTTTAGTTTGTTATGTAAGTGGTACCTTTTTTAGACTTACAAATAAACACTTGTTATTTAGCTACAAACCGACCTTAGCAGATGTAGCTGTTTTTGAAGCTCTTGCTAAAGCACCCAGCAATTCAACACCAAATGCTTTAAGATGGTATAACCAAATTAAATCATATGGTAATGACGAAAGGAAGAAATTTACTGGTGAAAAAAAAATTCCAGCTTCTCTTGGATCAACTACATTCTCTTCTGAAGAAAAATCATCACCTGCTCAAAAACCTGCTGCAGCCACAGCAGATGATGATGATGTCGATTTGTTTGGATCAGATGAAGAAGAGGTTAGTCTTTGCCATATATTCTTATATTCATCACCAGTATTAGTGTTATAAAATAATTGAAGCAGATGTTTTAAAATTATAAGGGGGGAAAGAGGGTATATATTTAAACATAATATACAAAAGTTTATAAACAAATAAATAAGGGTTTACTTATTTATACATTGAGAAGTAGGTAAAGTAGCTGAAGCTTATTATGGAATCAAACAATGCAGGAATAAGTTTGTACCTATAAATTGTTTTTAAAACAAAGATTTGTGTTTAAATCTTTGACTGAAGCTAAGAATTGAAGTTAACTGGCTATAACTCTATCACCATAACTTTGGGTATAGTTGGACTGAAGGTATTAACATTACTTTCCCTTTCTCTTTAATATCATTACTTATTTAATAATTCATTACTCATCACACTTTTATAAATAACTAATAACTCTTTTTATAATTCCCTTAACTATTTTAAACAAAAACAACCCTTTTAAAATATTTTCTTACAGCTTGTCCCTCCCATATACGCCTGCACTCTCCTGAAGTTTCCCAAAGTTAGTTTTGTTTGCCCGATGTTTTTAACTCTTTAGAATGAGCATTATCTCCCCCCTTATGTGTTTCAGCCAGAGTTAATTTTTTAAAGTTTTGAACTCATAACATTTGGTCATCGGTTTTCTGTTGCTTTGTGCTTTCTCACGTTACACCCTTATTTTATAAGTTCGTACACTTTACCAGATGTTTACATTCCCATACTATCCTTGGTTTTCCAGAATTACTTGAACCTTAGAATAATTAATAGTCTTCACTGTTATTTTGTACCCAAGACATTTATTACTCTAACTGAAATATGCAATTGTTAAGCCCTCTTTGTCAGTTGTTAGTATGCTACCCTTGTCAGCTGTTTCCTTAATATTTGTAACTTATTAATATTATCTTGAATATTAACTAGTTTTATATGTGGCTGCTAGAAGTATGGCAACAGCGGAAAGGTCCTTACAATTAGTCATTAACAAATTGCAAGAATGGACCAAATCTACGGGCTTCAAGTTTTCGGCTTCGAAGACCCGGTGTATAGCATTTAGTCGTCGCAGGCAACATCAGGAACCTATCCTTTATCTTGATGGTACGCGGCTTCAGACCGCGGATAATGTGAGATTTTTGGGTCTTTTATTAGATAAAAGACTTTCATGGAGTCCGCATGTGCGTGATTTGAGGACCCGGTGCAGCAAGATATTGGATATGTTGAGAGTTCTAAGTGGTACAAATTGAGGAGCAGACAGAACCTGTATGCTCCGCTTCTATCGCGCCGTTGTAAGATCGCGCATAGATTACGGCTGTATAGCTATTCATCTGCTCGACCTACGGTTTTGAAACTCCTTGATTCAATTCATCACGCTGGTCTTAGACTTTCTACTGGTGCTTTTAGATCAAGCCCAATCTCCAGCCTTCTAGTTGAAACTGGAGAACCATCTCTCTCAGTGCGACGTCAAAAGCTACAGATTTCATATTACACTGGTCTTCGAAGCAAACCTAAATATCCGGCATTCAAAGCAGTTTTTGATAACCACCTTGAGGATCGTTACAATGAGCGTCAACGTTCAACTGCTCCCTTTGGAATAAGAACGTTGCGTATTTTTAGCAATCTAAATTTAGAACTTCCACCTATATTCGAACGATCATCATGGCTATCGACCTTGTCATCGCTTTCTTATGCCACCTGAATCAATTTAATAATATTTAAATTATGTATAATTTTAGTTTCTTTCGTTTAGTTACAATTAGTATTAAACATTTATTTTATTTTATTTTGTTTAGTTGGTTAGTTTTATTTTGAAATAATTATTTAAAATAAAACTTTAGTTAGGCGATGACAACCTTGAGAGGTTTTTCGCCTGAAAAAAAAATATTAACTATTTTTATAATATGCCTCATATCTTTATAATATATTATCTTTATGTTATATATAAAAACAATTCAAAATTTACACATCATAAATAAAACCTTATCTAAGAATTTTAATTGAATCTAATCCAGATTAAATATATTCTCATATATTGTATTTGCTGTTATATATGCATATACGGCATACAAGATCTGTTAAAAAAATACGCGGACTCAGGTCATAAAAAAAAAACTTTATTTGGAAGTTGCACGTCTGGGTCTCCTTCAAAGTACTCTCCTCCCCAACGCCACACTCATCCCAACGGTGTTTCCACTTGTTAAAACAGTCCTGGTACGCTTCTTTTGTGATGGCTTTCAGCTCCTTCGTCGCATTTGCCTTAATCTCCGAAATCGTTTCAAATCTTCATCCTTTGAGGGTTTTTTTGAGTTTAGGGAATAAAAAAAAGTCACAAGGATCAAGGTCAGGTTAGGGGGGGGGGTGGAAAGAACAGTGGTCAAAAACTCACGAGTTCTGAGTGCTGAGTGAGCTGGAGCGTTGTCGTGATGGAAAAACCAGTTATCACTTCTCCACAGTTCTGGCCTTTTGCGTCGGACGGCGCCCTTCAGACGTTTCAGTACTTCAATGTAGGTAATGTGGTTGACTGTAGAGCCTTCAGGGAGGTACTCGTAGTGAACAACACCCTTAGCATAAAAAAAAACTGTCAGCATCACCTTGACATTCGACTGAACTTGGCGAGCTTTTTTGGGTCTTGGGGACATTTGACTCACCCATTGGGATGATTGGACCTTCGTTTCATTGTCGTTACCATACACCCATGATTCATCACCGGTTATAAATCTTGACAAAAAGTTCTCATCTTCATTTGAACGATCAAGCAGTTCTCGACGAACCCGGACACGATTGGCTTTGTGGTCGTCGGTCATCAGGCGTGGCCCAATTTTGCAGCGATGCGGTGCATCTTCAATTTTTCAGTCAAAATCTTGTAACAAGATCGAACTGATATCCCACACTCTTCGGAAAGCTCCCTAATGGTCAGACGTCGATTTTCGTGCACCAGGGTGTTGATTTTGCCAACGTGTGGGTCGTCAGTTGACGTGAAGGACGTCCAGGTAGCTCATCGTCATCAATCAACTGTCGGCCACCCTTGAAACGTACATGCCACTTGAAACATGCAGTACGCTTCATGGCAACATCTCCGTAGGCCGTGTTAAGCATGGCAAATGTTTCTGTTGCAGATTTCCCTAGTTTTACACAAAATTTCATAGCAATTCGTTGCTCCTTCAGACTGTCCATTTTACAATCCGACAAACAAAAAAAAAACACTCTTTACTAAACTGCGTGTAACTCATCAACAAATGAAGATATCTGCGACTGAATACCGTGTTTTAATCAGCTGATTTATACGAACTTAGCGACACCAAGCGGATTCTCCTGAAACTAACTTGAGCCGCGAAATTGAAACAGTCCGCGTATTTTTTAAACAGACCTCGTATAGTATAAATTTATTTAGTATTCAAAATAATAATAATAATCAGTAGAAATATTAAGAAAGGAGTGACCAAAGATAGCTGTAGTACAGACAAAGAGGCTTAACCATTGTTATATTTCGGTTGTAACCATAAACCAGACATGTGAAACCTAATGACAAAAGAAGGCTGCAGATATTTCTAAGGATTAAGTATTTCGGGAAACCAAGAATAGCATGGGGAAGTAACACTGTTATCTTGTGGGAACAATTTGTAAAAAGCGTGAGAACAACCGAAATTACTGAAATACGTAAGGAAGGATATTATGCTTGTTCCTGAAAACTAAAATCATCAGGCAAAGAGACTAAGTTTTTTGGAGACCTTCGAGGAGTGCAGACGTATTACAAAGTTGTAAGCAGTTTTTAAAAAGGGTAAATTTGTTTAGAAGAGGTAAGGGAATTGTAAGTTATTGTTACTTATTTATGTGTAAAAATTTAAAAGTGTGACAAGAAATGAATGAGGCAGATAGTAAAGAAATATAAGGAAGTAAATTAATTGTATAAAAGTGCAGTGAAACAGTTAACAACAGTTATTCCAGGAACTCTTAAAAAGTACAATCTTTCCTACATTAGATTCAGCCAACAGATTTATAAATTAGTAAATTCAGAACCAATTTAAATTCATTGTCTTTATGAAAAATTAATCTATTTATTTCACCACTTTCTAATTTATAGATGATCTTGTAATAACGACCCGAGAAAAAGAGCAATTTAAAACTATTTATTAACTTTATTGTACTAACAAAATCTAAATCCTCAAAATTCCAATTTTTTTTGTAATTGTAGTATTAGTTACGCAATCAATCTTTATCACTGCATCTTATGAATGTAATTTTGGTATAATTTGTAATAATTGGATGTCAGATGAATAAATGTAGGTGATGTTAAATTTATATGATTGTTAATTATTTAGAAACCTGAAGGTGTGATTATAGAAAGGTAAGATAATTAAAATATAATCTAATGGAAAAACATTTAAATAAATGTTAGGTTATAATAAGTTACACAAATAATGACCCCGGTTAATGCAATTCACAAATAATCTTCAGAGGACAAAATAAATACAGGAAATAATTTAAAATGTCGATATATTTGATGGATTATAACATGTACATTTATATGTCTAACTATTTACAATACATACATAAGTATATGTCAAAAGTAAGTATGTATGTACAAATGTAATTTCCTTTACACATAATACTTTCACTTTTTAACAAAAAAATCTGTCACTTTCGTCTGTTTTTTTGTGAGCATTGATTTAGCTTTAATGTGCCATCTAAGTTCCTTGAGAACCATTTTGTAGCACAGTGAAGAGTTGTATTGCTCTAATTATTGTGTCCATTGTTTTCGTCTCAAAAATTTTATTTTTACCATATACAGGTTTATTTGGGACATTAAAACATTGTATTAGACATTAAAATGTTGTTTTATTTATCGGTTTACAATAAAAAAAAGGAAATTTAAATAAAATATCAACTAATAAAAATGATAAAATACTGCATGACAAAAATAAAATTAAAAAAAAAGACAGAGAAATAAAAATAACGCATACAAATTCAAACTACCTACTACTAAAATAACCACTCAACGTTACTAGACGTTATAAAGGCACAATCTTCCATCAACGCGCATGCGCACGACGTCACACCTAAGAAGCGATGTAGGGTTTACTGCAGCAGTGGGGGAAGTAGTATACTTCGTAGGTATACTTTAATAAAGGTAGATAGTAATGTTGAATAAAATTATTACCAAATCCATCCTGACTGGATACTTCGTACGTATATTTCAATAAAAATAGATAGTAATGTTGAATAAAATTATTACCAAATCTATCCTGATTGGATACTTCGTAGGTATATTTTAATGTAGGTATAAAAGGAAGAAAACTCACTATGTAAAAATTAAATTAAACTTTGCCATTTTTATTCAAAAGACATTTATAATTTTTTTATAATACCTAACCTAACTTATCCCAGCAAATAAGATTCATTAAAACTAGAATGCTTTAAGAAAAAAATTAAAATCGAAGTTCGGGATTTGAACCCGAAACTTACGATTAGTAAGCTTGTACCTTAGGCCACGAGGCTCTACTGTTATTGTTGATACTGTTTCTCTTATTACATTGTGGCTCATCGCTCCCCCTACATTCTCTCTCCATTCAAGGAACCGAACTGAAGGTTGCACATGCGCGTTGATGGAAGATTGGGCCTGTATAACGTCTAGTCTTAACGTTCAGCTCAGAATGTTTGTTTCTACTTGTGTCACAAAGCCATAAAGATCGATAATGTATATGACAGACATGGATAATGAATAGGTCACTGTATATATATATATATGTATATATATATATATATATATATATATATATATATATATATATATATATATATAATCTATATATATATAGATTTTTTGGACTAGGAGACTGACAGACTTACCTTGGTAAGAGTCCACACTGTAGTCTTGAAATAGAAACACATAAAAGCACTTAAACAATGATATATTTCAACCACACAGTGGTCTTTGTAATATATATATATATATATATATATATATATATATATATATATATATATATATATATATATAGAGAGAGAGAGAGAGAGAGAGAGAGAGAGAGATTTTTTGGACTAGGAGACTGACAGACTTACCTTGGTAAGAGTCCACACTGTAGTCTTGAAATAGAAACACATAAAAGCACTTAAACAATGATATATTTCAACAACACAGTGGTCTTTGTCAATAAGCTCTTTTTGTGTTTTCTCTTCGATTGACAAAGACCACTGTGTGGTTGAAATATATCATTGTTTAAGTGCTTTTATGTGTTTCTATTTCAAGACTACAGTGTGGACTCTTACCAAGGTAAGTCTGTCAGTCTCCTAGTCCAACAAATCTAAATAATCTTTACCAACCAAAACTAACCTAAATATATATATATATATATATATATATATATATATATATATATATATATATATATATAAAGAAAAAAAAATTTTCTTTCCTCTTTTTAGATTGATAAAGATCATTGTGTGATCAAAATATTTCAATAGTGTGATAGGTTTTTATATGTGTCTATTTATTTATTTCTAAGAGATTGGAGTTTTGGACTATTGCCACTAGGTAAGTCTTTCAGTCTCCTATCTAGTTCAAAAATTCCTAAATAAGCTTTAAGCTCTACTTGAACTAACATAAAATATATATATTATTATTTATTTATTTATCAACATTATTAACAAAAGTAACATAAGCCTTAGGCAATCGTTTCTCATATTCTATCTGTAAAATAATGCAATAATCATGATTTCTAATTAATCTCAATGTCAAGTTTGTTCATTATACCTTTGGATAGTCAGAACTAAGAATGGTTTGATATGTGTATTTTGGTTAAGAAAATCCTGTTTACATGAAAGTCACAGTAACAAAAAGAAAGTTTGTAAAGCTAAGCTATGCAGATGTACACTATAAATGTCAGAAGATTCAAAATTTTCTCAAGAAAGATTTTCTAGGAAATTTGTTCCCAATCATTTTAAAACAGTCAAAATAGTTTCTGACATATTTAAAATCATAGTAGAAGGCATTTTGTTACATTTTTTTTTTAGTTTAAAAATTGCCATAATTACCAATTTTTGATATCATCCTACCTCATATTTCTTAGTTTCTAGTTCCTAAAAATTTCAGTTTAAACCAAACACAGATATAATGTGCCATAGACATATAAATTTGATTTTTATAGGATGCAGAGGCTGCTAGAATTCGTGAAGAAAGACTGAAAGCTTATGCAGCAAAGAAATCCAACAAACCAGCCCTTATTGCAAAGTCCAGCATAGTATTGGATGTAAAACCCTGGGATGATGAAACTGATATGAAGGCTATGGAGGTTCAAGTCAGAACAATTGTAAAGGATGGATTAGTCTGGGGAGCCTGTAAGTAATGGTTATTTAAAACCATTTTCATAATTTAAGATTACTGATGAGACGATCTCAAGTTAAAATCTAACTCTAGCTGTTTTTTTTTGTCTACAGCTGTTTCACAAATATTATAAATTAGTTACTATAACCATAGAACATGAGCTTCATGTTCCAATAGTTACCAAATAACTATTTTATACATTATTTTCATTTTTATATGAAATTTTTAATATACTCATCTTTGTTTCTGATAGGAATATTTCTAAATATTTGAGTACAGTGTCCTATTCCGGTTTCAAAACTTAAATCTCACTCTTAAAACTTTAATGTAACAATAGCATCTGTATAAAGAAGATAATTTTGTTTAGTCTGAAAATTTATTTCTAATCGCAGACAAGTGTATCTGAAAATATAGCAAGTTATAAATTAGAAAAACTACTTACATGTAAAGAAATTCCATCTTATTAAATTTGCCTTATCATTTTCACAAGGAAAAATCTTGTTATTTTGTGCTTTAAATACTTTTGAAAATAGAAAGCCATTTGAACAAATAAACAAGTAGGATTTGCTGAGAATAAATTAATATACTTGTAACTGGTATATAAAAATATATTTATATATAATATGGGATATTTTCAAATCAACTTATTGTCTGTATTTTTTCCAGCTAAATTAGTTCCTGTAGGTTATGGAATCAACAAGCTTCAAATCATGTGTGTTGTAGAAGATGAAAAGGTATCTGTTGATGAACTAGTTGAGAATATTCAGGAGTTTGAAGACTTTGTGCAATCAGTAGACATTGCTGCTTTCAACAAGATCTAAATAAACATTTCTTATTCAATAACCTTTTTTCTTTACATAACCCCCAACACAGTCTGTTAAAAAACTATTTGATATTAACATGAGACTGCTGCTAATCATTGTAAAAATATTCTCCAGAATGTTATTCCTTACATTAAATTTAAAAGATTTTTATATGATTTAAAATGTGTTAATGTTTTTTCTAATAAAGTTATGTCTATTACAATCACTAGTAACAAATTTTAATCATCAGAGGCTTAATCATTTATTTTGTTGACTATTGGGACAATCTAAATGTCCAGATTATGCGGCAACACTTTATTTAGGGACTATGTGGCAGCAATATGTGTTGGTGGAATGTATGGATGCCAAATGTCCAGATTTAGCATTGCTCGTTTGATTGTAACATCAATTTAGAATTTGTTTGGTAATGTGCTTCATTTTGATACTCATTAAGTGATAATTTTCGGTATTATGTTTCGGAGTTAAATTTCAGAACTGTGTTTTGGCTTTGTCAGCGTTAGATGTTAGAACCAAAATAGACATTAAATGTTATAGCTAAAATGTCTGCAATAATGTTAGGACTATATGTCATCATTAGCCGCCATTTAAAATTATAATTACTTATTTCTTAGGATAGAATATTTAGTTCTTAGACTACTGCATTTAGTATGTTTTATATTCAGAAATTATATAGGCCTTTGTTATTTTATTTAGCATAAGGTTTAACAGAAGTATCTTGCTTGCAATGAGCTGCAAGGCATGTGATTCTCTATGATGACGAATTACCTAAATTATAGATTACTTAGGTGTTAATCTGCACACTAAACCACTAATCTCATGGAAAAACCACATACAGGAGGTTGCTGAACATGCAAGCAAGAAGACAAACCTGTTAAAAGGACTAACTGGTATAAAATGGGGATGCACACAGGACGTTTTTGCCACTGCTTATAAGACCTATGTCACTCCTTTCATGGAATATGCTTCGGACGTTACGTCGCTGGGTAGTCAACTGAATCTACAGAAGTTAGATAAAATCCAGGACAGTGTCCTCAGAGTCATTAAGCAGCCTTCTCAACGCCTATTTACTCAATGAAAATGTAAACCGGCATAGAACCATTAAAAATATGGCGTGAAAAACTAACCCTTAAGTTTTGTGAATGCTCAAGAAGAGTAAATCACCGATATTGGACTGATTATAGGAAAGGTGGACAGAGACTGAAAACCTAGCTAAGCTCACTATAACATACTGAAGAGCTGAGAAGAAAGTATAACATCACGAAACAAACCTAACCCAGCTTAAAATTTTCAACAGGTCGACTGTTGCCATGCCTCTCAAAGGATTATTATTACTAAACTTTAAAAATCCCGAACCCCCAAGCATCTTGCAAAACCTGAAAAACTAAAGAGTGCAAAACCAAATGTGTTTCTGCACATTCAACCTTGAAACAATGCAGACTTTACATCCTGAACCAGACTGGCTGGACGTCTACACCGATGAATCTATAAACGTTTTCCTACTGGAGCTGGTGCTTTCTCCAAGTTGTTCGAAACAGCTAGGGCGTTGAGGCAAACGCATTGCAGGCAACGAAAGAACAGACGACAGTGGGCATCATTTAGCAGTCGTAGTCCTCTGCTGTCCACAAACGATAGGGCAACTGCCGTGGCTGACTTTTGACCCTTAACAGGACCCAATTATCTTTAGGCCCACCTCTACTGTTTGGGCCTAGCAGAATCTGATACGTATCAGTATCCTGATGCCTGCTCTGTCTCAATGGGTGTCATGAATGGGGACCACATCTCAACTTGCCCTGAGCTGGATGACCAGCTGTAGAAAATCGGTCGTTACAGAAAGGTTCAACAGCTAAAGTCATTGGCTAAAGTAAAGTGTTTGTAATTATGTAGTACGTAAATATACCATACTGTATTATAAGTGTACAGTATACGTATAATTAATGTTAACATTAATTTTGACATGGATTCAACCTTCCCATTTCCATGTATAGTTGGTTTCAGTATTTGCGGTTTCACTATTTGTGGTAAGTTCGGGTAACGCAACTTCCGCAAATAGTAAAAGATCACTGTATTATACAAAATTACTAATTTCAGTTGCAATCAAAAGATGTAATGTTAACTAGAGCTTAGCTAGTGAGAACAATTCACAACGGTAGAAATTACAACAGTTCACTCAAAATTTCACTACACACGAGTTTATTAAAACATATAGACTAGTTTCGAGGATGATGCTGCCTTCATAAGTGATTGGCTACTACTAACAAGGCGACATAATCATTGAAACTAGTCTGTGTTTTAATAAATTAGTGAGATTTTGAGTAAACTGTTTTAATTTTTCCTTTTGTGAAAAGATATGTCATATCTTTGGTATTCATAATCTTATGTAAATAATAAAAGTAAAGTAATTCGAATATTTATTTCTTATGAACATTTTTTTCTTTATTTAATAAAAATATTTGGAAAAAGGTTTATGCTTGACTTGAAACTTTATATTTTATTGAGTGATGATATTAAAAATAGTTTTCCAATTAAAGATATTGGTGTGTAGCGTGTTTTGTAGTAAAATTTAGTGTGATATTGATTGGGTTAAAATTTTGTGTGTGCAAAAAATCTAAAATTTCTGTTTTCTTTAGGGTTTATTCAGTATGTACCTGTAATTAGAATTGTTTCTCTGTCAATTTTTTTCTTATTGTAAAAAAAAAAACGTTTCAATATATGTAAATAGCTAAAACTACTCAGAAAACAATTTTTATATCAAATAAATGTATAACTGTTAAATGTAATCTAATATTCTTAAACGACTAATAGTTGTATATTTGTAAATTGTTTGTCGGAAACTACTCTAAGGATTTTTAACAAAATTGGTATATAGGGGGTATTAACCTCAGGAATCCATTGGGCTAAGTCAAAGTTTGCTGAAAAATCGTCATCAGTTTTCAAACATTCTGTATGTATTTTAAATTTTTTGTCAGAAACTTCTCTAAGGATTTTCATTAAAATTGGTATATAGGGAGTTTTTAATCTCAGCAATCTAATGGGCTAAGTGAAAGTTATCTGAAAAATCGTCATAAAGTTTTCGAAAATTGTTTAACCTTTTGCACGCTATAGGCGAACTGAGTCCGACATGTCCGACATCACTAAAATTCTTGTTCTGCTCCACTGTTGAACTCAGTCCGACGTATTTTACGATGCAACTATTACATACTTTAGAATGTCTTACTTAATGATGTGTAAAATGTTAATTTGCTGTGTTATGAGAAGGCAATGTCTATGTTTATAACACTGAATGGTGTTATTTATAAAAAAAATTTCCATAAATAAACAACTGGTTCCAGACAGTTATTTACAATGTACTGCACAGTAAGCATCAGACATCTGGCCTAGTTGAAAGATCGCTGTTTATCTGACATATATTGTTATATACATATAGTGCTTTCTAATGGGCTTACATGTGTGAGCTGAGGCCTATTGCACGACTTGCCCAAATAACCTGGTATTACATACAAACATTTACTTTGAAAAGTTTCACACTGTCAAAAACTATAAACAATAAATTGAAGTGTTCTACAAGTGGCCAAATAAGGGAATATGTGGAAATAAACTCAGTCTAAACAAATTAAACAATTTTGAATAGGCCTAAATGACATTTTCAATAATTGTATTTAGACCTATATATCTTTTGTATTACCTACTTTTGTAAATATATTTTGTGCTTGTAAATATGGTGGTTAGTGCAATTTGCTTTTGTTTTAAAATAATTACATCAAAACTATTGTCATATTCGAACCTAGTTGCAGCAGAGTATTATAGTAGGTAGGCCTACACCTTTCTTGGCATTTTTATCCATGTGCATAGTTTTACATGTTTTAGAATAAATATTACAATGGATTTTTGCAATAATACCTATGCATATATTTTTATTCAGTATTACTTTGGGTTAAAATGACTCTAATTTTCATCATAAGGAAAGTGCTATTTCATCAACAAAGCTAAATATAATGGGTTTTTCCATTATAAAAAAAACCAAAAAACAGAATTCCATTAGGCCTACTAAATTCAAACTTCAAATTTTCAATATACAAACCTCAAATTACTGTTCTTCATTTTATTCTGAACACAGTGGTATATAATAATATATATTTTCTTGAAGTCCTAATTTCTTAGTGAATAATTAAACATAGGTGTGCAAAACCCATGTTAACTAATTGTATCTGGTGGAGCGGCCGGCGACCAAATAATTGGAGTCTAAAAGGTTAACATCGGACACTACTCCGAAGATTTTCACAATAATTGCTATATAGGGGATTGTTATCCTCAGCAATCCAATGGGGCAAGTGAACATTTTCTGAAAAATCATCAAGTTTTTGAAAATCTTTAAACATCTAAAACTACCTTAAGGATTTAAACCAAAATTGGTATATTGGGGGTTAAAATCAGTAATCCATTTAGATGAAATTTTTCTAAAAAGTCGTTATCAAGTTTTCAAAAATTTTCAAGAAGTTCATATTTTCAGAATTGCTTTGGACTCGAGCAAATGTCAACTTGGATATATACTATATCCAAATTAGTATAGTATTGAGGTATGCAAATACCTCAATTCTCAGGTAGACCAGGATTTGCCATGACAATCTATAAGTCACAGACGCAAACTTTTGATTGTCAGTATCGATTTAAGAGCCTCCGTTTTAATGCATAGGGTGCTATATAAGGTATTCTCTAAAATTAAAAGAAGTAGTAGCTTAAAAATTCTTTTGTCAAATAATCATTCATGTTATACAAGAAACATAATTTTAACAATTTTGGACTTAATCAGTGTTTGATCCAATCGTAGATAAGTTTCCTGATATTGTCTTGTTAAAGAAGCTGATAGATTTTTACCTCACACTTATAAGTTTCAAGGTTATATTTACATAATTCTTAACTAAGTGAATACGTAAGGGCTTACTTGCTGATACGTTTTGAAACAATCATTCTTTTTACAAAGCATAGTGGTAAAATGAACAATTATTATAAAACACGTCAGCAAGTGTTCTTATGTGTTATAAAACACGTATCCTTTACGTATTCACTTTGTTAAGTATTATTTAATTATAGTTTAATTAGTGAATTCAAGATTATTATAACAAGCAACTTTAAAACAGGTTACTGGTTTCTCTAAAAACTTAAATAACCAAGCATGTTCACCAACAGCTGGAATCTTACTAAAAAAAAATTCTAAAAAATCCAGTATTTGTAGTACTTCTCAAAATTCAGTCAGTGTGTAGTAAATACTGATATTTGGCTTGAATAATGTATATTACATTACAGTCGGTTATTTGACACTATTAACCTAGTAATCAAAACAAAAAAGCTTTTCTGGATGCATTTTTTTGTTGACCTGGATAATGTTGCTGGTTTACACCACCAGTATTATAAAAAAATCTATGTTAAAATAATGTGGCTCGTTAATAATTAAGTTGTCAAGCAAGAGGGGATGTTACTAGGCTTGTAATGCCAGCATTATAAACAAAAGCTATATTGAAGTTGTAACTTGAACTATAGTGCTCTTGAAATGAAGAAGATTGTATATTGGTGTAAATGACAATACCTGTCAGACTTTCTAGTGGGTGATTCAAGGAAATTTAAACTAGGCGGAATGTACTATAAGTTTAAAAAACTTATTTTTTATTAGCTGAATGTCACCATCTGTGGAACTGAAATAATAAATGAGCGCATAATGATCTTGAAAGTTGACGTCTTAGTCTTCCTTTTATATAGATACAAATATAGCCTGGAACAAAAATTATTAAAATGTTACTGAGCCTTATAGACATAATAAATACATTTATATAGTAGGTTTTGGAAAACTAGAGCATATCAAGACCAGCATGATTTGGTCTGATTAAAACCGCTGTTTCTATTTTGAAAATGAGGGTAATACCTTATTAAATTCTGAGTAACCTTTGATGTTTGTTGTTTTTACATATGTTACCCAAAAATAAGTTCTAAACTTATTCATAAACTTAAACGTGTTCATATGTTAGCTTCAAGTGGCGGAATCATAGTGCTCACAAAGTAACAAGTGTAAGTAAGGTATTTTATCGCTAGAATACAGCATCCATTCATATGGACGTTAACATACTAGTGAATCTAATTCCAGGGCGATTTACAATCAAACTGTAGGTTTCAAACAAACTGACACTTTCAAGGTAAAAACGTATAACATTAACAAAGGCATATAAAGTACAATATTTATGTTAATGAGTTGTCATTCTTAAGAGACGAGAATGGGCTTATCAGCTAACAGCCCACTAGTGATTCTCTTTTCAGCAAATTGGAACTTTTAGTGTTGTTTTTGGGACTTATTGCAACTTTTAAAGCCCTGTTTATTAATTCCATCCCTTAAAATTAACATTGTGTTTTCAAAATATATTCCTGAGTAATATTTGTGAAAACAAAAATTGAAGTTACCCAAGATTTTGTAAAGTAAGCAAATATTATAGTAAACCTCAAAAATCATTGTAGGTCTTCATATTGTACGTACTACGTTAATTAAATACTGTAATTAACTTGTAAAATAAAAGCTCAAGCATATTCTATAAGGTAAAAATAACAATAATATATATTAAAACAGTAGATATGTTCACATTTGTTGATTCCATCTTCACGTGAGCTACTAGTAATCACTTACAACTTTTTTTAAAAAATGTTTTAACTTGCCTAAGGGACACATCTCCCGAAACGGCCGTCCTCAACAAAAAAAAAAGTAAGTGCTACTATAGGCAATTTAAAACATTTTTTAAAAAAAGTTGTAAGTAGATATGTTATTAAATCAACATATCATAAAACAAATTTGAATAGTAATATTTAATCTTCTATGTAGAGTATTACAAATTTAAGTTTGAAAAATTAATCTCTAGGCCTACACTGTAGTTAATAAAAAACTCCTCCTTTATAAGAAAATTTTGTCTTTTAGGGGCTTGGAATAAAATAAGTTAGTTTATTCAGTATTCTTTCTTTATTTAAATGGGTTTAAAATTAAAATTCTGCCAAAGAGCTTCCTTCGTTGTATTCTTGCATGAAATACTGCAGAAGTTCAACAATATTATTTTTTTAAACAATTTCTAAATATGGTGGGACTCTCCTCCAACTATTGCCTACAAATTGAATTGCCTATAGTAGATTAACTCTTACGCTCATTTCCTATGCTACAAAATTTGATGTCATCAAATTTCCTGTAATTTCTTATAGTGTGTAGCATACTAATTTACTGCAAAAATTTGATTTTATGCTCTTTATTGCCCCTATGACTAGTGTTTGAAATAGACTAATTGTATTAGGGGAAGAAATTGAACAGTATTGTTTGAGTAATCAAGACGAGTATGCGCAGTGCAGTTATTAACAAAATATTTTGTTTTTAACTCCAGGTTCTAGCTTATGGACCATTCTCAAAAAAAATTCACTATTACTAGTGTTGTCATTGTTGAAATAAAGAACTGGAAGATTTTCCTTAATAATTTTAAAAAAGGTTTTGCTGGTTTTCCAATTAGGAGTTGTTTATCATTTCCAGAGATGCAGGCGTGAAGAGAGGGTTGATATAACTTCTTTCACCCTATTCAGATATAAACTTCATTCACCCTATTCAGAACAAAAACTTGTGTGTACTCTTGTACTTAAATCATAATGCTGTAATAAGCAGTCTGTGCTCCACAGGCATATGGGTTGGACCAGCTTCAAGTGATGCTATCTTAAAAATAAAGTGATTCTTTAAACTGTCAATGTCAGAGTGTTTCTGAAAATTTTTGAATAACTTTATATATATATATATTCTTGATATTTTTCGTTATCCATTATTTTTCCGTTGCACTGACTTTATGAAGTTAATATATTACTATTGTAAGTAATTTTATCCACCATTAAGTGCAATAATTTTACCTTGAGTGATGAGGCACCTTTCGGTCACTTGACTATTGTCGAATCACTGATATTTTTCGGGTGTAGATGTTTGGTCCATGATATTGGTATTTGTTGACGTTACACGCACTTTCTCTTGATCTGTGTGTATGATGTTTTTATATAGTATGTCTTCTGTATATGTTGTTTGTAGATTCATTAAATTGACACATTTACAAAAACATACACAACAATTTCATGAATCTACAAACAACATATACAGAAGACATACTATATAAAAACATCATACACACAGATCAAGAGAAAGTACGTGTAACGTCAACAAATACCAATATCATGGACCGAACATCTACACCCAAAAAATATCAGTGATTCGACAATGGTCAAGTGACCGAAAGGTGCCTCATCACTCAAGGTAAAATTATTGCACTTAATGGTGGATAAAATTACTTACAATAGTAATATATTAACTTCATATATATATATATATATATATATATATATATATATATATATATATATATATATATATATATATATAACTCATGATTTTTAACACTTAACTTATGCAACTTTATTTTATATTTGAATAACACTCAAGATTTGAACTTGTAGGTCAAATTTTATGAACTGGCACTTGGAGGCTGTTGCCCTCGGCAAGAGGTCGAGGACTAGGAGAGGGAGGAGGTGCTTGTAGGTAATTTTCGAAAACATCGACCCTTGGACTTCCACTGACTCATAAGGTTGACTCAGTCACTTATTGACAAAACATCGTTTTTCAATGACACTATTATACTTTTTAATGTATAGTACAAATAAAAACAAATGTAAATAGGGTGTTCATGCTAATAGGATGTTACCCACCCTTACCCCCTTCCATCTCAAAGCCATCAGTTGCACACTAATGGCCAAAATCTATCACTTTTCTATATTTTGTGTAATCTGAATTAAAATAAAAAATGGTTGTAATTTAAAAAAACTGTTGTAGTAAATAACTGTTTAGTAAAATTAAGGTTATAAACTGCAGTGTAAAATTCAATAAAAATGATAGTTTTAATGGACAAAATGTCCAACACCATCAGTTTAATTGGTGAAGGAAGTTGTTAGTTGCTGAGTTGGGGCTTCAGATTTATATAGTATCTGATTGGAAGAAACAGTGAAAAGAAATTGAAAACGTTTGCTTCATAATGATAAGTTTATAGGGGTGACATTAGCATAAAAAAGAAACTTTGGACAACACTAATCATGTGAATACAGTGTACAAAGTAAAAGATGTCTTATAGATGTATTTTGATCCAAAATGTTTTGTGTTTAAAACATTTCTGAATTCCAACTTTAACCTGCCAAGTATAATTGATATTTTGGACAACTTTTCAAAATTAATCAATTTTGCTAATTAGAAAGAACGTTTTAAATGCTTAGTGAAAATATAAAAGGGTTTTAATATAGAAATCAAATTCTTAAAAATTTGTAATTCAAACAAAGCAGCATTTTTACTTGATGCTCCTGAGAAAATACTTAACCCCAAAGATAGACAATAAAATGAGTGCACTTGCTGCTATGACCTGGAGCATTGTTTAGAAAAACAAATTTTATTTTGTGATGGTAAGAAAATCTAAAAATTACAACATGGATAAGAATATTAATCATTTTTGGATGTCAGTCATGGCTTGTTACAGTGTACCTCAAAACATGTCTATGGATGTACAGGTTTTTGTTAAGAGCTAATATTTTGTCTATGAAATAATACAAGTTTGCTTTTCGAAAATGCTCTGCCTTATCTGAGAAAGAACTTATGAGTAAAGTAATCAAAGTTAAATTTCTCCCAAAAGACATAATATATCTGAAAATTTAATTGTTAAGTATATACATTTTGATGCGGCTTTCAAATGCCAAATGTCTAAAATAGAGGATAGTAGACCAATTCTTTAAAAAATAGTAATGCTTAGCATTTACATGAGGCTAGTAAGAAATCTAGTTGATTTTGCACTAGCTACGGGTCTCGTGTGAGTACCATTGGCATCGACTGATATTCCAACCCATTGAAAAAAGCTATTTGCTTAAATTGTATTGGCTAGAGGAGTATGTATTAGGCTATTTCCCACCTCCAAAAAACTAAAATGGTACAAACTACTGGAAGCATGTGAATGACACTGAAATTTAAAACCAGCTGGCAGCACGTTTCAGTTTTATTGTGGATCTACAGCAGTATATTCTATCAAAATGGTGGATTTTGAAACTTGAAAGATGATTGCAGCTAGATATGACAATACAACTTCCATATTTAATATGGGAGGAGTGCTTTTCTCATGACATGTCCTGTTTGGTAATCGATGGTTCAACTCAATCCAAACATTTGTCTGAAATTTCAGGAATCATTCTAAATTCAGCTTTATATTCAGAAAGACTTTCTGATCTCAATTTTTTAAATAGATGTAAACCAACAGACAATATTTTTTTTGCAAACTATATTTCATGATCTACTATCTTTTACTGTTTAGTTCTTCTCGTAGCACTTCTCAAGATTCATGCACATAATCTTGCTCAAATTGCACAAACTGTTATTGAGTTGAAAGTGATACAGCTTGATGATACACTCTTTTTCATGGTTTCTACCCCACTATTCTTAATGTGTATTGCACCAGTCAACTGGCTTTCAATTCGTATAAGCTGGTCTCTCTACTGGTCTTATGTAAATGTGGCAACACATCTAAATACACATCTTGATACATACACAATCTATATTACTGTATATTCATTTTATAGTCAACACATTGTAATTATAAGTGTTGAGAAGACATTATGAGAAAATTATTTTTTTTTAATGAAACAGAGTTCAGTTTTGTGAGATACAATTTACCCAAATTAAACAAGTTGTTTCATATTAATCTCAGGAGCTACAAAAATTAATTACAAAAAATCTCTTTCACTAAAAAGAATGAAACAAGTACTGTAGGAAAGAGGATCACAAACAGGTATAATATGTGTCAATTGGCAGTTAGTTAACTGTTTGTGTTATGTTGTGTTACTTTTAGATGTGTTAGTGTGAACATAGCTCTTTTTTTAAAAAGGTTTTATTTTTCAATTCCTTTTATTAGTTCCACTTTTCTTATATATATATATATATATATATATATATATATATATATATATATATATATATATATCTTTTTCAAATTTTCAATTGTTGATAAAATACTTTTTACCTATCAACTCAATTTCAAATACATTTTTTTATACTTCTAGTAGATGGCACAAGGTTTAATAAGTTTCTTCGATCATTAATTAAATTTAATAATGAATTGATTTTGGTTTTATATGGGAGACAAATTTTTCACAAAAGGGGCAAGGTATGTAATGGTAGTTATTTGTCCCCTTTGGCTTAAAGTAAGTGATAACATATGATTTCATAAAACCGCTGATTTGATGTTATATGTTATGTGGTAGAACAGCTGTTTTAAAGCATAGGTTGTATTACTTTATTTATATGTAGCTAATTAATAAAAAGTAACTAACATAAATTTTTCTTTGTTGATCTAAGTAGGAATTGACTTTAAAAATTTTTGTTTATATTACTTATTTGTTTGCTATTCCATGTCTAATCAAAAAATGTAATGTAAGAAAATTTTAGGTATTTTATTCTTATGATTGATAGAAAGTTTTTGTTTAGTTTCCCATGTTTTACTTTGTTTCCTCTTCTTTGATAAATAAGAATCTGTGGTACTTTTTTGTATAAATTTTCCTTTAGTATGAGTGATGAGGAACAAGAAACAAGTCCTTGTAGTGATTGGGGAAACATATGAAAATTAATTTTAGACTTGGAGCAACAACACCATTTGTTTATGCTATATTCTGTTAAAGAAAACCAAATGATTTTTCAAGCTTCTGTTAACCTCTTTTTTCTAATGGAAGTAGTAATTAAAGAATTCATTTTCTATGACACTAATAGGTATAACCAAGCCATCAACAACTTTACAATTGCAAAAACACAGATGGAAGGATATAACAGTGAAAGTTCACAATCATTAACCATTTCCTCATCTTCTTGCTTAGTGTAATATTTTAATACATTAAATTAACTTTACTTTAAAGTTTATTTCTTAATGTTTCTGTTTTTTTTTGCTTTAGAAATGTACAAAAAAAAAATTAATTCAGAAATATTTAATTTTAATTTCTGCTGTTATTGTATAAGAAAGTTTAAACATTTTCTGTTCAATAATTTAACTAAATTTCTTTTTAGTCATATTTACACTAGCAGAGATTATTGTTTAAATGAATGCAGTGGATTTGGTTGTCAGGTACAACTTTATTTAAACAGGCAATGTTTTAATAATGGCTACGTTAACGTCATCAGGCCTTATTCCTCCTGCACTCTATTAAGAAATATCGTCATGACATAACCTTAGTATATTTATGAAAACAGTGCACATACGCTTTTATTAACTCATCTTGTCTCACAACAGCTTTCTTGAGTTTGTTGCTAGTACACATGAACAAAGGTGCTGTGAGTTATGAAAGCATATAAAAGCCATTTCTTAATAGAGCGAAGGAAGAATAAGGAGTGATGATGATAATGTAGTCGTTATTGAAATGTTGCCTGTTTAAATAAATAACTATTGATAAAAAATCAAATCTCCTTTCTCTTTCCTTGGTTTTTGAGCTTATCAGTGAAAACGTTTAGTGAAGAAAATCTTTTCTGCTGTAGGCTTATTTGTAATTTTCATCTTAAAAAAGAAAAAAAGGTATTTGGGAAATTTGTAGTGACTGCTACATCTCAAACGTTTAAGATTCATATTTTTAATATAATCATCTTTGTTACTGTTAGGAAGAAGGGATATAATTGAGTACCTTCTTCTGCCTTTTCTTAAATCGTTAAACTGTACTCTTACATTATTAAAACCTTTTGATAATTATTATAAAGTTTTGATAATATAATGTAAGAATACAGTTAAGAGTTTTGATAATGGGATTAATCTGAAACATGTCAATGTAAAACAATGTTTTGTTGTTAGGAAAGGCAGAAGAAGGTAGAAGGTATTTGGGTAAATTGTTAGTGTAATTTATATACAATAAAAAAAATGTTTAGGAAGTAGACTATGTTATTGACTTTCCCCAATTCTATTAACACAATTTTTTTAATTCATCTCGAAGTGAAATACTTATATAAATAAAGGTAACAGTACAATAGAAAAGATTATGAAGAAAATAATCCATAGTCTTACATAATATTTATTTGAATGTACAATATATACAAAATGACAAATCAAGAGAAACTGTTAAGTACATAAATCATGCCTTGAATTAACAATGCAATAAGAAAAAATAGTATAAATTTTTTTATAAATCATGCTTATTTGTGATATTATTTGACAGCTATAGCACCTTTGAAGGAGAATTAAAGGTGGGAGGATGAAAATATTTTTATTTGACAGTTTATCTAGCAAGAATAAAATACCTAACTAGATAATTCAGCTTATTTGTTATACTTGAAAACAGGTTTTGAATATATATTTGTAGTTTAACACTTAGCTAATTGGTAAATAATTGACTTATTTTAAGCCTACAGTAGTTAGCTGATTAGTTTTTGACCAACACTGTCGAAACACTCTGTAATATGCGTAATTGTGTATTGGAATATCACATTGGTTACCTCCTAAATAGTGTATCCTGGCATAGTCATCACAGTCAAGAATACCATCATGGTTGCAGTCCTAAAAATGAGGAAATTAAATATCAATAAAAATAATAATTATAACTATAAAATAATACAAGTTTAACAAAAAACAGTAATTCTAAGATTGAAAGTTGGAATTCATTTTGGATTGGCAAGTATTTGTTTTAAAGTATTTTAAGAACAAATTTTTGATTTCTACAAAATATCAACATTAAGTAGTTCAATTTTAAGAACTTACATTAAAACTTATGTCAAAAGCACATTTAAGCACTGATATAATGGATATAATATTCTTCAGTGGGCCTATATTTAGATACCATAGATCTATCAAAGTAAAGACACCATAGACCTATCAGAAGATGAATTGTTTTTAGGCGAATAATTTATACAAATTTTGATATGTAATTTATTCAAGTAATTATAAAAACATTAACATTATTATAAAATTAATTAACAAGTTGATAAACCTATAACTCGTTCAAAACAGTAAATTTGTTAAAAAATATACTGAGACAAAATTATTTTAATTATCTATATTGAAAACCAAGATTGTTTAGATCAAAGATTGTTTGATGTGATCAAAAACCTCTTGCCTCTGTAAGTAAAATAATAGTACTTAAATTATAAGTTCAGCAAGTATTTAATTGTTTAGTAATAATGTTCAAGTTTTGCCAATTCTCATAAATAATAAATCTATAAAAATAATTGGTATTAGAGGCTTAAATTGAGTGGGTTAGCCTACATACATTCTCATTAATTTTGCTACCTGCGGAAAATCTTTTACTGAGAAATTTCATAATGACAGTTAACTTTAATTTGCAATTGAATTAAATTTTTATATCATTTTGTGAAACAAAAAAACATTTTAAACTGTATCTGATAATCATTCTTAGAGTCTCGGTTGACATGACAATTATACCAAAGTATAGCTCCTTGACCATGACATTACCTTCCATGAGCGTACCCAGAAGGGAGCAGGGGGCAGCTGCCCCCCTGAAAGCAAAATTATAATAAATGGTTATTAAATTTGTTTGCTGGAATTTTTTTATAATTCCTTAAACTATTTTAATAATTAAAAAACACACCATTGAAAGTTATGAAATTAGGGTTATTTATCGTTATTTTATTGTCGATCGAAATTATCATACAATCCTACACAATTATTTTCTATAGGTAAACAGAAATATAATACTACAAATAGGAATAATAATCAGAGGAATCAATCTCAGCCAGTCTGTGCGATTCAAGAGAGAGAGAGAGAGAGAGAGAGAGAGAGAGAGAGAGAGAGAGAGAGAGAGAGAGAGAGAGAGAGATAGAGAGAGAGAGAGAAAGGTCTCTAGCGGGCTCTAGAAGAGTCTACAGGCGGGAGCCAATGAGAGAAAAGGAAATCTTCTAGAAGGGTCTCTCCCTCCCTTTCGTTCTAATGAGTTTCGCGTCACTATATAAACTGAGCTGTCCGCCACTAGTTCATCAGTATCTTAGTTGAACTGTTGATGTTTACTTAGCATTTTTTTTTATAACCAATTGTTCAAGTTTATTCCATTTATAGTTTATTAGTTCCATCTTACTTATATTCGAAGAATACTGAGGCTGCCTAAATGGATGTAAGAAACTGGTTCCAAAAAGGTAAGTTTAATAATTTCTCAATTTCTGTAGGAAATAAAATTTTAAATTAAATAAACTTTATAATTTTATACTAAAATGTTAACTTTTATTTGTATGAATATATTATTATCATCTAGAGACCTATGTAAACTGGCATGATTAGGTTTATATTTGATCAGATAATTTCCTTTTGGCTACCGAGGGTAGTTCTACTGCATACTGTATTTTAACTGTATACTGTAACTTTCTTTCTCCCCTCTCTAATATTATTATTATCCTAACTTATACTTTTTAGAACACCAAAAATTTAAACATTATATTTAAGGGAGGATTCGTGGAGAAATTCACCATTTACATGACTTACCACACATCAGATAAGCAAAACCCATTACATGATGACTAAATGATATTCCATAAGGTTTTTGGATGTGTTATAAATATTTGGGATAAAAAATGGCACAAAAGGTTTTTGACATGCAAACTTTAGAAGATGAATAAAAATAAATTAATAGAAATGTAATAATTTATTGCTGGCCCTAAGTATACTTTCGTTAATAAAGGGACGGAAGACTCCCAAAAACTACAACTCACAAGAAACTTTGAAAGCTCATTAGTATTAGTTAACAATGGTTTGTAATTTTTGTATAATATGTCAATTTCTATTGAAAAAGGAAAAGAGATGGAAAAAGGGATCAAGATGACATAAGTGAAAGCAATGATGGTGATGAAGAAACTTAACTGACCCATGGAACAAGGATCTAGTTCCACCTCTACACATAGCTGTCTTTGGGGCATCTGAAACGATTGAAGAATACGATGGCTACTATGAAAATGACATTGGTCGTTAAGTTGATCATGTCCTTAAATTGCCATCAGAAAAAAGAAGGAATAGCTACAAATCTCTAGACCCCATAATCAAATTACGATTTTGGTTCTGATGCCAGCCATTTAAAAAGAAAATTTAACCGTTAGATCAATTTACTCCTTGGTTGTTGTACTTAAGTCATTTGAAAGGTGCTTTATGTACTGTGTTCTTTTCCCTCCTAGTATTGCTACAGTTAAAGAAGTTTCGGGGTCATTCATGGAAAGGTCATACATAAAGTTTAAAGACGTACATGAAGATTGTAGAAAACATGTCAGCAGTCACTACCACAAAACTTCAAGAGCTGGTGCAAAAGCGTTTCTTGTAAATGTTACTGTTGATGTACCGTTGGAAAGTGGTCACCAGAAAAGGATTGAAGAAAACAAATAAATATTGTCATCAATTATTTCTTGTATAATATTTTGTGAAACTCATGATTTGCCATTTAGAGGAAAGGAAGGAGATGAGAGGGTTTTCTTTGACCTATTAAATTTGAGAATTGACTCTGGTGGTGAGAAGCTAAGAGTCGCTTGGACAGATGTTGAAAAAATGTAGTCTACACTTCACCAAAAATTCAAAATGAGATTATAAGATTGTGTGGTGAAGTTGTCAAAGAAAGATTTATTAAAGATTGTAAACAAGCAAAAGCTTACACTATAATAGCTGATAAAACAGCAGATATTGTTGGAAAAAACAGCTTTCTATTGGATTGCGGTTTTATGATGAGATCAAGAAAAAATCAGAGAAGATTGTAGGTATGTATGCATTGTATGTTGAGCTGAAATCTCAAGATGCTGCTAGAATCGTTAGCGTGATTCAGGTTTTTTTTGTTGATCAGATTCTTTAAACAGAGAAATGTGTTGGATTTGACATATGTTCTACGATGGCTGGAAAAGAAGGTGATGTACAGGCCATTTTGAAGAAAAAGTACAATAAATCTTTATTTTTCCATTGCTCAAGTCAAAAACTAAATCTTGTGATCAATGATACTAGCAAATTACCAGAAATAAGAAACTTAATTGCAACAGTTAAGGATACAGTATTAATCTTTCATGAGTCACCAGCCCGCAGAAAAATTGCACTGTGCAGTTACTAAACCAATTTTCATCGTAAATTTAATCATGATTGCATAGTAGTCTGTGATTTTGGAACCCATTGTGAGCGTTCTACAAAGTAAAAATATGGATTTGATTATAGTAAGAAAACATATTGCTAAAATCTTTAATGTTATCAAGAAGGATCGAGAAGAAATTGAACATGTTTCTTATGAATTACTTAAAAAATTACATGATATCGCAGAGATAGTCAGTGTTCAGTTAACAGTTCCACGAATTGTTCAAAAGCAAATATACAGAAGTAATCTATCATCTGAGACTGCAATTGAATACTGGAGACAGTTGTTGATCATCCCTTATCTTCACTCCTTAACTTTACCATTGAATGTTAGTTTCTCACAAAAATACTCCTGGTTTTGCCATCTTCATCCTTTATACATGATAAAAATTACTTCAAAAGATTTGGAAAAATTGCCAAGTCTTTCATGAAGTTTTATGAGTTGGGTGATATCTCTGCAGAATTAGATTTGTGCTATATCTGAAGGAAAAGAAGGATTTAGCAGGAGACAAATTAAATGATATTGAAGAGGCTGCACATTTGGGGGAGGCTAATATTTTTTCCCTGCAACAAGGCATGATCTTGTCATTTTAAGTGCTTTGCCATCAATTACAGCTACTGTTGAACGATCTTTCAGTACCCTTCAAAGGGAGAAATTCTGGCCGAGAAGTACAATGGGAGAGGACAGATTGACTTTGTTGTGTTTGATAAGCGTCCCTCGGAAATTCTTTAAGGAAAATCAGGATTGGAGTAAAACAAGAGTTTTGAACAATTTTTCTACAAATCCAAGAAAAATGATACTATAAAACGTAAAAGACATGTAACTGGAATAAAAAAATTTTTAAATTAAAAATTACAATAACATAGTTGATGAAGCACTGTTATAATTATACATAATTTTCTTAAAATGCAGTTTCATTCACCTTTTCTGTGCTAAAATGTTACAACCTGAACGACAATGGCTTGCCGCCCCCAATTTTGATCTAATTTACGCCCTTGTTACCTTCATTAACTAGTCTCTTATATGACTTTTTATGCAATTGTAGGTTTTTTTGGAGAAGGTTTATGCAGATGAAGTTTAAATACCACTATTTCTTTAAATGTTTACATATTTTAACAGTATATTCTGCTACTGTTTAACATTACCTACAATCCCCAAATATCTCAAAATATGGCAATAGAAATTGTTGGTATTTCCTCAATAGGGATTATAATACTTGATCATTTTAAACATTATATGTAATTTTTGTTAATTTGGAGTGGCTTCTGGTTTAAAAGATCTAATCCTAAAATTGATTTGTTTTTGCCACCTTAACACTGATTTACTATTTTGTTTACCTTAGGTTGGTTTCTTGCTTAAAAGAACTTATCCTAACATTGATTTGTTTGGTCAACTTGGAGCTTTTTCTGGCTTAAAAGATCAGTAGAATCAAACGCTTGATCATTTTTGCCATGCATTAGCTGGCAGAATGGTAGACATCATATTAAATTTAGCTGTTGTTTCTTTTGGTCAAGATGCATTTTATTTTGTAGCTGCATAATAGGATGTTTGAATTTATTTGAATGTACTTCAGGTGACATAAGAAATCATAAGTCTCTCCATGATAACAATTTTCATCATTAAATAATAGAGGAAATTTCTTATGCTATTTATTTCAGAAATTTTCTCCACACTATGGAAAATAAATTAGATATTTAATCTATGATATGATTCTAAGATGTTTTTAAAGGTTAAATTTATCTTAATATAACTTTACTTATATGAATAACTTATATGAGTATTTATACCAATAACCTGTTATTCAAAATGTTCACAGTAGAACTACCTGACATCACATTTATTATACTCACATTTACATATCTGGTCATGTAGTTGAAAATGGTACTTGTTGCACAGTTTGGATCATTCACACACGTTTCATAAGCTAAAATTATACAAAAATGAATCACAATTGTTGAAATATGTTTTTGATTAAATTTAAATTTCAATTTGAGCATGGTTTTACGATTTAAAGTAGCAGTTAATAAGAAATTTAATTATCTCTCAACATAAACATTTTCACTTACAATTTTTTTAAAAAATGTTTTAACTTGCCTATAGTAGCACTTACTTTTTTTGCTGAGGACGGCCGTTTCGGGAGATGTGTCCCTTTTCCCTTTTCCGGAAAAAAAGTAAGTGCTACTATAGGCAAGTTAAAACATTTTTTAAAAAAGTTGTAAGTGATTACTAGTAGCTCATGCGAAGATGGAATCAACAAATGTAAATATAAACATTTTATTTATTTAAATATGTTTCGATGACATGTATCATTCTTAGTGAAAACATCTAGAATTTACCAATTATACTTTAAAATAAGTTATAATTTTAATATTTTATATATGGGTTTTGTATATTTGCAAGTTCCTAGTTTTATTAATGGGTTCCGTTTTAAAATTTTAATAATACTAGTTCCTATATTTTTAAATAAATAGTTTTTTTTCATAACATACTTAGCAAGATTTGAATTGTATTTTAAAAAAATATTTATAGGAACTGATGTAAGATCTATTATTAATTTATTTTTTATAGAGACTATATATTTTGCATTAAATATATTTAATCTTATTAATCTTAAAATTATGTCTCATTAAATTTTATTTAATCAATATATTTTTTTTATTGACTATTTACGTAAATTACTATTGAGTTATTTCAAAAAGGATTTGTTGTATTTGTTGGAATATTTATGGTTTTTTCCTTAAGACAATTATAATTTTATAATTATATTTAGTTGTATATTCAAATTTAAGCTAATATTTCTTTAGTTTCTGTTTTTTTATTTTTTGTTTTCACTTTCTTTTTCTTCCTAATCCTATTATTTTTCTCATAATTATTATTTTAAGAACTTGAAAAATAATATTTAGCTTTTTTGCATATTTATTTTGATAATGTATGTCGAATAAGTCTATAAACATTAAATGAAAAGGTTGGTAATTTGTTTTTAGATTGATTACTTTGAGTTGTTATATTAAAGACATATTTTGGTATAAGTTGCTTTTCAAAAAATTAAAGGCAATTAATTAATTATTAAAGGCAAAAAATTAAAATAAATAAAAATTAAATTTGTATTGAACAAATACATTAATACACTGCTTATTTAAAAAATGCTATTTATTGTTACTTGTCTCACATAAATTAAAAGCGAAAACTCAAGTAGGTAATGACCTTGTCATTAAACTACTGCCCTGTCTACATGAAATTAACAATTCATAAAATTTGAAATGAAAGTTATAACTCTTGGTAAATTTTACATCTAACCTGTGACAGGTCACTATTAAGATTTTATCTCACACTTATATTTTTAGTTTTAAACCTTATGATCAACAAATTTCTCTTTGTCTAGGCGTTTTTAATTTTTATGAGCAATGTGGTAATTTAATCATGTTGATATCTTGGTTATTTTAGTTTTTATTGCCATTTATTCACAACCATGAGACTTTCTCTCGTGTAGCAACTAATGTAATTTTTCTGAACAGCCAACCTTTAATCCCTATTCTAAGTATTGTCCTCATACAAAGGTAAAGTATTTTCTGACAAGAGTAATATTTGCAGATAATTTTACCTTTTGCTTGCTAATTTCTTATTAATACCCAGTTGTAAAGCATCTTTGGATTCAAGAATTATAAATAAACCTAATTTTGTCTGTGACATTGTTTGTTTATTTAACTTATTTTGTCTTCTGTGTTTTATGTTTTTCAAGGGTAATTCTACTAACCTTGGTGAGTCAAGGAAGAATGCTTGTTGAATTAGCATATTGTATTTTGAGCATAGAAATTTGAAAGTGATAAGAGACCTGTTTAACAAGTGTTAACAAATCTGATAAGAGTACTGTTCATCACTCATACAACATGGGAGTAAGATTTTTCTGCTGTTGACAGATTTTGTAGTATACATTATTAAGAATATTATAACTTGTGAGAAATTAAAAAAATGTTTCATTAAATAAATTGTTCACATCCACAGATGTGGTGTTTTAAAATAAATTTTAATTATTTATAAATGTGAACACATATTTTTGTTTTAAAATTTTGAATGCAAGTAAGCTTAATGCTGTGAGAGAAATCCTCACGCTTGACTAATCAAATTACATTTGATACAGTGACTAACAAAGAGTTAAAACCACTCCTAATGGTTTCATTTGGTTCTTATGAGTTTTATGTAGTCTCTAAGTAATATTAATTAAGATAACCTAATGGACTTTGCCATGTGGCTCCAGGAAGCACAGGAGCTCCAGCATCTAGCCAATATTGTCTTCCAATTAGGAATGGACCACATAAGCCTGCATAGCATCCTATGGTCAGGTTACAAGCTGTAGTAGCATCACATATACATCCAAGGCAACGTTCTGTAAATTCAGGTAGAAACTGATGCTGCCGTGCTAAAAAAAACACACACACAGTTCAGGCCAATTAACTCAAGAGAATTTTATTTTTAAACTTTGCAATATCATAACCAAACCTACTTGTAATGAAACGAAATTGTAAATAAAACTTACTGAGACAAAAATTTTCAACTGATCTAGATAATTGTCCTCAATGCCTCATAATCAGTAAACACTGTACCTTATAACTGTTTGTAAAATATACTTTCCCAGTGTTGACCAGGTCAAATAAGTAGGCATCATCCTCATTAGAAAATTGACCTGCTCCCTTTATATGCTATACTTCATAAGGAACATATATTAGTAGAGCCAAATTAAAAGCTTAGATATTCCTACAAAGGTTTTGCCACTTTTTTTTTGTACGATCAGTCAATGGCGGCTCCAGAGTAGGGGCAAGCCCCCCTTCCCAAGAATTTGGGTGCTATTTATTTTTAGAAATATTTTTCACGTTCTGAACACATTTCAATTCATCCCAGTTTTCTTATAAAAATAATTTTTGATGATTTTTTTAAATAAAAAATGCCAAATTTCCTGTGAGTTTTGTACAAGATTAGCTTAAAATTTCATTTCCAGGCCTTTATTTTTTAAAGTATTCCACTAGGTTAGCATATTGTTCAATGCTGTGAGTCATGGACAAGACTGTTGCTCACTATCCATGACAGTCTTGTCCGTGACTTACAACATTGAACAATGCGCTCACCTAGTGCGAAACGTGTCTGCTGAAAAATATCAGTAAGTAATGGTTTTTTTGCCACGTTAATACCAAAAGTTCAATTATAGACAAACTTGAAGATGTACAACACAAAAACTTCAAGTTATAAGAGTTGTGTCTTATGTCTTAATTTCTAATTAGTTCGTGCAGAATTTGAAAGGTTGATGATATTATGTTTGTTCATGTAATTATTTGTGGTTTGTCCTTAACACCTCATATTTACAAACCCCAAGAATACAAACATATCATCAAGCTAAATATTCTGCAGAAACAAAATAAAAATAGCAGACTTCTCACAACTAAACAGAACAAAATATGCAAACATTTCAAATTATACTCAACCCAAATTATATTTTAATTCATACACACTTTTTGACAACATTATCCTCCAAAAAATCTTTCAAAATCTTACCAAATATGGTTTACACTACTATATCACACATTTATCTTATCCTTAAATAGCCAATGATCTGTATACAACCTTATTAATTGATATCGGGATACATTTTCTGAAGTAAAAAGTTCTCATTTAAGCAAAAAGTAATTGCTAGTATAAGTAAGTGATTAGGCCTACATATTAGTTCAACATATGTTCAACTGTATAAGCAGATAACTGAGATTTATGTTTCTTAGTCCTTTATAACGGCTTAAGCCTTCACGTCAATAATTTACCTGCTTATATTTTTCCTTGTGCAAGCTATGGATTTTTATTATGTTTGTTCTTTTTACCATACAATTTCTAATTTAGAAAATGAAAATTTTGCAACTTGGATTTAGAGGTCTCAAAAATTAGGAAACTTTAACAGTTCTAAGACATGTAAAAAGTTTGAGTGGGTCTTTGTTTATTGACTTAGTCTTAGATCGTATCTATTCCATTATTATCCAATTTATTTTGAATTATCGGACAAAATAGAGTGACATAAAAACCCTTAAAACACAGATTACACTAGATATTTAAAGGAATTAATCAAAGAAAAGGAATTGAAAGCTAAGAACAAGAAAAGGAGTGATGAAGAGGAAAATGAATTGGGAAATGCAGACAGGAAAAGCTAAAGTAGTTACAAAAGTAACATGAGTTAGAAAAAGAAAAGGAATTAGGAAAGGCATAGGAGTTAGGAAAAGGAATTAGAAAAAAAAGAAAAGGAAAGAAAAAGTAATTAGGAAAAGGAAAAGGCATAAAAAAAAGGATTTAGGTAATGGAAAAAAAATTAGGAAAGAAAACAGAAAAATTTAGAAAATCGAATTAGAAGTTAAGAAGAGGAAAATTAATTAGGAAATAGAAATGGAGTTAGAAAAAAGAAAAGAAACAGAAAAAATGGAATTATGAAAAAAGGATAAGGAATAGGTTATTAGAAAAGTAACAGTGGGCAGCACATCTGGATGACTGTTTTACAAACTTACTTCATTTAAATAACCGATTGTATGAGTGTCTCTAAAGATGATCTAGCGTTTGTAACCTCCAAAGATCTTTAATGCACTTTACTAAAGGAGGATTCTGTATTGCAAGTTGTATTGATACTATGCAATTTCCGATTGCGAAAGAAGAAAACGTATTTCTTTTGTCGATTTTGAATAACTTAGCAGTACCTTATGCACAGCTTACACATTGAGTATTCCGTGAAGTTGGTATGACTGATATACTGGCGCGTGATACAGTCAGCATTGAGCCCGGAACCGTATTCTAAAGCAGCTGTAAACATGCAACACGAATTAACAATGGCGTTTGTTTCGTTAGCATTCCATTAATGTCTTCTCCTTATTAGTCTACTCTTAACAGCTATAAAAAAATGAAAACTAAGTAATTTTATAATAAGATTTCTTCAATTGTTTTCCAACTTTGTTTTATTTGTTAAAATAGGCCTATATGTGAAATTTTATGATAAAATGCAACAAAAATGGTTTTAACCCATTTTTTATGCCAAGTTAAAACTTTTTCTGACGTTATCTGATTCTCAGTTTCTTCATCTCCCTGTCCGCCCAAAGGATCCTCTCCAGCTCCCTCTAATTTTTCTGTCAATCCATTCCATCAGCTACAACTTGGTTTCCTCTCTTTCTCCGTCTATCAAGTTCCACCTTATTATTTGTTTTGGTAGACTGCTGCCTCGCATTCTTTGTAGGTGATCGTACCATTTTATTGGACGTAATTTTATATAATCAACAATCTTGTGAGAAACCCTTATTATCACGCGGTGACTCTCTCAGTTTCGATTTTTCGACTGCGCTCCGCCAAAAGTCCATTACAGTTGCTTCCAAAAGTTTCTTCGTCCACTATTTCAGCTGCCACACGTCAGTGTATGCCAGTTATATTGACTCCTATATACGTAGTTTGTTTTCTTTTTGGCATGTGGCGGTCCCATAGTGTACTATAAAGTAATGCAATAAGACAGATAGAAGTAATAATTTGAATATTTCTTTCCTAAATTGCCTCGTCCAGTTTGTGGTCACTTGCAATAATCATACCCAATTATTTATATTCCTTCCCACAGAGGCGGTTTCAGACAAATATTTTGAGGGGGCTGGTGAATGGGAGGGGGGGGGGGGGAAAGGAGTACCCTCTTCGGAAAATATTTAGAAAATATGGTAGCTATAGTGCAAACTCTAAGGGTCTTTTATCTCAGGGAAATAGTTATAGGCCTACTCTATGGCATTATACAATCATTAATTAACCTCATTTACCATATAGGGCCTATTTACAATATAAAACACCTATTTAATACATTGTGGGTGAGCGTATTTTTTAATGATTATATATATATCATTAAAAATTAAATTTCAATTAGTGTATAGATAGTGTTTATTTAGAAAATCAGGTTAAAAGCTTGCAAGAAATAACAGCATCTAAAACGCAAATTTTAAAATTCTATTTCCATAAAATACAATTCTACAAACAAATGCTGAATTTACTAAACGTTTTTGAGCTTCATCGTCTGTTACAACTATTTTTCTCACTAATATAAGCCGTAGTCGTCTATTTAGCGACTCTTTAGAAGTTTTATTTCTTACAAAAAGGCCATCATCAAAGGTAGGTACATTTGAAGTCTTCTACACGGTCATTGTATAAGCATATTTATTAACAACGTTTTCAATGTGAGAACTATATTGAAATTATAATAATTGAAATTCCGTATCGAAGTTTGAAATAAACATGGAATTTGGTACAAAACCTGCCAATTTTAATAACTTTTGTAACCTATAAAGGTTGAAATTAAATTTATAAGCCCAATTATTTATTTTTTTTGGGGTGGGTCGACCTAATTTTTTCAGCTGTGCTCGTGATTAAAGTCATGTACAACACACTACTATGAAGTTGGATAAAAATAAGAGACAAGAAAAAAGATGATGTAGATGTAGATGGGACCGAGACTCGTACAGAAAACTCGGATTACACGCACAAACGATCCTGTGCAATAGTAAACATAGGAGTTTTAATAAACCCTAGTACTACAGGCTATTAAACTGCATTAAATAAGTTTATAGCACTTAATATGAACATTTCTTGGAAGGCCAACTCATTTTCTTTGCGTACAGTTTTAAAAAATGAACATTTCTTGGAAGCCCGACTCATTTTCTTTGCATTCCGTTTTTATACGAACATTTCTTGGAAGCCCGACTCACACTTTTCTTTTAAAATGATAAAATAGACTGAAATAGAAATATGCTAGAATGTAACGGACGCTCGAAATATAGAGACTCGGAATTTCGAGACTGTACTGTAATTATAGAAACCTATAAAATACGTAGTTGATAGTTTAGAGAATTTCATATGTCGTGAGAGCAGGCAAAGAAAAATGTTCTTGAAAAAGATTTTTAAATAGGAAACGATAAAGTCAGGCATCATTTTCATGAGAAGATGAACTGTAGAAGAATGAGAGCAAGTCACATTAGATAAGTCATAGATAATCATACAGAAATGATTAAGAATTGCGCGGTTTGTTTGCGGTAATTTTTCAAGGTAACACTTAAGAAACATGGGGTTAATTCGTTTTTTTATGTTACTTAAAAAACAACTCTTGTGTGATCCTAAACAAGAAACATTTTTATTTAATGTCGCAAACTTTAATGGATAAAATTGGAAAAATGCGAACATAACGTCAATAAAAAAAAGATAAATAAAAACAAATAAGTTTGCTTTTGTAGACTAACCACTTAGGTCTTAACATACGCGTGTTGTTGAAAAAGGAAGATGGAGGCTACTCGTTCAATTCGGCAATCATTTATTTTAATGGACAATTGAACACTTTTTGTGAGTAATTAATTACAATAATAATGTAGTAAAACTGTGCGGTAATCCCTAAAGAATTAATTGATACAGAGGTGGATTGTAAAGTGAGATTATGTGTGTGTAAAGATGATTCAAGTACGATTAAATCACCGCTAGTAGTTTGCGAAACGTAAAATTACTTTTTACTTCTTGAGAATGTATTTTTAAACAATATATAAAAACGAAATATTAACTCAGTCTTTGTCACGTAAAACTCTTTCCTATTTAATGGAAAAAAAACTTCAACGAAAAACTATTATTATAACAGAAATTTAATTAACATATAAAACCGCCCAGAGAAACGTGATAAAAAAGACCTTGAAATTTGGCAACAATGTAGATGAAATCACATCGGGCTTTCTTTTAATAACACGATCAGTATAACACTAACAATAGAGACCCCTGCGCTGATTGTAATTAGCAACGGCACCATAGTGCTTTAATTTCAAACGCCGCTTAGATTATATTGCCTTACAGAGTTTATAATACAGTGCAGAGCTATATTATAAGTTATGTAGGCTTACAACAGCTATTGTTTATAAAATAGAAACTTACCGCGGAATACGGAACAAAATACGGTAACATTTTTCAATATTATAAATGATTGTGGTTTCAAGGACCATTCTATTTGACACAGGGGAGCAGAGGGAAGGGTTTGGGGTTTAAACTCGCCTAGAAGGATATTATAGAGTTTCATTTCAACCCTTTATCATCTAGTTTTGTAAAAATTTTCATCTAATTTACAACACCCCTTAGGAGGTTTATATATTATAATTTTATTTTAAGATAGTTTTCCGATAAAACGAGTCGGCACTTGAGTGAGAGCTGTTAATAAAAATGAGTGTACACTGTCCATAAAATACTCCTATATGCGTAACTTCATTTGGGGGTGGTCTCATACTTGAGAAATAAAACTTGTGCTAGGAATAGATGCTAGCCGTGCTTTATTTCCACGAGAACATCGCTTATAAAAAGTAAAAGTTTTAATGAACTTTTAAAGAAGCCTTGTAGACTCAATATTTTTCTAGATAATTGATGTTTTGCTGAGTGAAAAATTAGACTTTGAATTTAAAGACTTGTTATTTCTTGCTAGCTTTTACTTTAGAACCGTAAATAAATACCCCACTCTAAACGTACTTGAATTTAATATTAATTGAATATTCATCTAATTTATAATGTATTTAAAAAGCCAAATCCCATCAGAAGGGGATATTGTAAGAAACTTTTAACACTGCTAAAACCCGCTGCAAAGATATCAACCTGATTTTTTTTTCTTCACTTTTCGATCATAATTATCTTCAGATATTGAGAAAAAATACATTTTTTAATACAACAATTTTTAAAAACCTTGAAGTTTACACAAAGTAAGGGTTATAGGTCAAAACAAATATTTATTATAATAATAAGCGAAGGAAAATCACGCGTACCTCACGTAATAACAGTATATAATAGTTATATAACAGTTACATAAAGTAGCCCCTCACTTAATAACAGTATATAACAGTTATATAAAGTATCCCCTCACTTAATAACAGTATATAATAGTTATATAAGAGTTATATAAAGTAGCCCCTCACTTAATAACAGTATATAATAGTTATATAACAGTTATATAAAGTAGCCCCTCACTTAATAACAGTATATAACAGTTATATAAAGTAGCCCCTCCCTTAATAACAGTATATAATAGTTATATAACAGTTATATAAAGTAGCCCTTCACTTAATAACAGCACAAATCTTTTAAAGAGGAATAATAGGCATTGTAATGTAAATAATTTACAAATGTTGAATAAATATTACTTTGAAAAGTGATAATAAATGTTTAATACTAGTATTATATTAAATACTTTTTGTCTGGATAAACATTTTGTTTTTATTACCAATTAAACGTTTTATCGGTGTTTCACGTAACATGAAGAAATGTTACCAGAAATGAATCTACTGTTCACCAGAAGAAATGTTAGATTGAGCTGCAGATTTAATATGCATGAATTACATCAGGATATTAAGAATGACGATATTTAAATTATGTATCGTTGCTAAAATAGAAAGAAAGAAATTGAACCTATAGGGTTAGATTTTAACGCATTGTATTTCTTACAAGCCTTTAACTTGATTTCGTCAATAAATATTGCTCTGTACATACTTAAATTTTACGCTCATTGAGTTCTCCTCAAATTTGGAATGTCTTTGAATTAAGAACACAATTAATTCACTCATTTGATTCTGACTTTGAGCGTTAAAGTAGAATAAAATGACTTATATCCTAAAAGTTTTCCTATGTGATGAGTTAGCTTGCAGAAATAGTTGCTGAATTCCTTTTGCCCCTTATAACCCTTCTCTAGAATGAATTTCTGTCTGTGTTACTGGTTACACTTACTGACAACTCCTATTAACAGCACAATCTTGTTTGTAATAGCTAAACTGGTGTATCCAGTTTGGTCGAGGCTTGGCTTTCTTCACTACTTAGGGATAATACAGTGTCCTTTAAAGTGTATCTCTTAAGTCAAACCAACCTAACCAATGTTGCTTGTAGGCATGAAGATATTCAGTGGAGAATAATTATTTCTACCCTCTCAGATTAGAAAGGGTATCGCTAAGGAGAGCGGAATAAGCTTAAAGAAGGGGTACAACCCTTCTTAGGGGAGGGTAACTTTTATACCTCGTACACACAACAGCAGTAGGCCTACTTTAAAGCTTCATTTTGTATTTTGCTTTACTGTTTCTATTCTGTAGCTTTATTTCTGTTATGAATCTCTTCTATAGCACTCTCGATGAGACCATATACTCGACTAAAACAGCATTTCAGAAGAAAAATGGGGGTTTGCTAATAATTTTGTTTTTAACGAATGACTAATTTGTTAAAAACAAATTTTATGAGGTATTGTTTTTGAAGACAAAGACATTAAAAAAACAAAGCAATTCAAACAGCTGTTTCACAAATGTCATATGTCATATTATATGTTAATACATATAATACACAAACATACACACATACACACACACACACACACACACACACACACACACACACACACACACACACACATACACACACACACACACACACACAAACACAAACACACACACACACACACACACACACACACACACACACACACACACACACACACACACACACACACACACACACACATACACATATATATACATATTGTATATATAATTTAAAAATATACTCTAAACAGTAGAAACTACTGTGTTTTAAATGACTTATTTTATAAATTGTGGTATTTTATAAATAGTGGCTGGAATGTAAGTTAATTAGTCAAACATAACCTCACTTTAAGGACACACTCCGTTATCTAGTAATTCTTCAGAAATTGCCGCACTATGTTATACCACACAAGTATAGCCTATAACTGTATTACATTATAGCTATAAAATATGCTCTTTGGTTAGGTTGGATTATAAAAAAGGACAAAACTAAGTTTCTTTCACCCACTAACCGATTGGTGAATTGAATGACTACATTTTTCGGCTTGCAACATTACATGTTAAGATACTCGAGATTAACTTACGCTAGTAAACTCAATATTTTTAAATACTAAGCCTATCCTAACCGGATACTTTGTAGCTATATTATAATATAGCTATATACTAATGTACTAAGTCTATACTATAGCGCTATGTTTTATATTGTTTTATAACATTAAGTTTTTACAGTTTCGGGTATGTTTGTAAATTGAGTTTATGTTTATATGTTTTTAATTTAAAAAAAAATTATGGTTCGGGCATTGGGCATATAATAGCTTTTTCGCTGGTTTTATGTATTTGTAGGTTATATATATATTTCTTATATATATATATATATATATATATATATATATATATAAATATATATATATATATATATATATATATATATATATATATATGTATATGTATAAGAAAAAATGGCGTTAATCCAATTAGAATTTCAGAAATTTAAAATTTACAACTGATTTTGAAGAATGAGTTTGAAAAAGACGTCATCTCTTTTTGTAAGTTATAATAAATGTTAGCCTACTTGAATTTTTGTTTTCATTATAGGCGTACATGACAAGTTAGGTTAAAAATGTTTGTGTTGATTTTGCTTTTAAGAACCATACTGTGATTATATAAAATAAATTAGGTCAAAAAGTGTGAACACATTGTTTATTGAGCACAGCCGGATGTGGAAGACGAAACTGGGGCGTGTATAGGGTTATGTAAAGGCCACCTAGGTATCAGGATCTGTAACAGTGTTGGACAATTTATGGCCGGCAGACACAGCCAACTTGTTATGCACTTTCACCTTCTTATTGCGTCTGGGTTTGGAAAGACGGTGAGTCAGTCACCTCTAGGGCCGAGCGACATCTATGTAGGCGTTTGTGATGTTCAAACAGTGTAACAGAAGTGCATAGTCTGTCGTATAGCTATTATACAGTGAGTGTACAATATTGAGTCATCATAATTAGTGGAGTAAGCCACATAACTACAAAACATTTTAACTAAAGTTAAAACAATAATTAAACTATAATTTAATTTGTTATCAGTTATACTCTCTGATGATGGTGAATTTCTCATTGAAACGCTTTTTAGAAAATAAATAACTAATAATGAGTTAATGTTTGTTTTTATTTAATTATTACCTTTGCTTACAAGTTAGGGAAATGTTTGTATATTTTTATGTGTATTTTATACAATTATAAATGATTATCTTACAAACAATTTGATTATGTAATTTTGTGTCACAAAATGTTAATTGATTCAAAATAGAAATAAAACTGTCTTTTTAGAGTAAAACTATCATTTGTAAAGTAATTTTGTTCTTGAGCAAAACATTTTGTTCTCGATATTTTGGTAGATAAACATTATTATTATAATTGTGATGTTAGAATGTGATGAAATTAAATGTTTGGTTGTAATAAATTAATTTATAGAAATTAAACATTTTTGAACACAATAAGCTAAACCAACAGCATTTACAATAGTTTGGTATCAGGATTACCGAATCGGTTTCGAAGTTTAATTTGAGTTCATATAAAAGAAATTTTTAGTTGGTATTTTAAAATAAAAATACCAACTTTAAACTAATGTTTATTGAACTGAATTTAATATCAAATTAGTTTTCTTAATGCAAAGGCTATGCAGATTATTAAATTAAAAATTAACGCATGTTAATGTTCTACAAGTTTTACACAACACACACACACACACACACACACACACACACACACAAGGTGAATATTTTGATGTTTAAACATAGAAAATTATATTGAATCAAAGGCTTACATCAGTTAAAGTAGAAATATTACAATAATGTCATCAAACATGTACCCCCTTCGCCGTACTCACTAGCTAGGACTTTAATGTTCATATGAACAAATTTGATTGCCTTTAGGTTTTTTATTTTTTTGTTATTTAGAAATTATTTTAAATAAAAACAAAATACAGAATTTTTGAAAAATTAATATGATTAAAAAAGAAAATTTGCGAAAAGTACATTTACTTAAAACAATAATACAACCTTTTGCACGATTTGTAATACCTAAACCAATTTGACTTTATTTAATATGTACTTCTTTAAAAATCCTTTTGTTAATTTTTCCTAACCCATTTTTTGGTAATACTTGATTAAATACAACTTAACATTTTTTTCATTTTCAGTTACGCCAGGCTACTTTGAAAAATTGTAAAAACGATAACGTAATGTTAAATGTTGTGCACTCTTTCATGAAGTAATTTTACAAAAAATATCACTGTTTTATGATACATTATATATTAAAAAATGTCTAGAGTGTAAATTATTCGGTCAGGATAGAATCCGTTATTCATACGTAAGTTTGTTACGTAAACCAACAGATTGCCGAATTGAAATAGCATTATTATTTACTTCAGTCTTACAACAACACAAATATGTTAAAACATACATGCTTATTTTACGTTTGTCTTATAAAAGTCATTTTAGTATTTTAAAATAACCGCATCTAGCCGTAACTAAGCAATATCGTTTCTCAAACCTCAAAGTAACGGCAAATTCGAGTATTTCGACTAAACGAGGTTCGAGTTAGCGAGGGTAATAATTCCTGACTTAAGTTACACTAAAAACGTAAGTGTATAATTTTGGTACTAGGCTGTACTAACCGTTAGTTCAAAGGCAAGTTAATTTAAACGCCGATATGAAATAAAGTAGTCCCATACAAACTTTAACTTGTGATTATATATTTGTAAAGTGTGTACAAACGTAAATATGTACTTAGATATTGCAAAATGATTAAGAATATATTGCATTTTAATTACAGAAATCTAAAATGTATTGTATAATGTATTGTAGGTCCTAATTAATTTTAAAACAATTTAACTACTACTGGCTTACACAAACAGCTAATAGTTAATCTAACTGTTGAAAGCGGTACGCAGACTTACAGCAGGCACGTAACACTACTTTGGCTTGGGGTGTCTTTTGCTTTGAGTTAAAAAGGTTAAACGAGCACAATTTCGACTTATTGATGCCCGCTACTCAAAACATAGAGCTATAGAATTGGGTTAAGTAGCGTTTAATAGAAAAAAATTGTTTTCCAGGAGTTTCCCGTTAACATTTTCCAGCTGTAATGGGAAATTAACATTGCGTGTTTAAGGAGCTGATCAAAATTCTAGTTATAGAGCCCACTACCCAAAACGTAAAGTTATAGAGTTTAGTTTTATGTATCGTTAAAACAGTGAAAATTCGGTTTTCCAAAAGTCTCTCTGAAAATTTTCCAACTCTAATGTGAAATTAACATTGAATGTTCAAAGGGATGAAGGAAGTTCGACTTATCAAGAAATTCTAATTATTAAGTTTCATATTAGCAATGTTTCAATGTAGTATTTTCAGAATAAAAAGACAAAAATGGTGGCGGGAAGGGCAAAAACATAGAAACGTTTATTTTAAGACCAATAAAAATGTAATTAACCATTTATTAGCTCATTTCTACCGTTTGATAAAGCCAATTGATCTTTGCCCTTCATATATCTCTGGCATTATACAAGATAATCTATAATCTACAATTCTGTGTCGAATTGATTTTAAAAACAAAAACATATATAATTTTCAAGGTCAATACTTCACAACATTTTATCGTCTGAGGCCAACGCAATACATTTTCGTTCCATATTTGGTCCCCCATAATGACAGTGCAGTGTATATCCAGTGGGAGTTAACGACTTCTGGACAGAATTATGTTGTTAAAAGCCTTTTAACTGTTTTGTGGAATTTTGTAATACTTTAGAGTGGGTTCGAGGTCTGAATCATGGCGTCACTTGGTAATTTTCCTGACATGGGTTTCTAAACAGATAGGAAACAACCGCTCTGTTAATGTTTGCAGAAGTCTGGCCGCAATTTACTGGTTTTCAGTTCCTCCGCGCATTTTGTAATGAGAGCAGTGTAGGAAAGTTTAAGGAATAAAACTATATTGCAAATTTCACCCTAACATTACATCTCGTCGAGTCATAATAAAATGTTTGACAGTAAGGGCGAAATTAGACATTGCATTAATTAGTGTTTTTAATAACTAATGCCAACTCATGATCAATAACTTATGTATATATATATATATATATATATATATATATATATATATATATATATATATATATATATATATATATATCATTCATGAGAATAAAATATATTTTTACATTTACTTTTAATGATACACACACACACACACACACACACACACACACACACACACACACACATATATATATATATATATATATATATATATATAAATACTATATTACGTATTCATGTGTATTAATAAAGAAATAAAACAATTTACAAGTACAAGAATAATTTATTGAATTTACAATTCGAAGCTTTTCGTTGGTAAACAGTACCAACATCCTCAGGAATACTAGAAATCATTTTGAATTTTAAATTCAATAAATTATTCTTGTATTTGTAAATTGTTTTATTTCTTTATATATATATATATATATATATATATATATATATATAACTTTATTTCAATGACAGCCATCATCATCATCAGTGCGTAGGCCTATAGCTAAAAAAAATCTAAATTATGATGCAGCTTTAAGCTGCAGTTAGTTTAACTACAGATAAATATATAAAATTATAATTTAAATTTACCTTCGGTCATACTCATTGATGTAGATAACGTTCTTTTGAAACGCTTATACTAATATAAATTTTTATTGTGAGTTGGTGTTTGTTATTATATATGTACGAGTGTTACTCTGCTCACAAACTATTCTCAGATGTTTTCTATTTGTATAGTTGTTCTAAAAACAATTACATATCACCTTATACGATAAAGAAGATTAATATGTTAACAAATATAATATTTAATAAGGATTTTGGGGGTAAACACCTGTGTCATTTTACTTGCCCGTATTATAGATGCTTCATCGCTGATAAAGATCAGCCCCGATGTACTAAGAAAGGTATTGAAGCCAGTCGTAAGTATGCAGACAAATGCATTGAAGTCGATGGAAAGATTTTCAAAGATTTAATATAAATTATTGAATAGGTTTTAGTTAATGCTTTCAGATAAAGTTTACTTAGTTTATATAGTTCGTATAGTTTATCTATACAATTTTGTTCAGAATTAATTTTCTACACGTTTTTTTAAAACTTGAATTGGTAATCACCATGTATTCTTTAACAATTAAGTTATTGTACGACAAAGAAACAAAGAACGACAAAGATTTATAAGAACACAAGTTGTTTTAGCCCTTCGATGTATCAAAACCTACTCAAAATATGGATCAAAGGCCTACTTTACGCGCTTTACCAGGCGAAAGTCATAAAAAAAACACTATTTATTACTCTTAAATCTTACGAAATTTGTTTGGATTTTATTTCTTGGGAAGAGTCGAAATCCGGGCAAAATCTTTAACTAGCCGTCACTCGTTAACGAAGCTTTCAGGAAGATATATGAACTTTTTCTTTATTCTTACATGTATAATGAGATTCCAAAGTATTGCTATGTCTTCATAAATCACTTGCGAGTCGACTTTCGACAACTGTGTTACAGTGCTTCTTTTCGAACATTACAAGCTTTGAGTCTAATGTTCGAAAATGAATGCACTGTGTATAACATTAACATAATTTTCGTCAAACCATATTGGAATAACCACTAAAGTAATACGTATAACTAAGGTTAATGTTTTAGGTTACAATTTAGGTATTTAGGTTGAATGTTACTTTATATATATTGTTATTTTAAGTATTTTAAGAAAAATATAGCCTATATTGTCAAATTGAATTTTTACATTAATTATTTGAAATTTTAAAAACAGTTTATAAATATAAACATAGGATATAAGTATTTTGAAAAGCATTAAATGAGTTAAAATATGTAAAAACAAATTAAAAATTAAGAAGGCTATTAAAACACATTTTATCAAATCAAAATATCCAGTCCATATTGAAACTTGTTAAATGTTTAGATAAATAAATAAATTAAGAAAAATATAAATAAACAGTAATTAAGACAAAATTGAAGGAAATAACACTATTAAAATGTGAATTATAATTATAGACATACCTGGATGTCGATATAGTAAAGCACATGTTACTGTTGCGACGAGCAAAAAGACAAAACACTCTGCCTTAACACTCATGGCTGTCCTACGCAACTGTCGTACTTTGTTATCTCATGTAGTATATATATCTAACTACTCCAAGGAGGGGGTTCTGTTGCCACGACAACCCAAGAGTACTTTTATTAGCTTCAATATATCCGATTAATTTTAGTTTTAATTACATCCATCAATACGGCTGGAGTCAAATCAAAGTCGGCCTTGATAAATTGATCATTTTCTCCGTGGTACACATTCTGCGTGCTATTTTGATGGCATTGAAACGAAATAACGTTTTTATTGAAAGAAATAATTTAAATAACAAATAATATGAAAAATAAAATAACATGGTAGGTTTGTTTACAAAATATTTATTTTTAAATCAACACTATTGTATTGATAACTGACAAAAATTTAAATTCTTTTAAAGTTTGGAGTAAAAATTCGAGTTGTTTTTATAGTGTTGTGCCTAACAGCTTAAGGTTTTAAAATTTACGCATTTAAAAGCATATTCATAATTTAAATTATAAGGGTCTTCATTTACCATATATTTATTTCGTTACGACCAAATATAGACAATTAAAATTTAAGAAGGCCTTTAATTAGTTTTAAATAATTTCTTTATGTTTATATCACAAATAAAAATCTTATTCAGAAGCAAAAAAAAAAAAAAAAAAATTGTGAAACTGCACGCATGATATAATAACATAGAAATTTGATTCCGATTTTCTTTACATTGAATTTTGTGAAATACGTCGTATAGTATTTATTTTTTGATGTAATGATAGTGATGTTGTTATAGTGATTTGGCTGTTGCTTCTAATTATGTGAATTTCATGTGTTGTTTAGAAGATAAGTTTAGTAAATAGATTTTTAGCTTCTGAAGAGGATTCCATTTTGGGATTGAAAGTAAAGCATTGTTTTAAAACTAATCTGAACTTTCATAAATTTTAATTGTCCACAATCAATCAAAGATATTTTAAATAATTTGTTATAAAGCTATGTTCTTTGTTGCGCGAGGAAGTTAAAGTCTGGGAAATTCAGCAAATCAAGTTTGTCTTGATCTTTTATAATTCAGAAATATTTTATTTTAGAATTGTTAATTTTAAATTTTGGTAAATGTGTACACTAAATAAATTTAATTAGTTATAGAGGCATAAAACATGATTTCCTAATTTTTCGTATTATTTACAATTAAAACGCGTTCATTTATAAATGTGGAATATCTTTATAAATTTGACTATAGTTTTTCTTCTAAATGTGTTGATATTTTAATTATATTATTCCTCGGCCAGGTTTCTTCACATTAATACATCATCGTAGTTTATTTAAAATTTTAGGTATTGTTTATTTATTTATTTCATTTCAAATGGTAGATTATATAGGAAATATAAATATGTGATATAAGTATTTAAGTTTAATTGATTTCTTTTACAATAGTTTGGATTAGGTTACTTAAGTGTAATCGATAAATGTAGCTATCTACTATACTATTGTGTACCTACTTTATTCAGTTAAGAGTACATGTTTTTAACCTAATATCCGGTTATAAGAATCTACAATTCGCATAAAGTGCGTACGTGATAAATATCAAGTTATTTTTGTGTTTCATTTGGCAGCTGTATACTTATAAGCAAGAGAGAATACATTACAGATTTATATTCAATAAACATAAATATATTTTATTAGGGATTAGTAATAATAATAATAATAATAATAATAATAATAATTAAAATGAGAAAGTCTGATGATTATATATATATATATATATATATATATATATATATATATATATATATATATATATATATATATATGCACTAGAACAAGCTTTAATATGTCTTAAAAATCAGAAGTAATTACTAGCGTAATTTCCTTTATACCTGTCGTAGGAAGGTAATATGGTAGGATTGAGAACTGCACAAAATGAGCGTTAAAGTCCTTGTTATGTTATACAGAATGGTCAAACAATAGTAAATCTTACGTCCAATGTCTGTGGATACAAGACTAATTCTGGTGTTATAATACGTGTTCGCAGGCTTCCTCTGCAACTTTCTGTGTAAGGAAGATTGAATATTTTGCATATGTATTTTGCTTAGATTGCTGTTTTTTGGTGCCGGATTTATCCAAAAATCAATTTGAAGGTTAATTTTAATGACATTTAATTCAGCAAAAGAGGATAAATTTACTGATTAAAAATTGTTTTAATTGAAATTAATTAATTAAAACCTAAGGAAGGTTTCATTTTGAAAATTGGAATAGAAATAAATAATTTATTAACATTTTATTAAATTAATTAAAGATTTATTGAAATATAAATTCTTATATTTCTCAAGTGATACAAAATATTGAATAATAATAAATAATATAAAAATACAATTTGACTTAATTATGTGCAATAAATAAAATAATAACCTACGTGTTGACAGACACTCTTCAACATAAACCTAACATAACACAAAAGCAGCTGTTTTATAAAATCACGTGTCTACACTTTAAGCTATCATAGTTGTATAAAGCCACAAATATACAAATACATAGTGTCAAAGGATGTTGTAGACTAGAAGATCTTACCCCGTACAATGTTTCTGTTCGAGCGCGACAAAAGAAGTCAGTATAAGTTTAAAAAATGACAAGTTAACAGAGAGTAGGGTAGCGTGGAGAACTGCGTTGCAAAGTATGACACGTGCTCGATTGGAAGATTTGAATTTAAGCAGAACACTACGAATAAATAAACTGAAAACTTGAGTTGTTTCGATTTTTTGATGACATTTTTTTTTATATCAAAGTGAACTAAGGGTCATTATTTTGAACGGAGGTAAATATACGTTAATAATTATTATTGTATTGATAGTCAACGTACTAACTGTTTTCATGAGGTAAATACACCGAGGTTTTTAAGATAGATTGATAATGAACTTGTAAATATTTGAGCCTAAGAACTTACTTGGGAGGAAAGAAATTTAATGTACTGTAGTCCTAAATTTTAAATCAGCATAACAAATTTTAAAACTCACTATAAGCAATACAATACTTTTTCACTTACACATGTTTCGGAAATACAAGTTGTCTTCCTCAGTGCGTACTATGTACTCACAAGTCACCACAATTTTCAGTCAGTATGATAACTTTTGAAGTCGACATATATACAAATGAAAAATAAATTCTTTGTGTTTGTTGTGCATAAATAGTTTTGCGAGCTTTTAAAAGATTTATTATTTTTTGATCGGTCTAAAACGTTCCCTTATGTCTCAAGATACCCAGTTTCCAATCCTCTCTTTTCGACCATGGGGTTTCATCTAATTGTTTTATTTTGTTGTTGTTTACCTTCTTTTCAACTAAGGCGAGGTCTTCCTTTTTTGCTGGTACCGCGAGGACCAAGTTAGTATCTGTCTAGGAAGTCAATCCTCAAGCAATCTTTGAACACGTCCATATCATCTAAGTTGCAGGTTATGAATATCGACTTTTATTGTGTGCCTTACTTTCTCCATTTCCCTTATTCTTATGTTGGTTACTCTCTCTAATCTTTGTTTACCTTCCGCTCGTTTAAATAAATATCATTTCTGTTACTATTAGTTTTATTTTATATTGTTCCTTCATCTGCCATGCTTCATTGTTGAGAGGATTATACTTTTGACAATTGTGTTTGTATAATTTTTTGGGAACTGAGGTAGTTGTTTCGTACAATGAAATACTACTACCTCCTTCACTGATAAACTAATTTTGTCTATATTTGTACCTATGTTAAGAATAGGGGGGCTAGTTACGATCATTAGAGACTTTCGGTTTATACCGGTATACGTTAGCGCCAACACTTCGAAATCATACCAAAAAACATTTTTGGTAAACCTAAGAAACAGATGCCCCCCCATACTAAGCGCTGGTAAATCTTTTGTTTTCGTCACGTGCCTAATCCTTTCTTCAACTCCCCCGTACAAACCTACACTATCTGTATATATTAATACCTAAATTCTAATTTTGGAGTAGTTGCCACAGAACTCCCTTGCCAGTGACTTAGTCGCGATAATGATGACTTGATTAAAAACAAAATGAATCATGTTAATTTTTGGTTGGACCACGCCTTGTGATAAATTACTTATTATCTGTGTATTTAATTGGGCAGAATGTAAAATTTAAGTTTTTCATAGTATTTCTACAAATCCCAATGTGTAAAAATACGATATAAAAATTATATTGATCAAATCTTGTACTAGATTTTAAAATGTATATTAAAAAGTAACTAGTCTATCAGAATTTAGTTACAGCAAAATTTTCATTTCAGTTATAAAAGATGTTGTCTACAAATTGTACTGTCTATCAACCTTGTTTGATCTTATTTAATACTGATTTGTCCCAAATTATCCCAAAATATCCCAAAATGTAATTTTTACTACTCTGGTTGTTTCTTCTACCATCTCGTTTCATCTACATTTCTTTTCTTTGTAAAATTTATATTTATTACTTACGTATAAGACAAACCTCTTATAAATCATACATTTATGAATAGATTATAAAGAACTTTTGGTCTTTAAATGCATTCATAGTTTTGTATCTGTAGTATTTAGTTTTCCCTGACCAGTTCTTTCACCATTGTTTCAGGGTTTAGAGGTTCTCTGTTGATTATTGTTGTGTTTTATTTCACTATTGAAGAAATAATTTTTAAAATTTAATTTCTACGAGTTAAAAATATTTTTTTATAATATTTATTTATAACTCCAAGCAAGTAGTTCACCCTACTTATTTTACAAAACAATATGTTAATACTTTCCCATGGCGGCATATGAAGTACGGTTTGAGTTGATAGTGGGACATACTTCTATTTATTTTTAAGACAATGGTCACATTTGACTCCATTTGGTTCATAAGACAGGTGATTTGACAGAACCTGTGCTGAGCAAGACAAACGCAACTAGAAAGTCGGATACAAAGGCTACGCTTCGACTGTTGGGACGTCAAAGGGAACAAAGTGGGCGCCCTGAGTCAAAATGAGAAAAATCATTACTTATCAATTAAAGTTTGTAACAAAGTGCTTTGTTCTGTAAACACCAGTAATTTCCCAGAGGTGTAGAACTCGTTCTACAAGTAAAACAATGCTATTACAGAAAAGGATAGTAGGGATTTTTATTGTTAAAAGTACTCTTCTTCTTTTAAATATGTTTCACTCACGTCTCTAGTATAATGTTATTCCAATGGTATTTAAATAAAATGTATTAATTAAAAAGTAAACTAAATTCAAGTACAATTTGTTGTTCCGTTTAGCAAGCACAAACATATTTATGACGCCTATACAAAGTAGCCATACTTCAGGAAAGCTACCTTACCTACAGAATATTATCATAATATTTCTACTACCAAATACCAGGGGATCATTACGTTTACTTATAAGGAGGTAAAGCGGGCAGAGGCTAGATTATGACACTTATAGAAAGTAGGCGTACTAAAGGTAAGCTACCTTACCTACAGAATATTATCATAATATTTCTACTACCAAATACCAGGGGATCATTACGTTTACTTATAAGGGGTTAAAGCGGGCAGAGGCTAGATTATGACGCCTATAGAAAGTAGGCATTCTTCAGGTAAGCTACCTTACCTACAGAATATTATCATAATATTCCTACTACCAAATAACAGGGGATCATTACGTTTACTTATAAGTTAAAGGGTTAAAGCGGGCAGAGGCTTGATTATGACGCCTATAGAAAGTAGGCATACTTCAGGTAATCTACCTTACCTACAGAATATTTTAATAATATTACTACTACCAAATACCAGGGGATCATTACGTTTACTTACAAGTTGTTAAAGCGGGCAGAGGCTAGATTATGACACTTATAGAAAGTAGGCGTACTAAAGGTAAGCTACCTTACCTACAGAATATTATCATGATATTACTACTACCAATTACCAGGGGATCATTACGTTTACTTATAAAGGGGTAAAGCGGGCAGATGCTAGATTATGACACTTGTAGAAAGTAGGCGTACTAAAGGTAAGCTACCTTACCTACAGAATATTATCATAATATTCCTACTACCAAATACCAGGGGATCATTACTTTTACTTATAAGGGGTTAAAGCGGGCAGAGGCTAGATTATGACACTTATAGAAAGTAGGCGTAATAAAGGTAAGCTACCTTACATACAGAATATTATCATAATATTCCTACTAACAAATACCAGTGAATCATTACGTTTACTTATAAGTTAAGGGGTTAAAGCGGGCAGAGGCTAGATTATGACACTTATAGAAAGTAGGCATACTTCAGGTAAGCTACCTTACATACAGAATATTATCATAATATTCCTACTACCAAATACCAGGGGATCATTACGTTTACTTATAAGTTAAGGGGTTAAAGCGGGCAGAGGCTAGATTATGACACTTATAGAAAGTAGGCATACTTCAGGTAACCTACCTTACATACAGAATATTATCATAATATTCCTACTACCAAATACCAGGGGATCATTACGTTTACTTATAAGTTAAGGGGTTAAAGTGGGCAGAGGCTAGATTATGACACTTATAGAAAGTAGGCATACTTCAGGTAAGCTACCTTACATACAGAATATTATCAAAATATTCCTACTACCAAATACCAGGGGATCATTACGTTTACTTATAAGGGGGTAAAGCGGGCAGAGGCTAGATTATGACACTTATAGAAAGTAGGCGTACTAAAGATAAGCTACCTTACCTACATCATGATTTTCCTACTACCAATTACCAGGGGATCATTACGTTTACTTATAAAGGGTTAAAGCGGGCAGAGGCTAGATTATGACACCTATAGAAGGTAGGCGTACTAAAGGTAAGTGATTCCGGCTACAGGATATCATAACTTCCACTTTTCCAATGCCAGGGGATCATAATTGCTACTGATAAGGGCATAAATCGGGCAGAAGCCAGTTTATGATACCTTTAGAAGGTAGGCATACTATAGGTAAGTGTATCTGGCTACATGATATTATAATTTCTCCTTTATCAATGCCAGGGGATCATTATTGTTACTGATAAGGGGATAAATCGGGCAGAAATCTGTTTATGACACCTTTAGAAGGTAATCTTACTAAAGGTAAGTGATTCCGGCTACAAGATATCATAATTTCTCCTTTACCAATGGCAGGGGATCATTAATGTTCCTGATAAGGGGATAAGTCCGGCAGACGCCTATTTAGAACACCTTCAGAAGTTAGGCGTACTAAAGGTAAGTGAACTGGGTACACAATATAATAATGTCCCCTTTACTAATGCCAGGGGATCATTACGTTACATATAAAGAGATGTAGAGATTTGTTTATGTGCTCGATAGATAGTAGGTCTGCTTCTTGTAAGGCCCTAGCATACACAATTCTCCTTCTCCTGTTGTTTAGCTATAAGGCTACATGTTTAGAATTATAATAATAAAGCATCTATAATTGTATATTAATGAAATAATTGAAACGGAGTGGGGAGGAGGAAGGTAGATCTACTACGTCACTTATTAGCACAGACGAGGTAGAATCAGCCACTACTTCTACTAAACCTTACCTAGCATTAAAGTCACGAAGCTAGTTGGAATCTCGTGCAGAGCCTCGTTGGAATGATTCATGACTTCATAGTACAGTGTGTCAGCCCTGAAGCCCACCTATAAAGGCAAGACTGTTCCTTTTTCCCTCCCTTGTGATGATACATTCCAGAGCGTTGTAATCACACATTACGTTTCCAAGTAGGGTATTAATATTTAATAATGGGAATTAGAAATTAAAAATGTTTTAGAAAATATATTTTTAATTTATTCCTGCCAAAATCACGTTTATTGTGAACTACAGTAATAAGAGATTAACAGTTGTATCTTTGTGGTTTTATATCAAACGAAATGGAATGTTTTGATATAAATCTATGAGTTTTGCAAAAATATTTTAAATTGTTGGTAACAATGAAGCTGAAAGTGAATATGCAGAAAGAAATGCTAACACCTTGCAACCGAAGTAAAATGCTTCGATGTAAGAGAAGTAATAGATAGCGCGAGAGCCACGGGCAGTATTCTTAGTATGTGCTGTAAAAGTACTGTAATTGGCGACAATTATTTTTTTAACAAAAAGAAGACGGCTAAGAAGTCGGCCTTGGCCATTCTTCTTCAGTACAAGAATAACTTTTGTTCCTTATAAATGTCATAAGATTAAGACCTTACACAGTAACAGGAACTGTTCCACTTACAGCGGAGTACTTCAAGTGTCACGGCGAAGGAAACAAAGAGATTGTTGTTCAATTTATCTCTAATGACATTTATATAAATACCAACACCACAATACCATGTGCGGGTGTTTGTACGTATGTTGGGATAGGGGTTAAGGACTTGAAACTTTATGTTTTTGGAAAATCTCTAATGATAGTACGTTAGAGTGAAATTGGGTTTAAAAGTGTCAGACGCGCCTAAAGAAGTTTATATTTAAATATTGGAACAAAATATACGCCTTATATAATAGAAAACCTCATAATTAATAAAAAAGCTTCTATAGACGTCAAAATATTTTGTAAATAAAAATTTAGTGAATTGAATTTTATTGAAATCAATTGAAGAATATTCCTCCATGTCAAAAAAATGTAAAACGAAAATGCGTTTTCATAGAAAAATTTGAATACAAGTACATAATTTATTATAATTTTTATGAATTGATAGTATTAATAATAATAGTATATATTATTATTATTATATAATATATTAATAAGCTATTATATTATATTATATAATATTAAATAATATATTATATCATATAACCTAATATTATATATATATATATATATATATATATATATATATATATATATCACTTAGACTATAATGTACTTTAACAAGAATCTTACTTGGTATACATGCGAGTTAACTTTCGAAGATTAATTACGGTGTCTTAAGTATTGAGTGTCAACTGAGACTTTTTGAGTCTCAGTTGATGCTCGACAATGAAAACACCGTAATTAGTCTTCGAAAGTTAACTCGCATGTAAACCAAGTAAGATTCTTGTTAAAGTACATTATAGTGTAAGTGATAAGTGAATACAAGAAAACAGTGTTGCAAATTTATATACATACGGTATATATATAAACTAATGAAAAATTTTCAGTAATAGGATTTTAACTTAGTAATGTGCAATAAATAAAGTAACATAACCTCCAATAAATGTTAACACAGCTGCTTTAAAACACAACCTATAATATAAAATTAGCTGTTGTATGTAATAACATGTTATCACATACTAGCTACTTCTGACAGCATAACTGCTTAACTGATCCCAGAAGTCGAAGCAATGTAAGGGAAATACTGCCTTCTGATAGGTCGTGTAGCTTCTCTGTACATGATCTGTAAATTATTTCTTCTACCTATCTTGTCATTAGTTACAATAACAACAACTCGTGTTCCGTGTTTTATATTTAATTTTATATCGTGTGCGGTGTATTATAAACTTATTATTATCTTGAATTATTTTGTGTTTTCTACTTTTGTATCTTGTCAAAATTATTGTAGATTGCCTACCACCAAATTATCATTATAGAATGACGGAGAAAGAAATTCTTGAAAAATATGGTTTAAATACAATTATAATATTTTGGCGTGAATTAAACACTCCAATTTTTAACTATATTTATATAAACACTTCATTTCCGGTAAGTGCAGGACTTTTGGGTATTTTACCTTAGAATGCTCCAAATTCAACGAAATTTCGTAAACAGGCGCAATTTGACACCCTTAAGCAAATTTCAAATTTATTTTACATTATTTCCATCATTTTTTAGTATTTGAGGTCCATGTAATTTATTTTGAGTCATGCATATCTGAGGCCGAAATAATTTTTTCTAAAGGCTCTACGAATTTGACAGTTGTCGTTCGTGGAGTGGGAGGAGCTACACGACCAATCAAAAGGCAGTATTTGCCTTACATGGCTTCGCCTTCTGGGATAAGTTAATATGCCTTCTGACCTCTCAAATCTCTGGTGACCCGAATTGAAGAGTTTTTCTCCATATCAAAAAAGTGTCAGACACCACTTGAGATATATTTTTTTTAATTGCAATAAAATATATAGTTAATAATTATTTTATGAAATGAACTGTAGTGAGAGCTATCGAAGTATAAACCAATTATATATATATATATATATATATATATATATATATATATATATATATATATAGACCCTATATATATATTAATTATTAAAAACAGTGACCGGATGTTATACAATATCTATAGAGCTATGTAGATGTGTTAGAATGTGATTTTAGCGTAATGGTAACGCGAAGAATTTTCCCGTAGAACATTTGTGTTGTCATGCCAAAATATGTATTTATTTCAATATGTTTTGTTAGTAACTTTATTTGTAAATAACATATGTAAATCGATAAAAATTTAAAGCAGTTTGTCAAGTATTATGCAACAAAACGTATTTTCTTTAGTGACAATAAATCTAGCTACTGAAGCATATCGGTGAGTCAGTGATTACTAACTGTAAGAGAATTTTTATGTATTATACAATAGTAGCAATTTTTTCCCACTAGACAAAATAGGATATTCTCAAGTTCAGTACTGTTGTCCCACTCTTGTAACGCCTACCTGCATACAACCAATGATCAGTTAGACCTACAACCTAATTAGGCGTGGAAGTATCTCATGGTATTTCGCATATTTGTAGAGCAATGTCTAGACGCGTCACAGCTTGCCCAAGACTGTGACGTCACCTAATGATGTTCTTTGTGTGCCTATATTTACATACAGCTTTCAAAGAATGTATTTTTGAAATAAAATTTCTGTAGGTGCTCCTGAAACCCTCCACCAAGACGTAGGTTATGTTACTTTATTTATTGCCCATAATTAGGTTAAAAAGATATTATTCAACTGTCATATACGTAAATCATTGCAGTTGCAATAAGCAAAAACCTAATGAAAGTAACTACATATTTATTTTTACGCTTCGGGGATTTTATTGTCCATGATCGGCGAACTTGAAAAGATAATGATTTACCGAATTCAAGTAAATTTATGAAGAAATCTTACTAAAAAAGATCTTTATCATTGTCTATGATGGCTCCTAAGTAGCGCTGCTGAGCTAGGCGGTAACGGTTTTCTATATAATAACATCTGCTAATATAACAACGACTTGCTATCTTTACACCTCCCGTAGTGATGTCGACTAAAGAGGCGCAATGCGGGCCCCCAAGCGACGGGGTCGAGTCAATGGGGAAATGTTCCTCTAAGGGCAAGTCCACCCCCTTGAGGGTATACGGACCTGCGAGGGCGTCTTCCGCGGCTGCGGTGGCGGCGCTTGACTGGCGCTCCGATACCTCATCTTGATCAGCCAATCCTGTTAGCACCGATTAGAACTAGGCACTTACTACACTATAACGGAGGTGTCTGCTGCCGAATCCGCCTACGATGATGCCAGGTATCGGCCCGTTGTAAGGAGGAATTGGAAGAAGCAGACTTGCCAGTCCGACTCCTGAACCGAATCCGAGGCGAAACCGATAGACCGTGGACCCTGTGAAGACTGCCGGCGCTGTTGCCGGCACAGTGGCTTACAGAACTCCACAAAAGGTCGCCGAATCGCCAAAATCCTGGCAATCACGATCTACCCAGGCCAACATCGTATAATTGACATAAGTAAGGAGTTCAAGTCCAAATATAACCCTTACTTTTACATAGGAAAAATGGAGTGAAGCTCCAAACCAGCCCCTACGACGACTTTGTAAACCTCCATAGGTGTCTTAGGAAAAAGGGTATGTCCCACCACGTATTCTGCCTCGAAAATGCGAGGACATTTAAAGTAGTAGTTTGAGGGGTGGATGAATCCACCGAAGCAGCGGAGGTCGGAAACGACCTTAAAAGCAGGGGTATGGAGGTCTTCAAAGTGTCCCAAATGAAGGGACACTTTACCAAGGGGCATCTGCCCATGTTCCTTGTGGAGCTAGCGTCCAATAAAAGACGCACATGAAGCTATGTCACTGACTAGTATTTGTTTTATGCGGTTACGAGTGGAAGCCTATAGGCAGCCCACAGGTCCTGTGCAATGCTTCAACTGCCAGAGGATAGGCTACACAACAAGTTGTTGTAAGGCCAATCCTCGGTGCGTTAAATGTGGCGAGGGCCAGGATTTCAAGACTTGGACAAAGGATCGAGACCACGTCAAGTGTATCCTCTGCGGGGCTAACCACACCACGAACTATCGAGGCTGCACCATTTACAAGCAGGCCGCCAAATCCAAGGCCCAGGCAAAGAAGAAGGCCGACGGAGATAAAACCCCAAAACCGGTCCCTTCAGCCAAAACACTAACACAGGGGCCTGCTCCACGGTACACAACACCGAAAATTTCCTACGCCTAAGTATTTGCTCTGACTACCTCTGGGAAGCCGGTGCAAATGCTATCTTCTACAATTACATCCCCCAAACGGGCGCTTCTACCCAAGCCGCCCCTAATTCCTACACCCAATCTATTGATACCCAAGCCCACTTCACTAAGGCAGGGAGACCCCCCTTTCCTAAATCCAGGGTAACCCCCCCCCGCAAAAGGAACGGAAGGATAGACGCCCCAAGCCCACAAAGGGCAGGACGGCTACCAGACCCCAGCCGGACCTCATGAGGCTCCTGCAGCACCCGTTAACCCACCCCTGACCACACCTACCTCGTCTGCTTCTAAAGACTGGGCGAAAGGAACCTTTGAACCGCTCCTAAGAGTTGTTAACCCCTCTCTGACCTGGAAAGCCTTCACAGGTGGACTGGGTCTTTTAATTGTTAAGACTTTGTCAACACCTCCCTAAACCGTCTCAGAATTCCTGACTTCCTTCATCCAGTACGTCTCTTCTGTCAACCATGGATAGGTTATCGGTCCTGATACGGAATGCCAATGGCGTTAAATGTAAAAAATTAGAGCTTCTTTGCTATATGCATAGAAACGACTATAATCTAGCGCTTATTACAGAAACACACCTAAACCCCCGAGATAAATTCTCAATGCCAAAATTTAAAGTTTACCGCACTGAAAGGACAACGGACAAGAAGCCTTGGCTATTATAATAGATAAACGTATTTAACATTTTGAATGGTTTTTGCACTCACTCAAGCAACAGGTATTAGGCCTTATAACTCAACGGTAGCATCACAATACTTGTATCAGCGTACAAACCCCCGGGTTCTGTTGATTACACCCGCGATTTAGAAGTCCTTCTACAGACCTCCAGTAGGGTAATAAACGCCGGAGACCTGAATTCTAAACACACATGGGGCTGTAAGTCTACAAACACAGGAGGCCGGCAACTCCAAACCTTCATACAAAACACAACAGCTATACTGCTGGCCCCTTCTGAACCAACACACCACAGCACTTACCACACGGAAGACATTTTGGGATATAGTTATTGCGAAAGGTCTGCTAGTGTCACCACAACTTCACACCGATAGATATCTGAATTCAGATCACTACCCCGTGATAATGGCGGTCTCTGGAAGCCCTGCTCACAGAGAGGTAAGGAAGATGCTGAGCTACAGACTAGCTGACTGGGAGTTATTCTGGTCCCAGCTGGACACCACTCTACCTGCCTTCCTAAATGTCGACACACCACTGGACATAGACAAAGCCGTCGGTAGCCTTACGACGGCAATACGTACTGCGATTACTAACGCGGTACCAGTTAAATGTCAGCCCAGACACTATGTACACATACCAAGGCACATACTACAGCTAATCACCCGGCGAAATAGGATCCACCGGGCATTGCAACACGGGGTAAACAGATGCATTCCACACACAACACTTAATCGCATTAAGAGCCAAATTAGGGAACTAATTCAGTACAAAGTCGATGGCTTCCAAGCGGAATTTATTGACTTTAAACACAACAGATACACCCATCTGACCGATGGTTAAACACTTCACGCTCGAACCACTGCACTATCCTTCACTCATCGGCGCGAATAGGGAGGTGGGCGACCAGGTCGATAAAGTTTACTTGTTTGCTAACACGCTTGAGAGAACGTTCCAACCAAACGACCAACCAGCTGATGCAGCCGTTACAGCTAAAGTAGACTTAGAAACAGCACAGTTTGCCTACTGCCAAACTTGCCTACATTAGAGCCAAACACTGACATTATAATCACAGAGATAAAGTGAGCAATCTCACAAACAAACTCCAGGAAACTCACGGAGAAAGCGATCACTTATCTCTCAAATATCTACAATGCTATACTCCAGACACAACACTTCCCGGACGCTTGGAAGGAGGCCAAATCTTGATCTTCCCCGAACCAGGAAAAGATCACAGCAAACCTGACACATACAGACCGATAAACTTGTTGAATACGATGGGCAAGGTATTTGAAGAAATCCTGCTCAAACGTATCAACAAGCATATCCAAACACACAACATACTGAGGTCAGAGCAATTTGGCTTTAGGACAAAACACTCGGTCACGCATCAGCTGTTGAGAGTGGTGGAGCATGCAACCAAGGATTTCAACAATTACTGATCGACTGGGGTAGTCTTCCTGGACATTGAAAAGGCATTTGACCAGGTATGACACAACGGAATCTCAGTGAAACTACGACACCATGCCTTTCCAGAACACCTAGTTAGCTCAAGGTTCTACAAACAGGCTCATGCACATACAACATCCACACTCATTTCCTCACTGGGTAGATATAACCCCACCCACAACACACACAGACGACCGCTGTCCTTACTGACAGCCTATCTTTACCCATAACAGAGAAAAAAAATAAAAATAAACATACTAATAGATTCTGCTTCACAGTTATGTTCCAGGTGACGCAGGGGCACATCTCCAGGGTCGTAGCTTAGCCCCAATGGAAGTACTAATTTGATTGCATGCCTTTTCAGTTTCGAGTAGGCAACAAAAGAAGAGGTGGATGCCATTCCTGCCATAGACTCATTAACAAGGTATTTGTAAGGTAATACCCCTCCTTATTCCTTAGCATAAAGTGATCCAAGCCCCCAGGGTTCCTGCATGATCTGTCGCGGGATTTCCCCTGGCAGCGTTTCTTTCATGCCAGGTTTTTTCATCCCGCTCTTAGTGCGACACTTACTGTTTAATTTCACTATCTCCTGATTCTCTATGGAAAGGGCTTATGAGCTTGGTACATGGGCAATCAATCCCGTTTCCTTCACTCACGGTAAGGATACTAATCGCATGGGCATGTGAGACGGAGATAACTCGCTAGAGGTTGACTGCGACGAGGGTTGGGCGTGTCTTGTTGTCCCAGACCCGGGTAAAAAAAGGTTTTCTGTATAAAAGACCAAAATGTGTATGAGCTGTATTAATTGGGTTTGCTCATTTAATATATTTTTATTTTGTGTTAATTTCATATTGCTCTAGTGAAAGAGCTATGGTATTTTTTTTTGTTGATGCCAAGAACTCAAGGTCTTGTTTAATGTCCATGTGTGACCTATTACTAATATTAGTTATCAGAAAAGGGTAGTGTTATTTATAATGTGATTTGTTAATGTTTGTTGAAATCTAAGGCCTGTTTATCTAGTGCAGAATTTATTATAGTCTGTACAGCTTAGCATATATGTACCTAGTGCTTATGGTTTACCTTGTTTGTTTGTGTTGAATGTTGTTTCAAGTTTGTTGTTAGTTGATGGGTTTTGTATGTTTTGCTTATGTATGTAAGTGTGATACATTTTCTCCCTGTTATGTTGTTTTAATCCGTTACTTCGTGCCAAAGTTGATCAATTATTGTGTTACTGTATCCATTACCATGAGCTGGATATTTAGTTTTTGTTATTAGGTAAATATTTATTTTTTAATACAGTAATAATATTGTAGTTCTGATAGTAGCCATAAGTTAGACTGTGAATGGCTGAAACGCCGACGGAAATTTTAAATTAAATAAAATAGTTTTGTATAGTTTATTTCAAATTCCAGAGTCGTATTCCTTAGAGCCCTATAGTTTGTTTATTGTCTTGTGTTATTCACTAGTCCTGATTATTTATAACTTCATAAAGACATCAGATGCATTTTATTATTACAACAGTGTAGAAAGTTGATGTGCATCTTTGTAATATATCATTGCCATATATAAATCGAGTAATACACACAAACCCTGTAATATTTATTTAAACGTTTTGCTTTGCTCAACACATATATACATAGAATTAGTCTTTAGTAGGAGCTTTGCGTCTCGTTATTTTAGGGTTTTACTGAAAGAACACACAATAGATAATTATAAAGAATGTAGAAATAATTTTGGACTAATGTAAAGACGTAAACTTTATTTGTCTAAATATGAGAAGTAAACCTACATTACTGGATAGCCATGAGATACCTCTATTAACCCCAGTTGAGTGCAGGTCTACTCCAGATATGCGAGTAGAGTTAGCAGGGTGGCTCCAGGGGCAAGAGGTAGTCTTCTCTCTACCCAGTACCAGGGGAACATTATTTAATTTCCTTAGTCCTACCTAATTCCATCTACGTTTCCTTTTGCTGCTTCTTACAAAGGGGTGTAACGATTAGACATCCCTTTACGTCTTCGTTAGAGAGTAGGCATACCTCAGGAACGTAACGTCTCTCACTTTCCTCTAAATTAACTAAATTCACTTTCCTCTTTAAAATACACACAACCAAAACTTATTTTTTGTGTTTAAACATTTTGCAATAGTTATGTTAAATGTGTTTAAACACTTTGCAATAGTTATGAAACGTGTATAAAATGTGTTTTAAATACTTTGTAATAGTTATGGAATGTGAATAAAATGCGTTTAAATACTTTGCAATAGTTTTGAAACTTGTATAAAATGTGTTTTAAATACTTAGCAATAGTTATTAATCGTTTAAAAATGCGTTTAAACACTTTGAAATAGTTATGAAACGTGTATAAATTTCATGTTTCAACTGCTGCTTAACTTTCATCATAGTAGTTTCTGCCTTTCGGTTGTCAATCCGTAAAACAGACTCTTGCCAACATCCTCAAACTTTTTGTGGAGTTTTTGAAATGTTAGTTTCACTACTCATATATACGTAATAATTAAAATAAAATTTTAATTATAATTTAAAATGACTTATTGCATATTTTATTTAAACCTGATTAATTTCAGCATTTTTAATTGTACATTCAAGTGCTATAATTATATTTTCAAATTTATTTATTTTTTCTTTTTAGTGACACATTTAAATGTTGTACCTAAATATAACTGTGATAATTTATTGAATCATTGCTCATGCAAACAAAATATTCAAATTTCGTCTTTGGTTAAACACGCTGTAGCTTAAATGTAGCGTTAAAAGGGTTGCATTATGCTAGAATCAGGCGCGTCAATACAAATTATCCATACATTAAAACCACATCTTAAAAAAATTATTACAAATGTCTTCTCTATGAATTTAATTTAAAATTATTTAAGGATATGAAATACTCTTCTGAGAGTTATGGCTATAAATGTAGATAAATATTGAGTATATGAATATGGTATATATTAAATTTTTTATAGAACTACAATGTATAGCGTTCAGATTAGGTGGAAAAACATTATGTTAGTTTAAGAAACAAATAAAATTGTCAAGACTGGTTACCAACGCTTAGGTCATTGTTTTAAACATTAAAACAATTAACTAAATAAATTTTCTAAAAAAATACATAAAATACCTAATATAAATTTCACACACAGCTTTTGCAGCTGTTTCTGGGGTATATGAGAAACAGCTTCTAATCTGTTAGATGTGCATATTTTAGGCTTGTTAAATTCTTTGGACACATTAACCAAAAAGTAAGAAAATTTCGATTATACTTTTAATGACACACACTAAAGGGCAACGTTTCGGTAAGAGTTTTTGTTAGAAAAATTAATCCTTTTTAAGTTTAAAAATTCTATTGTTAGAATTCGGTAACCTGACCTTGAAGAGCTTTATTATGTTTCTGTAGAATAAAGTATGTAATTTCAAAATTATATGATTGTGTTTCTTTATTTGTTTACAAATATATATGTACACAACTCACACACACACATATCTACACAACACACACACACACACACGCACACACACATACACACACACACACACACACACACACACACACACACATATATATATATATATATATATATATATATATATATATATATATATATATATATAAAGTAAATATTAATTATTTTTTAGACAGAAATAGACACTAAGTATCTATATTTTATGATTTTATTTACTAAACAACTACTATGGAAAAAATATTTTAAAGTCAATTCCTACTGATGTGGACAAAGAAAAAAAATTATTTGGATTACTTTTTAGTTTATAAATACATTTAACATAAATATATGTATACATAAGACAGATTTACAATAATAAGTTGAAAACAAAAAAAAGGATTTCCTTTCAATTTTTAATTTTTCTCTCTATACAGTATATGGTGTTGGACTATTATTTTCGTTTGTTACTATTTATTGGCTTGTTTCATTTCTAATTTATGAAGCTGGTGGCGGTTTATAATTTCTCATTATATCCATCTCTTGTAATGCTTTAATATTGCAAGGAACTTTTCTCTTCTAATATCATATACATCTTTAAGTAAACTATAGCAAAAAGGTAGTTGGATCAGTGCCAAAGTGCTAGATATCATTCATGTGGTCCCTCAGTTCGAACCTGACCGGGTCGCAAATTATTTTAAATTTAAATAATTGAATAAATATTTAAAAAACCTGTATTAACATCAAATGTCATCTACTGTAGGCCTAGAAAAAAAATATTTGAACTTGATTAGACGAATAAAAACGATTTTAGTAGAGATTGAAAATTTGTACAAGATACATATAAGGAAAGTGTGAGCTAACAGATGGAATTGAAAAACTAAATAAATATACTGGTTTTATGTTTCAGTATATCCAACTGTAGGCGTTACCTTCACGAAAAATACCTGTGTTAGTCATGAAATAGTTACAAGTAGTACAGGTCTTGAAGCTACAATTTACACAATAAACACTGTTAATTAACTTATACTTGACGTGAACCCAACCTTTACCAGCTGAATGCCTTGCCAAGTGTTTCGAATGCGAGGAGGCTTCTCTCTCCATGTCTCCCTCGCGAAAGCTCTTTCTTTCTCCTGTCCCTAAATTTGTGATAGTTTAAAAATTTTTAAATATTAAATAAATACTCGTAGTTTCAAACAATTAGAAATTTATTAATTGATATTTTAATCTAAATTGATAAAATAAATAATTTAACATTTTTTAATGCCATGGTTATTTAAAAATATTAGGTATTTAGAAGCACATGTTATAAACTAAATAACAAACATTTTGAACATAAAAAAACAAAAATGATGTCTTTGAAGTACTAGATGTGGTAAAGCGCAAATTTTCTTTAAAATCCAAATAATGAAGCTTGACAAATTTATTAATAGTCGTACGAGTTATAAGGGTTTTCATATCTCCTAAAGAAAAACAAACACAATCAGGAAAGAAAAATTGTACTGAAACGAAAGAAAAAGAAAAGACTATTGTGTGTAGATGTAATTCATTAATTGAGTAGTTATATACCTGCTTATGACTCAATCTAACATCTTATACTTAATAACTCATTTAATACCTAATAATATTATTCTATCCCAGTAAGGAGAATCAGGAAAGACCTCCCTTACGAAAACTAAATTGTTTTTTAAATTAAATCGAATAATTGAATAAATATTAACAAAATTATGTCGTATTATATTAAATATAAGACAACGTATCTATATAATCATATATCTATATATGACAACATTTATAATCAATATTAAATGTTTTGTTGTTAATGAAAATTTACTTTCGTTATTTTGAAGTTATTTTCTATTTATTCAATTCCATACCAAGATTCTCAGATTTAAATTTTATTTATGAAGTTTGAATAAAAATAAATAAGTACCGTAATGAAACATTTAAGATGTATTAATTTAAGAAGTATTACGCATTTAGGAATATAAGGGCTATGCAATAATCTAAAAGTGTTAATTTCAACTCTAATTTTTAGTTTTTATAAAACTCATGATGTATCGAAATTGATACAAAACGTATTTCTGTGATACCTTTACAGGAAGAAATATAAAAACATCAAATTTCCTCTTTATTTGTTACACCACAAATTCAGTACGGCGTTATTATGGCAGAGGAGTCTAAGCTATAGTGAAATCTTTTGCAAGATGTAACTCTTCAATATTTTCCTTTCTTCTTGGTATCTCTTGAGAGATGGCTGTAAGCTTTTCAATCATTATTTATATTTATCCTTCTCTGATAGAAGTTGGGGGAGGTTTTTTTTTTGTGACACAAGACAACACACAAACATTCAAAGTAAAACGTTACACATACATACAGCATTTTATTACTCACATATAATATTAAGAAAGGTAGCAGGTAGATATCTCTCTTTAATTTCAGGAAAACAAAATTAATTCCTGAAAGCCGTTGATTTCTCTATTCCCAAGATCAGATCCGATCTTGAAATAACCCCTCTCTTACTGCTTTCTTACTTTACTCAGCCCCGCTCATTGATTTCAATCCTCCCACACTTGAGCCAAACAATTACTCAAAATTCTTTCCTTTTCTTCACCTTTCTGCTGATAAAATTCAAAGTATCATAACCTTATTTAAGACTCCCTAGGTTCTCTATTTCGACTGCCTTACGGTTAATTCTAGTCCTGTAGTTTTCCACTTGAGAAATATGTCGACAAGACTGGAAATCAATGGTATGTCTTGTATCACAGATCACAGTGGTGCGTGTACAGAGGCGACGTTTTCTGCTTGTTTTTAAGGCTAAGTTTGTGCTCTTCAAGCCTAGCTGAGATACGTTCATTTGGCCAATGTAGGGTATCTTACAAATTCCATAAGAAACGGAAAATGGTTTTCCAAGAAGATCTTATCTTTGAGTTACTAAGAACCTTGCCGATGCTCAAGTTAGATTTGTAGACAGAACGCATACCATGCCTCCTAAAGAGGCTGCCAATTCTATCAGTGGTCCCTCTAGTAAAGGGCAGAGAAACAGTACCATTTTTCTCAGTCTCCTTCTCGTCCACGTCAACCGGAAGGACACTTTGGCGGTGTAACGCTTTATCAATGGCACAATCCTTATATCCATTGCTTCTAAGCACCTCTCGTATTGTAAGAAGTTCATGGTCCCTTGAATGGATGTCGGTCAACTAGTGAGACCAAGAGAAAAGCGTGTTAGCGACAGCCTGGATTTGTGATGGGTAGTGGTGTGACTCAGCGTTAAGATATCTATTGGGGAAAGTCGGTTTTCTGTAGACCGAATGGTGAACACAACCATTCTGACACTTCCTAACCAAGACGTCCAGAAACGGTAAACAGCTATCGCTCTCCAGTTAAAAAATGAAAAATATCCTGGAGTGGCGATAGTTGAGGTTCGTAAGGTACTTATCAAATTCTGTGCCACCAAGTTGCTGAATCATAAAGACGTCATCCACATAACGAAACCAAGTTTTAGGCCTTAGAGGACATCATTCTTGCTTAAAGAATGTCATAAAAATATTGGCTACAGCTGGAGGAAGAGAAGATACCATAGGGGCACCATCAAGCTCAGGCAGCTATTTAATAAACAAAAAGTAAGTGTTTTTGGGACAGTGTTATATCTTAGATCTGGCTAAACTCTGCCTCACACTTACGTTTTGTTTAACGTGTTTAGGCAACATGATAGTCCTCTAATGGGATCTTCGTTTTTTTGGAGACTGCTTAAACATAGTTTGTCACTTTAAAGTGTGACAGTCAATGGATCTTAGCTACGGTTCCTAGAAATAGCAACAGATATCACTAGAACTTAACACAATTTCTCAATGAAAACTATATACAACAGAATTTTATCTAAAGATATATTAAAAAAATTTCTTATTTAAAGTTAAATATAATACGAACAAATTTACCACTTATTGGTTAAAGTGCATAGCATCTAACTTGTGCAATTTAAAACTAAAGTACAGAAAAATAGATGCAATAAGCTAAAGCCTTAGAGATAGTAATAGTTTTAGCATGTAGTAAAAAAAAAAACATTTTCAACCGTTATTTTAGAAAATGTGGTAGTTGGTGAAAAGAGCTTAAAAATGAATGACGATCCAAAACTGATATAATTCTATATTTTGTAATTTAGTAATCGTTATCCATAAGCCTGACTTTTTTGGTATTTAAAGTTGGTTATTTTATTTGAGAGTGATATATATATATATATATATATATATATATATATATATATATATATATATATATATATATATATTATATTATTATATAATTTATATAATTAAGAAAAAAGTCAAGTTAAAACCATTCTTGTATTTTAAATATTTTTATTTATTTATTATATCACAAGAAAACGTATCACCATTATAAACACACATGCACACACACACACACACACACACACACACACACACACACACACACACACACACACACACACACACACACACACACACACATAGACACACACACACACACACACACAAAGTCAGTATTTATACAAAAAACATATTGTAAAAAAGTGGGCGAGCATGTATCTATACATAGCAGACTCAAATAGGAAATCACGGCTCTGAGTAGGCAATTTAACATCACAAATATCCAAAAACATTGTAAAAAATAGCCTGGAGTTTAACAAAATACAGTAGTATATACTGAATTGCGCATATACTAAAGATGTAAAGTATCTTTGCTGACGAAAAACTAAAATATTTGTGTTTGGTGTATTATTTCATTTTTCATTCATTTAACACTGCTTCATCTCCTGTTGAATATTATTACTTTAATAGTATTCTTGACTTTTGTGTGAACGAATGAAGAAATAAATAGAGAAATAAAATGCGTTTTCCTTCTCTAAAATACGCTTCAAAATGTAAGGACAATATTGAACTGATAAAAAGATTTGTGTTCGATAAAATAACGGATAAATTGAACTAACAAGAGCTGAGTTAATAGCATAAGACAAGACATGATCAAATATTTACCTTAATGTTTTAGTTATTTACCTTTAATGCTTTCGTCCATTTACAGTCTTTCTATTGGTCATTTACAAGACCTACATGTAATAATGTAATTTATAAACTAGTACTAATATATTTAAAAAGTTTTTGTATTAGTAATAAAAACATATTTTTGATTTTGAAATCAGAAAAGAAATAATATTTACATTAAAAACACAAATTGTTTTAATTAATGAAGTTCACTCCGTGTAAACAAATATAATAATGATTATATTATGTCTAATTAATATTAATTTTCTTTTGTTATACGGCTAATTTGTTTAAATACTACAACAAATATATATATAAAAATAAAGTAGAACATAAAGGTTAGCCTAAACGATCTAATTAATTTGATTATACGTTTCGCTATCGTGAAACAGGCAAGGTTTGTTATTGTAATATAGGAAACGGAATTTTTGTTATTGTAATGTTTTAATTTTGATTATAACCATAACGTCGACTAAATATGGATGAAATGTCAAAGTAAATAAATTAAATAAACTAGTCTTAAGCTATTCGTCAGTCCTGATTATTAATTGCACATGTCAGAAACATTTTATTATTATAAGGTGTTATTTATTAAAAGGAAAAATAAGCCAAATAAAACGGGATAAATTTCAAGTAAAACAAGGAGTTGATAGTCCATTGCAGTTTTAAAGAGGAGTTTCCTTAATTAAATAAAATTGTTCCCACAAATGTTTAGTGTCATATTAAAAACAAAATCGATAAAAACGTAAGTGTAATTTATTGATCACAATACATAAAATTTTTATGTAAAAATGGCAGTCGGTTTTATCTAGTCAAACTAGTCACTAAAAGTTTCTTTTGATTTAAAATAAAAATAAATACATTAGTCTCTGTATAAATTAAAAAGAGTATTGAATTTGTTTTGACAGTTAATTATTCGAACGTCGTGTTGACATGCAGGGTGTTAGTGTCGAATTGCAGTTAGTTGCCTTGCCGCTAGAAGCCAGCACCGGGCTGCGCAAACTGAGCTACTTGCTTCTGACAGTTGATGAAACGTTCTTGGAAAGGCAGGTCCAGATTTCCGCGACACCCATAACCTCCAAGACGGTGGATGGAGGCATAGTCGTAGCAGTTGACCACGCCATCACCATTGCAGTCCTGAGAAAATTATATTAATTTTGTTATTATAAACCATGTAATGAAATTACAGTGATAATTAAATAATAAAAATAATAATGATAATGAGATGCTAATAATAATAGTAATAATAATAATAAAATAACAATAATTACTGTATTAATATTAATATAATATAATAATAGGAATAATAATAATACTAATGTGATCAAGGAGTGTAGATGGTTTGTATTGGGTTTATTAAAATAAAACGTTTAGTTTGTATTTTGGGATGTTTGTAAATTTTATTTTGCTTAAGTGATTTTAGATTTTCTTTTATTCATATAAAGAATTTCTAGCCTATGGTTGACCTGGAATTTCTAGGTTACGTTAAGTGAGACTTGATTCTACTTCGTGATTAGCAAAAGACAAGTCAGTGCCTTGTTTAATAGTGAATGTAGGTTCTTTTTTTGTTAAAAACTGCACCCAGGTTGCCCAATGTAGAATTTGTTACAGTGGGTGTATTTGATTTGTACCTGATGATGGGACTGTTTAAATTTTCGCTGTACGTTTTTGTGGTTTGTTTTTAACTTATTGAGTACCTTGTTAAATTTTTGGTTGTTTTTTGTGATTTTCTGTTTTGTTTCCGCATGAGAGTATATTAATTTTATTTTTCTTCTCCGTTATGATATTTTCTGTTAGTTTCTTGAATACTGTGTTATGGTTAATTAATTATGATGTCTCATATCTATTTTTTGTGTAACTTTGGCAAGTCATAAATTTTACTATGTTAAATAGTAAGAATAAATATTTCTTTTAAAAACTATTTTCATTGAAAATTAAAAACACTAATTTACATACAACACTCAGTTTTACAAACCAGACATGAAAGTTAGATCTTTTTCAACAATAGAAATTATATTTATTTAGTCGATAAAATACGTTCAAGAATATATTTTAACTACACACACATACACACACAGTGTGTATATATTATAATATTTATTTAATAACCCCTTTGACACAAAATAAAGAAACAAAGTAGGCACACTTACTTGAGCAAACTTATTTAAGTAGTTGCTGACTGCCCTTCCTGCACATATGGGATCATTAGTGCATGTTGGGTAAGCTATAACAAACACGGAAAAGAATTAGGCAGAGAAAAAGGTTTTTTGAAGTTTACCCAAAATTCATTGTTTTATTTTGTTCATGAGATGTAATGTAGAGTTCAGAATCTTTTAATTTAATTCTAACAATAACTTTATTTGTCTTCATATATCCTGTTATATAGTAATTTCCTTTATAGTTTATTAAATATATTTTACTTAGAAAAAGGCCATTATATTCCTTCGATTAGCTCACACTTTTCTGATATATATCTTGTACAAATTTCCAATCGTTTTCAAAATACATTTTTATTCATGCAATCATACTTATATTGTAAAAATTGTGGATTCTAGACCGGATTCGAACTGAGTATCTTCATGCTCAACGACTAGGGCTTTCTGGCAATGAGCCAACTTTCCTATAACAGAGGTGCATTTCTCAAAGAAATATATGAATTTCTCTTTTGTTCTTATCTGGTGGTCTTCGAAACCTCAATTGTACTACCTAAAATTGTTACTATAGCTACCACACAATATCATAAATAATGCTCAATGATTAAAAAAGAACGAAAAGAATAAAATAAACAAACAAACTGGATTAACGGTATCGAACCTTGATTTAAAAAAAGACAGTACGAAAGGAAAGCGAAAAGAAATTACAAAATAATGAAAGCGACAAAAAAGAAAACTTATAAATAGTAACAAACAAAAATAATTGTCCAACTACATACATAGAAAGGAAATTGAGAAATTGTAAGGCATTTTGCTTTCTAATTTGCACCTAATATTGTTATTGTGACATATATATATACATAAAAGAAACTAAATTAACACGTTTCTGTTGACTTAAATAGGAAATGATTAAAATTTTTTTTATATTACTTGTTCTATTTAGGAATTGATTTAATTTCATTTCAGTAGTTTATTGCATTTATTTAGTTATTGTTTCTTTTAACTAACGTGAATGTTGATGGTATAAATCCTTCTTGACAAGCTTCTCGTCTAACAACCATGATCGTAATAAATCAACTAGCTTAAAATAAAAAATCTTTACATATCCTAACCGTATATATATATATATATATATATATATATATATATATATATATATATATAAATTTGAAAATTTAAAGGAGATAAGTTTAGTCACCGCTTCTACCAAAAACAATAAACATATTTTTGGTAACATTCCGTTGGTTAAGCGGTAGATTAAACTAAAAAAAAGAAGCAGCGGTTCAGTTTAATTTTTTGAGCATTTATTTATAATATAAACAAGAGAAACCTTAGGCTATGTACTAAGTGCTTTTTTTGTTCGTAAAGAAATTCAGACTATCGTGTTATATATATATATATATATATATATATATATATATTATTGTGAAATAAATGTTTCTGTTGGACATACACTTTGGCTGGGGGGTAGGTACTCTCTTTCCCCAGACTAGCGGGTAGGGACTCTTTATCTTGGCTAGCGGGTAGGTACTCTCTTATCCCGGGCTAGCGGGTAGGTACTCCCTCCTCCAAGGCTAGCGGGTAGGCATTCTCTTCACCATGGTTAGCGGGTAGGTACTCCCTCCTCCGAGGCTAGCGGGTAGGCATTCTCTTCACCATGGCTAGCGGGTAGGTACTCTCTTATCCCGGGCTAGCGGGTAGGTACTCCCTTCTCCGAGGCTAGCGGGTATTCATTCTCTTCACCATGGCTAGCGGGTAGGTACTCTCTTATCCCAGACTAGCGGGTAGTGACTCTTTATCTTGGCTAGCTGGTAGGTACTCTCTTATCCCTGGCTAGTGGGTATGCACTATCTTCACCATGGCTATTGGGCAGACACTCTCTTCTCCTTTGATAGAGGGAGAAACGTACCTTCATTCCGAGCAACTGGTAGACACAGCGAATCACTCCTTTCAGATGAACGAGAGCGTTACTTACCCACGTCAGTGAGTAGACACCGTATGTAAGTGACCCAGCTTTTGCAATGCAACAATGTTCTGCATTACCAGTGCCAGGGGATCATTGTGCTCTCACTTTATTCCTATGTAGCTCCATATTCTTTTCTTTAAAATGCGTGATGTCGGTAGACACGTTTTTGTGTCACTAATAGAGAGTAGATCTACATCTGCTGTGCTACCTTGAACGCTTGCGTCATAATACCTTTCCTATGCCCTGTACTAGGGGATTTATGCCCTAATATAATCCTACCTATATTCATAGGCCTTTCCTACCTTTCTTAGTCGATAATAATCGAAACTACAAAACCATAATTACTGCTATTAAAAGATGTAATAAAATAAAAACGGATTGAAAAATCCTAAAAGTTTTAACATTTTGTTACCACGTTTGATCAACAATAAAAAAATGCCATTTGAGTTACCCCATATTAAAATTTTGGCTTAAGGAATCTATTTATATTAAAAGAGTTACAGCTGAAATAAAAATAGAAAGAGAAACATAATAATAAAGTAATAGATTGGAAATAATTTTCAAATTTTTATGATTCTTTTTATTTTTTGTTTGTTTTGTGTTTTACATGGCTTTGAAAATACGAATATGACAAAAAAATTTACATATATGTGCAAATTATTTGAAAATGACTTCGATTATGGACTATCTTTGACATATTGGGCGTGCAAGAAATTATAATTCAGTAACTCTGACAACGTATTTTTCAATGAATTTTGTACTGATTAATACAATTTTTAAATGTAACGATTTTTTTTAAATAAGTGAATTTATTTGGGTTTTTAAGTTCATATAATAAATTTATTTTTAGGTTCTGAAGAGGATTTCATTCGGGAACAGAAAAGTAGAACAAAATTTTGAAACTAATGAATGGTTTTACTGTCTGTAACTGGTAATAATTAACCAAATATATAAAATAATTGTCAATTTTAAATTAGAAACATAGGTCCTCTTTAGCTTGAATCTTGTATTCCGATACATAAGACTAACAATAAATTATCCTTCTAGACCTTCCTTCATATTCATAAAGAAACTCTTTGCATGCGACTAACTTTTCTTGTGTTGGGAAAAAAATATTTTTACTCGTTTTAACTTCGAAATTTTCTGACAAAATTGTCTGAAGCTACTGAGTAGACTTACAAAAAGGTAGTTAAAACAATTCAAGGATCTGGAAGTCATATACAGACATTACTAAAGCAGATAAAAATAAAATTCTAATTATTAAAAACATATAATAATGATTCTTTTTATATCATGAACAAAGCTAAGGAGGGACTGAATAGAGCTGCCTTACTTGGGCCATACTTTATTCCAGGAAGGTAATGTAACCATCGCCAGCGCCAACCGCAAATTATTACCAAAGAAGTGACTCCATTTTCGAAGGCTGCGTTGACTTGATACCAGTAAAAGCACTCAGAAATTCTTTGGTTCTACTGGGGATCGAACCTAGGATATTAGGTTACTGAAATGTCCGGAACACTAGACCAAATAGCCGTTCTTTTGCAATGTTCTGCTAAAATAAATGTTCTCGTTTAAATGAATAATTCTGGTTTCACTTTATGTTAATCATAAAGCGAGGTCATTCGGCGCACCATAGAAAGACATTAGTGGTAAAAATGAAATTGTATAGAGTATTTTATTTAAAAAAAATTAATATATAATCCAAAATATGCAAATTTTATGTAAGATTTATTTATGTAATTTAATAATCATGGACTATTTAAAAATTATCGGTTTTTGACTATTTAGCGAAACATTGAATTTGACAATACTGTATTTTTTTAATCATGAAAATGGTTTGGGAGAAGTCATGGAACAGTTCCCTCACTTAGGCCTACCGTATTCCAAGAAGGTAATATGACCGAAATTTTGTTTACACAGCCCATAATTACTTCAGGGTTGGCTTTAGGTACTTGTACTAAGGGTCTGGTCCCCAGATTGATAGCCAGTTGGTCCATCCTCTAGACCATACATACGTTCTTTTTTTTAAACGTTCTATCTACATAAATATTAATTTTAAAATAGTTATTTCAGTTTCGCACTAAATTAACTACAAATAGAAACGTAGCAAGAATTTGTCAAAAGGCAACAAATATTTTGTAAGTTAAAATATAAACTAAAATGTGTAAATTGCTCTAACACACTTACATGCAGCAAGAATGCATTTATAGTATACATAATAATAATGAATTACGTATACAATTTAATAAATTATAAATTCAATAATTATAGATCATAAATTTTCATATCTGTATGAGTTATTTAGTTATGTGGGTCTTACAACGTTTTACAAAACATCGATTCTGGCTTTGATTTTTAGGTAAAATATTTCTTTTACCGTAACTTGTAATATTCCAGTCACAGACGTATTTTATGCGAGTGTTTATTTAATTTTTTCATATCCAATTTTGTAGTTTATTTGCAACTTATTTGTCGTTAATTTAATCTACCGTCAATTTAATTTACTGACCTTGTGCACTATTAGGATCTTCGTTTGGATGTAAGGTGGGTTTCCCAGCGTCCGCCCAATACGCCCAGGTAATGCGGAATATGCCACATACATCTCCTGTACACTGGACGGTTCTGTTGCAATTTGATATCGCCTCACAGATACAGCCCAAGCATAATTCTGACACTGGTTGAACCTGGATCTGACCTGAAACAAACGTCTTATTAGATTATAATACTTATAGTTTTAAAGGTCCATTTAGAAAAAAAAAGATAGATTTATAAACATTAAGTAATTCAATATAATTAAAAAAATCTGCTTGCACTGCCCGGGAATCGAACCCGGGTCGCAAGAATGGGAATCTTGCATGATACCACTACACCAGCAGTGCCCCAATAGTTGTTAACTAAAACTTTACCCAAACATACGTAAAATGTTTAGTTATATAGTACTGATTTCAGTAAGGGAAATGCAAACATTAATTTGTACATCATTATTATGTATTATTATTAATTTAACAGTATATTAATATTTAATTAATATTAATAATAAAATACATTTTTTAATAATAAAATGCATTATAAATAATATACTAACTTGTTTATTATAGGTTCTAATACTATATTATGTATAATGCCATAATAATAGGTATGATTTCAAATTAAAACAAAATCAGAACTCATTAATTTTGTTGCTCTTGAAATAAAACATTGCATTTTTCATAAGCCATTTTATATCTAGTAGTTATTACGGATTTAATGAACTAGTTTTTTAAAGTATATTTTCTAAATACATTATTTTGGATTTAGATATTTAACACCTCGTTCCCTAAAATAATAAAATATAATTTTGCACTAATTTTTCTTATTCTCGTACAAACCTTAACCATTTTGTCTGGTACATGAATAGGTTGAAGCAAAATATGCATGTTACGATTCGAGGCAAAATATGCATTTACTGTATGGAGTGTATGGAGTGAATAACAATTAATTTGAAATGAATAATATTTAATAATTTAGCCGTGGATGGTAATATATTTGTTCAACTATACAAACGTGTTTTTACAACAAAATGTACAGCGCAATGGCAGAGAAACAACTTAGCTTTAATTTCACATAAATTTGTAATAAAAAACCTAGTTTCTTATGAGATCAATTAATGTTTATGCGTTTCTCTTAGTTTATCTGCATGGGAATCCCGTATATACAGGCACTCCTCCAAGTGATGACCTTGAATTCTACATGTAAATTTAAGTGAAACATTACCATAACTGGCTGCGGACGCGTTGCGCGACTTATAAATTGTGTCAGGGTACATGTAACGCCGTGAAATATAGTTTAGTAATCCCCAGCAAGGTCTGTTGTTCGCCAAGAATAGGTTTCCGGAACCGGTTCCCTGAGAGACGTTCCCCAGGACCAGAGGTCTGGGAGATACCAGCCAGGTCAAGGCGGGTTGAATGACCTTCCTGGCATCGTAAAAATCTGGAATCGTCTTCTACTTCAGAGTGTTGTAAAACTAAAGTGTTTTTTTAGCAACACACAAATATATACATGTTGTTAAACACTTATACAAATAAGAAATGTTAAATTTAGGTGTTAGGAGGATGTGTCGATTAATTATGTAGACCTTGATAACGCCAGCAATGTAGGCTTGTGAAAAGTTGCAGACTGTAAGTTAACACTCTTGATATTAAAATGTTCTTATTAAAATAAAGAAATGTTTCACAAAATATAACAATAAAATATTTCTACTGATATTAATTAATAGAAATAAATTAATCATAAAATTATTATAAATAGTCAATTATTTACTTATTGCTATTAGTATATATTTATTAACACGCACAAAACACACACATACACACACACACACACACACACACCCACACACACACACACACCACACACACACACACACACACACCACACACCACACACACACACACACACACACACACACACACACACACACACACACACACACACACACACACACACACACACACATAGACACACACACACACACACACACACACCACACACACACACACACACACACACACACACACACACACAAACATACACATATCTATCTATCTATCTATCTATCTATCTATATATATATATACCTAGCATTATTAAAGTCTCGTAGAAGTGTCGGGCCTTTCTATATAATTATAAAGTGAATATGTATATTGATCTTAATTATTGTAAAATAATATCTCTTTTAAGAATTGATTTAAAAGTAATTTTTCGTAACAAAGTACTTTGTCGTCATGATAATGTTACGGAAAGTTTGTGAGTCAATAATGTAATTAAATTATTTTAAAAAAGTTAGCATTTTTATATTTCCTTCCTTTTGTATGGACTTGATCAGAAAGTATTAGGAATAATCTAGTTACAGGAAACCTCTTTTTACAGAATATGTAGGGAATCTTGTCATGACGTATTCAGGGCTGTATCTGAAGTAGGTTTACTCCTCTATAAAGGTCATAAAATGGCGTCTCCTTGTTACCCATCCTTGTGAGGAGTAGGATAAGTAAGGGTAGTGGAAAATGAGGGATATAATGGTCCCCTGGCTCTGTGGATGTGGATAAATTGTTGCGACTGCAAAAGGTACAGTGCCTCTTGTTGGACTCTTTGCAATGCAACATGTGGAACATGCAGGGGGTACAACTGCCAGAATTTCCCTCCATTTGATCAAGAAGAAGAGGTTAATTCTAGCTCTGATGAAGAGTAGTTTTAAAGGTATACTACAGTGGTTTTTATTTATTGTATAATTTGGAGAAAAATAATTAAAAAAACTTTTGTATTTTCATAAGTTATAATGCTTACTTTCATAATTAGATTTAGTCTTCCCCTTTTACCAAATTAATAAATTATATTTTTATGAACCATAAATACACTAGTAAAATGTTTAAACATGTTTATAATGCATATATGTATAAAGGGAAGCTTTGAGGGCTGAGAAATTGAAATAGAGAAAATAAAATATTTCATAAGGAGTGAAAAAGATTCCAATCAATTAAAGCTGTCAATCTTGCTGAAACATAATTTTGTTCATTAATATCATGACAAGGGGTAGTTTTTAAGGCTTGATTCACAAAAAATTAAGAATTTTTCATAATTAGTACAGACGTTTTTCATATTTATAAATGCACAGTTAAAAAAGTTAAAGGTGCTAAGAAATAATTTCTGATTTCATTTTAGGATAAAAGATCGTTTATAAGGGTTGACAATTCACGTTATATCAATAAATTATATCATAAGCAGTAAACAAATTTTTCGTATATTGTTAATGTGCTTTTTAATATTTCAGGGAGACAAAACAACATTTTTTCCATAATTTTCGTCTTGAGGGATGGCTTATAAGGGTTGAAAAATTGATTGAAATCATAATTCATGCTTCAAAATGTTAGTAGGTGCTTTCTACATAAATAAATAATATTTTAACCGATGGAATGTTTAAATCAGTATTTGTTTTTAGTTTCTCGCAAAAAGGGTGGATTCCATCCCTTAAATGCAAAAAGAGCAAGTTGGGCCTTTTAAAGAGTAAAATATGCTTGATTGTAAATTTTCATGAAAATTGATGGAGGTTAAAAAAATTTCTGCGGTATCACGCTATTATTACCTTTATTGACTGCACTCTGTAGGATTCATTATTAACTAAGCAACGTTATTATATAGATAAATAAAAATATTTAAAGTTTACAGAAACTTAAAAAAATTAAGAAATTTATTAGATTTTTTCTTTTTTCGTTTAAATTACTAGCCTTATTGATATAAAAGAGATCTTTAAAGTCTTTAAAGTTTACATGCCTTGCATATTTATCATTAATAGCAATCACATTTGAGTACGTAAAATGTTAAACAAAATTTTCTACAACTTTATTGCCATTCTGAAGCTATCGTAAAACTTAAAAAGCTTTTAGAAGTACATACAAGAAATGTACTGAAATAGATTTTAATATGTTTCTAGAAGATTTCAAATGAAAAGGTTTATCCGCCAAAATTTACCACTTTTTGTTTAGTACTGTATAGTTTTATTTTGGAATAATACAAAATATTCTTCATAACTATAGTGCAGTCAACAAACTACAATTATCAAATTTTGTAGATATTTTTGCTAAACCATTAAACACTTAGGACGTAGTCGACCTTGACAGTATATATAAGTAAATCACTACACGGAACTGCCTTGAACCTAAATGACCTGTTTCTAACTTCAGTTCTTGAACGCTTCTTATTCGCAATGCAACAAAGAACGATTCTTAAATAATTATAGAGCTATTTCTAGACACGGTTGGGACACGGCGAGGCACCTGCCGCTGGGTAAACCAGATTAAATTGCATTTTAATGAGATCCGATAAGAATTCCTCCTAGATCCGGGACTTGTATGTAAGTTATCATAATGAAGGATTTCTTCTCTCGCAGAAAGGATTTTGCCAAGACCTGGCTCAGCTATAGTTATAAATAAATAAGTCATTTTCTCTACACAACTATACGTTCCGCATTACAAAACTATGTAGGAAAATACTTCCCGTTTACAAAAGAAAATATATAACGCATATACTGTTGAATTAAACATAAATCAATTGTATGCTACTATTCACGAGAAACTGTTTCCAACCAAATTTATACATTTCTATAGAATAAAAAAGCTTTTCACTATGAAAAAACCCAGTAAAAACAGTTCACTATAGAAATTTTGTGCAGAGAATCACAAATAATCTTTCACTACCAACACGGCTTTCATTAGACATTTTATTTTCAGTTAGAAAAATACGCATGGATGTTTCTTTTATAAATAAACTGTTACAAGACTTTCGACTGTTTATTTATCTAACTGTGGATTCGTAATTATATATAGCGAACAGGAACATTTCCTATTACACAGTTTGTAAACATGAAACACAAACAAAACATTTAGAATTACATTTCAAACAAAAAAGCGTAAATATTTTCAGTTGTAATTTTTTAATCCCCAGTAATAAGAAAATTTTTCGAATTCAAATATTGTCGATATTTTGGAAATACTTTTTTGGTAGCGTGATATATTATCTCTACCTTTAGAGATCCCTAAAGTATTAAAATTATTTTTCTAAAATTTTGAAAACGCTCAAAATAACACACAATACTCATACAAAATAATGACTAGTTGTATCAAGTAATACCAACACCAGATAGTTAACTATTAGAGAAAATTTTGAAATAGACATTTAAAAGAAATTCTAATAATTAGACAACTGGAATATGTTCCCTATTTTGTATATATATATATATATATATATATATATATATATATATATATATATATATATATATATTCTGTTATGTATTCCTTCACGGATGGAAAAATATGATGAATAGTTACTATTTGGAGTACATCCGTTCATTCTGCAGTCCATACATTCGCAGTTCCGACGTTTCGCTAGAATCTCATCCAGCTGCTGAATGAGATTCTAGCGAAACGTCGGAACTGCGAATTTATGGACTGCAGAATGAACGGATGTACTCCAGATAGTAACTATTCATCATATATATATATATATATATATATATATATATATATATATATATATATGTATATATATATATATATATATATATATATATATATATATATATATATATATATATATATATGTATGTATATATGTATATATGTGTGCGGGTCATTCCTATTAGATTTCGAATGTTGCTGGGTTTTTACCAGAAACAGTTGGCAAATGTTGGTTTTTCGAATGAAAAAATGAGTTTGTCTTTATACTTTTCTTGATAGCAATGAGCTTGATAAGTTTAGGTTACATAACATTTACCGTGTTACTCAGGTTAAACAGAAGATTTGCCGAATGTATGATAATAAAGGTTCGAAATGAAAGATGATCAGACAGTATCGTTCTGGCGTTTAGCATTAAGAGTCGGTCAATCTCAGGTTACTTTAAAATCTTGGGCTTTTCCAACATTAATTTTACAAATAAGAGATGACTTTCTGGCTTGTACCATTAGTGTTTGGGTGGTGCTGGGTTTTACCAATTACGACCGGTAAAAGTTGGTTTTAGGAATAAAGCAATGAGTTTTTCGTAGTATTTTTCTTACTGGAAACGATTACGGTTAGGTTAGGATAGGTACCATTTACCGCGTCTCTGAGGTAAAACAAAAGATTTACAAAGTGTGACTTAGTAAAAGTTCGAAAAAAACAATGAGCACAGTGAGGTTCGAACTTTGATCAGTATGAGTTGGTTTTATGTTCAAATCTGAAAACTTACCAATGTAGAGGCTTTTACAGTAACGTATACTGTATATTATATAAATGTATATACTTATAAGATCTATTATTTATGAAATATTTACAATGTAAAATAATGCGTTGAGCTTAGGGACAGATGTGAAAATGTTTACAAATATATATCTATTATATTTATAGAACTATTTAAGAAGGTATTTTTAAGACAAATTACTACCCAAAAAAATATTAATGCGTGGCAACTAGAAGAACAATATTTTTAGAAAATACTTACATTGAAGAAAATAATATAAATACACATATATAATCATTATGTATTCTTTTAAATATTATAGGATATTACAGTTTCTATTATAGCTGTATTTCTATAGTTATAATTATAGCTCTATTCTATAGTTTCTACATTTCGTCCTCTAAATGTAAACTCGTTTCATTGTATTGTCTATCAATATTTTTCCAGATAAAGGAATTTGCCTAACAGTGACTAGCAGAACCATTTGTTGTCGTTATACACAAGGCACTGGACGGATTCGTAATCAGGAAGTCCTTGATTGAAGCCCTAATTGTTGGTGATGGACTGTTTTATCAAAGTAACCCTTAATGAAGTGAACGTTCTTTAAACTAAATTTTCAGCAACAAGTGATTCAAAATTTTTATTTTGGTTTGGTATTAATTAATTCTAAACATTTCCCCTCAAAACAAATAGACCTGTTTTAATATTCATTACATTTCACAATCGTTGCATGTGAAATATCGGGGAGGAATAAATTAAAATTGTATAATTTTTAAAAACAATTGCCAAAAAAGAGTTTTAGGAAATTAAAATAATACTTATTTCTTTAATAAATACATTTGTGTTTTTATTGAGATAACATTTTTTATTATTTTAAAATAATCAATGTAGTAATATTTAACAATGTATATTGACTAATAATTGATAATTTATAGATTTAAACGCGTTTCGATGACATCATCATCATCAGTGAGCTGAAGGTACTACAAGATTTAACTCAAAGTGAAGTGACAGTACGTTTATATCACATTTCAATGTAATTTAGATTTTGTAGTAGGTATAACTTACTGAAGAAAATGATAATACCATATGAAGAATCCATTACAATGCTATGGATTCTCACACTGTATGCCAGTGTGAATTATTATTTAATCAGACCTTATCCTCACAAGCTGAACTCAAATTATAGTAATTTTTATGTTGCAATATTCAAATAAGTAGTTTTTAACGACGGCCATTTTTGAAATGTTTCAAAATAAAGCTTTCAATCTTGAAAAACTGCGTTATAACGCTAAACTATGCAGAAAATATTTCCCTAAAAACAACTTACAAATTAAAAAGGCAAAAATTATCATCACTGTATATACACTACGACCAATTTACTCAAGTTATTTTAAAATTAAAAAAATATGACAGTTATTAGGCCAGTAGAAATTCAAACCTAGTCTGAAGGCTTGATACGTAGCTTGGAAATGACATATATATGTTTTCAGTACGTGGACGATTGATATTTATTCTCATACTAAGGTCATTCTCCTACGCACAACGGAACACAATGGAATTAAAAATATGTCTGCATCATCAGAAGGCTTTTCAATCACGTAGGCCTATGCACGTAGGTGTCGATGTGCCTGTACGAGACACTGTCGTTGGCTTTTAAATTTTCTGCCAAAGTGCACAATCAGTTTTTTTGTTAATATTACAAGGTCAAGATAAAATATATTTGGGTTAGGAACTTACTCTATCATTTATGTAACATTTTTCTAAATAAATATAAAATTAATACTATATATTCTTGTGGGATTATTTAAACATTTAGGAGCGTAAAAATTTGACTCAACTATAAAAGATGTCAATTTATTCTATTAAAGATGTAAGATCCATTTCAACAAATTTACCAGCGATTTGGGTGGTATAATAGAAAGAAAGTACAGATTTTAAACGAATTAACGATAATTAAATTTGATACTAGAGGAGCATTTATTATTATATACTACATTTGTCAAATAGTTTCTCAATAAGCGCCAATTAAATGCAACGTTGTTATCGAAAACAGATGTAGAAGCACAACATGAACATCTACAGCTTTTGTAAGATCTTGCAATGAAAGATCAATTCTACGAACATAAGGGAACGTCCAACAATGCACTACAGGTAGTGAAGTAGCGTATAAACAGATAAAGAACATGACTGAAAAGAACTCCAAATATAACTTTTAAGTTTTCCATCGCATTACGCAATCTTCGTCAGTGTCTATCTTAGATGTTGGGATGGGCTATTCATGCGACAATATTTTGAAATGTAGGTGTTCTATTATGTGATCAAAGAATGTACTCGATTTAAATTAGACTTTTCACTAATTAAAAAAGAAATTGTTTTATATTTGTAAATTTTATATTGTCTAGTTTGTTAGAGATGTGATATTTATTTTGTTAATGTGAAAACTTCTAAGTTAGGATACATGTCTGGAAGTATATTAGGTGGTTAAGAAATGACGAGTTAAGATCATACTTAATAGAGTGTATATGTTCCTTGAAATTTTGTTGAAGCTGTCCAATGTAGAATTTGTTACAGTCTGTTTAACTTAGTTTAATATATATATATATATATATATATATATATATATATATATATATATATATATATATATATACATATACATATATCCATATATATATATATATATATATATATATATATATATATATATATATATATATATACATATATATATATATATATATATATAGAATATCAAATGTGTTTTTATGTTAGAATATTTTTAAGATCAAATAATATACACAAATACAGGAATATTCAATTTATTGAATAATAAACTCAAAGCTTTTCGTTGGTTTACATTACCAACATCTTCAGGGGTTACAATTTAAGAATGATAAAACAAACTGTCTAACAAACATGAAGCTACTAGATAAAGCAATACACATTTGCCAAATCTATTACAATATTGCCAAACTTATTCCACTGCTGCCACAACATTATATACATTGAACAAAGTATGGTATTTAGAACGTATTTGAATTTGTTCATCTATTAATTTGTTATTAATATTATGTTTGTAAATTTCAAATGCTTCACATACGTTCATTTTTAACCCTTTATTTACTTCTTTTATAATTTTCATATTATTTATATTAGGAAACATATGATTATTATTAATACAATGTGTTGCGAAATTAGACTTATATATATTTGGTTTTAAAAAAGCATTAAAATGTTCTTTATACCTTTCTTTTAATTTTTTCTTTGTTTGTCCTATATAAACCTTATTACAAAATTCACATTCTAATTTATATACTCCATTTTTCTCATGTATAGGCCTACTATTTATATTATTATTATGGTTAATTATATTTATTATTCTATTGTTGGTTCTATATGCAATTTTTATGTTTTTATTAGTAAATAATTTGGAAATATTTTTTATTTCAAAACCAGTGTAAGTAAAAGTACTCCATACAGTATTATTATTATTACTATTACTATTGTAATGAATATTATTTTTTATTTGTTTTTGTAATATATTATAATTTAATTTATCTACCGTTTTCTTTTTGTAACCATTTTCTACGGCTATCTGGTATATTATGTTTTTTCCCTCATCTTATTTTCATTGCTCATAGGAATTTTATTCATTCTGTAAAGAAGATTATATAAAGCAGCCATTTTCTGATTATATGGATCCATATAATCAGAAAATGGCTGCTTTATATAATCTTCTTTACAGAATGAATAAAATTCCTATGAGCAATGAAAATAAGATGAGGGAAAAAACATAATATACCAGATAGCCGTAGAAAATGGTTACAAAAAGAAAACGGTAGATAAATTAAATTATAATATATTACAAAAACAAATAAAAAATAATATTCATTACAATAGTAATAGTAATAATAATAATACTGTATGGAGTACTTTTACTTACACTGGTTTTGAAATAAAAAATATTTCCAAATTATTTACTAATAAAAACATAAAAATTGCATATAGAACCAACAATAGAATAATAAATATAACTAACCATAATAATAATATAAATAGTAGGCCTATACATGAGAAAAATGGAGTATATAAATTAGAATGTGAATTTTGTAATAAGGTTTATATAGGACAAACAAAGAAAAAATTAAAAGAAAGGTATAAAGAACATTTTAATGCTTTTTTAAAACCAAATATATAAAAGTCTAATTTCGCAACACATTGTATTAATAATAATCATATGTTTCCTAATATAAATAATATGAAAATTATAAAAGAAGTAAATAAAGGGTTAAAAATGAACGTATGTGAAGCATTTGAAATTTACAAACATAATATTAATAACAAATTAATAGATGAACAAATTCAAATACGTTCTAAATACCATACTTTGTTCAATGTATATAATGTTGTGGCAGCAGTGGAATAAGTTTGGCAATATTGTAATAGATTTGGCAAATGTGTATTGCTTTATCTAGTAGCTTCATGTTTGTTAGACAGTTTGTTTTATCATTCTTAAATTGTAACCCCTGAAGATGTTGGTAATGTAAACCAACGAAAAGCTTTGAGTTTATTATTCAATAAATTGAATATTCCTGTATTTGTGTATATTATTTGATCTTAAATATATATATATATATATATATATATATATATATGCATGTACATATCCATATATATATATATATATATATATATATATATATATATATATATATATATCAATTATTATATCCCTATGTCCATACTAGGTCTGACATTCATTACTCCTTGCTTATACTTAATGCTTTGTATTTAATTTTGTTGAATTTTTATATGTTCTTTTTGATACACAGTGGTCCTTCTTTTAATCTAAGGAGCAGAATTTGTATGTTAAAGTGTTGATGATTTAGTCTTCCATTGTTGGTTTACTATAATTTTTCTAGAGCTTTTTAAATTTTAAGTCAAGGAAATGCTCTGAGCACGTGTTTTGTAAATTTCATTTATTTATTTGTTTATAAAGCGGGTACTTTACTAAGGCTAAACGTTAATTTTTGTTTTATAAACAGAAACCATACCATAAAATATTGCAAATTTAAAAATGTTATTTAGCTTAATTTTTTTCGATTTAAAAACTCAACCGTTTTTAACTTTATTATATTAGCGCAGTTCCTTCCACTCAACTGTTGTAACTCCTTTGTTCGAACCGAACACTGCCCGAGAATCCTATTCGGAGAGCACCTTAATTGCACCCTAATTGCATAATGATACATCTGTAAGTTTTAACAATCGGTATTTAAATCCCCTCTAATAACAAAAGACATTAGGCAAGCTTGTCCTTGAGCCTGAAAACCTTTGTAGGCGAGGAAATTTGTACAGGATGCAAAGCGTTACATATTTACAAAGGCGATATCGCTGAAAATACGTCAGTCTTTGTTTCGGCGGTACTTGTCTGACCAAGATTTGATACGTACGTGGCTTGTTGTTTTTACCTTCAGCTAATATTTTTCATTTATTTACTTTAAAGTATAGAAAAAATTGTGTTTCAAGTCCTACGTCTCTGTCTCTCCCCGCCAGATATATATGCAGAATAATATGTGCATTAAAAGTATTATTGTTTTTGAAATGTTTTTAATTATATATATATATATATATATATATATATATATATATATATATATATATTTATGTATATATATATATATATATATATATATATATATATATATATATATATATATATATATATATATATATGAAACAGCTTCAATGAACTGACACATTATGACCAACTAGAGCACTACTAAATAAAACACTAAAAGAATAATAATTCTTAATAGTGATCATGATGATGACGACATAAAAGTAATCGAAACGCGTATGAGGGAAATATATATATTTAGAGTTTTATTATGTCTTGTTATTATATATTAGTTGGCAATACTTACTAAGCTCAAAAGTTGCTATTTTGATACTACAATATTTTGAAAGTTGCTCCTTTCTCGAAGAGCAATTTTGTTATTTTACTGAAGCTAAGATGCTCAACATTTTAAAAATAAAGTATCCTTCTTTAAATAATAATAATAAAGCTGTTAATAGTTAGGCTACTTTACTGAGTTTCAAATAATAATAAAGGTCATTCTATATTAGGTTAGATTAGGTAGGCTAATGGTTTAAATTGCCTAAGTACTGGTGTTCGTAGGCACGTGGGAGGAAAGTTTCATTTGGGGCAATATACTAGTGGGTGTCCGGGATTCATAAATGAAATTTTTATAAATAAAAATAAATGTGAAAGTAGTAGTTTAAGTCTCTGATGCCTCTCAAATTTACGTTACAGTAAATATTCCTAGAAGCAACAATTAAAATAGAAAAAGGGTAATTAACGTTTCGATGATACCTCTTCCAAATGTTTACAGTTAGCAACTAATGGTCAACATCTACTGGACATGGTATATATCTATAAAAACTAAGAAAATTTCAAAATAGCCGTTTAAAATTTGATCAAATATATTTATTCTAAAGGTTACAGTACGCTATTAAAAAGAACTACTGGTCAACATTTCCTGCACATCGTATATAACTCTATAAGCTAAGAAATATTTCTGAACAGCTGATTGAAATTAGAACAAATAACCTTTTCTAAAAGTTTGTTTGAAATTAGCTTAACTAACTGTAAGATTTTCCAAATGTTCACAGTACTAGCAGCAAAGTCATCTACTGGACAAAAAATATGGCAACATAACCTAACAAATATTTGTAAACAACAATTTGAAATTAGAATAAACAGGCCTAATCTTTTCCCGATATTTACTGTATTACCATCTGGTGGTCATCATTTAGTACACATAGTATATGGTTACAATACAAAAAAAAAAAAACAATTCTGAACAGCTGAGTAGAATTGGATAAATTAGGTTTATTTTAAAGTCTACAGTATTGGAATTAACTAGTGGTCAACATTTACTGGACATCGTATAATGCTTTATCACCTAAACGATATTTCTCAACAGCTGATTGAAATTAGAATAAATATGGTTTTCCAAAAATTTTCAGTATTAGAAACAAACAGTCAACATTTACTGGACAATATATATAGGCTATGACTACATAACCTAACAATTATTTTTAAACAGTAATTCGAAATTAAAATAAATAGGGTTAGCTTTTACCAATGTTTACAGTATTACCAACAAACCTAACAGTATTACAAAACCTAAAAAAACGTTTCTGAACAGCTATTTATAATTAGATTAAATAAGATTATTTTGAATCTTACATTATTAGAAACAACTAATGGTCAACGTTTACTGGACACGGTATATAAGCTACATAACCTAACCAATAGTGAAAGTTTATATTGTCATGCCAATCTGTGTAACTATTTCTCATTCAATAGAAATATTACAGTTGTGACATAATGTGTTTCATTGATAATGTTTTTAGGCTGATATACACACTTTGGAGAATGGAAAACTGAAATTCCGCGGGAACATCAATATACCCAAAATCATATATGTTCTATCTCTGGGTCAAGTTTATAAGATTTACCCAATAAGAGAACATGATACACTGTATTATTGTATTTCTTAAAATAATAATATTACTTTAACACTGTACTTTATTATTAGATATTTCTTAGAATGCATGATTTGTTTATGTAAATTTGGAATTGTTTTATTATGATTTTAATGCATAATTTTTGTTACAATTTTAATGACACTGTTTTATGAATTACTTCAAGTTTTAGGATTATGAAGGATCTATTATCGTTATTAAAAAAGTATAATTTGTGGATAATATTTCACAGTATAGAAAAATGTGTATTATATTTAAACAATTCCAAGTTTGTTAAACTTGACTTAAGCATAAGAAATCGGTAAAAATTATAGAATATCTAAAATTATCATTGATTAAGTTAAATTTAAAACCATTTTTAGAAAATATTTTAAAGACATATTTCACAAATTACATAAAAAAAGTTAGGAAAATAGTAGTTATTAATTACAAAAGAAATTTAAACAAGAAGTTTAAACAAAATAATAAATTTTGAAATCTTTTGCTATATAATTGTCCATATTAAAAATTAAAAAGTACTACAGAAAATAAAGAAAAGTTTTTTCCAGAAAATTTCAGAACTGACATGGTTTCAAAAATTAAGTTTAACAAAAAACACACATGTTGGGACGTTTCTAAAAATTGAATTTGTGATTTGGATATATAATATTTAATTTATTTTAAGACGTTTTCAGTTCAGTGTTTTAATAAATCTTAGAATGAGTGATATTTTAAGACATACCAAGTACCACATGCGACGCTACAACAGCGAACACAACACAAGCCAAAATGCTATTGACGGCAGCCATGCTGAAAGTCGACTGGCTCTAATGGGCCGAGCTGGTGTTTATACGTGCAAGGTGATGGTCACGTGGTGTGCATATATAAATGTATAGATGAACACATATTAAAACTATTTGTAAATAAATAAGCAAATAAAATAAGTATTTATGAATATGTTTATTTAATACAAATAATAACACACGTTTTTATTGTAAAGAATTTTGAAAAAAACAAATTTGAATTGATTCCTTTCTGTCTTGCGAATTTTTATCTATACAATATCAAGAGCCCAGTGGTACAATATATTACCTTAAAAATATCCAGAAACCCCAATCCACAAAAATAATAAGAAATAACTATTATTACAGTTACCTAACATGCAGACCCTTATGTACATTTCGATGGCCATTTCATCGCCGTAAAAGGGTATTATTATTATTATCTAGAATACAATAGGTATACATAAGGGTTTAGTCATAGGTAATATCAGGTAACTTGTAACTTAGGTCATAAAGTAACTTGTAATATTAGTTATTTTTGATAATTTCTGTGATATTGGGGTTTCTGCCAATATTTTTATTAATTTATTAGCAGTCGCACGTTTTGCCTCAATCTTGATTGTATTAGGTTTAAAACTAATGTCTTGGTTAGTTTAGGGGCCTACACTAAACGTATTGTATAAAAATAAAACAATAATAGTTTAATACTAATTGAAAGAAGACAATCTTGAACGTCTGGGTGGCCGGCGGTTGTTTACGTTGAAATCTAGAAAAAAATTTAATTTGGGATGTGCAACACTATTAGAGTTGTATTGAAATGGGTTTTATTTTAAGCCCTGTCTTCTATATCACATTTAATTATCACACTGAGCTACAGAAATTATCGAAGGTAATTTTCAGAGATTTTCTGAGACGTGTCGATAGATTTAATGCCAGAAAATAGTAATATTAAACATAATAACCAGCGATCTAGCGGAAATGTAGGATATTATAACAATAAAAGCCTTGCAGTTTTTGTGTTGTATATCTTGAGATTTTTCTTATAAATTACACTTTTGGAATCACATGGCAAAAGAACCACTACTTACTGATATTTTTTAACAGACGCATTGCGTATAAATCAGTGCATTGATCAATAGTAGTCTTGAAAATGATTCATAGCATTGAACAATGCACTAACCTAGTGCGAAACGCATCTACTGAAAAATATCAGTAAGTAGTGGTTTTCCTGCCAAGTAATTAATAAGGTATAATTAATAAAAATCTGTCTCCTTAACTGCCCCTATTAGGGAAAAATCCTTCACAAAAAAAATTGAAGAAATTTTGAAAAAATAAATTCGGAATTTCCGAATTCTTCAACATTGTTACCTCTTAGCTGAAATTAAAATTCGTTATACGAAATCAGTATTCCAACGGTTAGTAGGCCTCTTGGATTCACAACAGAGTGTGCGATAAGTAAACCCATGAATAGTAATTACATTTGTTCACTTAAATAAGTTAATTTAACCATTAATAAAAATAAATATAACTTTCAAAGTCAGACATTTGCAAACGACTAAATAAAAAAGAGGAACTAACAGATAGAGAATGAAATAATTATGAAATTCGATATGTAATTTTCAAAATATTTTTTATACTTAAATTTCTTTAGATGACTGTAGAGGAGTGTTTTTTCTGAAACCAACTCTAACTCAAAACTTTATCACTTACAATATAGTCGGTTTAATAAAAACCCAACCTGTGAGGTATTATTCGGATCAAAATTTTATCATGTTTTGACTGTTGCCTTAAAAATTCTTTCAACGTAATGGTGACTTGAGTTTACACATATTCTGAGTGATAACGCCAGAAATTATGGATCTAAACAACTGAGCAACATATTAAGCAAACGTGGTATAGATTAGGGAACTGAGCACCGAATTGAACAAGAAGTTAGTGAATAGAGCAACGTATTGAGCAAACGTGGTATAGATTAGGGAACTGAGCACCGAATTGAACAAGAGGTTAGTGAATAGAGCAACGTATTGAGCAAACGTGGTATAGATTAGGGAACTGAGCACCGAATTGAACAAGAGGTTAGTGAATAGAGCAACGTATTGAGCAAACGTGGTATAGATTAGGGAACTGAGCACCGAATTGAACAAGAGGTTAGTGAATAGAGCAACATATTAAGCAAACGTGGTATAGATTAGGGAACTGAGCACCGAATTGAACAAGAAGTTAGTGAATAGAGCAACGTATTGAGCAAACGTGGTATAGATTAGGGAACTGAGCACCGAATTGAACAAGAGGTTAGTGAATAGAGCAACGTATTGAGCAAACGTGGTATAGATTAGGGAACTGAGCACCGAATTGAACAAGAGGTTAGTGAATAGAGCAACGTATTGAGCAAACGTGGTATAGATTAGGGAACTGAGAACCGATTTGAACAAGAGGTTAGTGAATAGAGCAACGTATTGAGCAAACGTGGTATAGATTAGGGAACTGAGCACCGAATTGAACAAGAAGTTAGTGAATAAAGCAACGTATTGAGCAAACGTGGTATAGATTAGGGAACTGAGCACCGAATTGAACAAGAAGTTAGTGAATAGAGCAACGTATTGAGCAAACGTGGTATAGATTAGGGAACTGAGCACAGAATTGAACAAGAGGTTAGTGAATAGAGCAACGTATTGAACAAACGTGGTATAGATTAGGGAACTGAGCATCGAATTGAACAAGAATTTAGGGAATAGAGCAACGTATTGAGCAAACGTGGTATAGATTAGGGAAATTAGTACCGCATTTAACAAGAAGTTAGTGAATAGAGCATTGTATTGAGCAAACGTTGTATAGATTAGGGAACTGAGCACCGAATGGAACAAGAAGTTAGAGAATAGAGCAAAGTATTGAGCAAACGTGGTATAGATTAGGGAACTGAGCACCGCATTGAACAAGAAGTTAGTGAATAGAGCATTGTATTGAGCAAATGTTTTATAGATTAGGCAACTGAGCACGGCATTGAACAAGAAGTTAGTGAATAGAGCAATGTATTGAGTAAATGTCGTATAGATTAGGGAACTGAGCACCGAATTGAACAAGAAGTTAGTGAATAGAGCAACGTATTGAGCAAACGTGGTATAGGTTAGGGAACTGAGCACCGAATTGAACAAGAAGTTAGTGAATAGAGCAACGTATTGAGTAAATGTCGTATAGATTAGGGAACTGAGCACCGAATGGAACAAGAAGTTAGTGAATAGAGCAAAGTATTGAGCAAACGTGGTATAGATTAGGGAACTGAGTACCGCATTGAACAAGAGGTTAGTGAATAGAGCAACGTATTGAGCAAAAGTGGTACAGATTAGGGAACTGAGCACCGAATTGAACAAGAAGTTAGTGAATAGAGCAACGTATTGAGCAAACGTGGTATAGATTAGGGAACTGAGCAGCGAATTGAACAAGAAGTTAGTGAATAGAGCAACGTATTGAGCAAACGTGGTATAGATTAGGGAACTGAGCACCGAATTGAACAACAGGGTAGTGAATAGAGCAACGTATTGAGCAAACGTGGTATAGATTAGGGAACTGAGCATCGAATTGAACAAGAAGTTAGTGAATAAAGCAACGTATTGAGCAAACGTGGTATAGGTTAGGGAACTGAGCACCGAATTGAACAAGAAGTTAGTGAATAGAGCAACGTATTGAGTAAATGTCGTATAGATTAGGGAACTGAGCACCGAATGGAACAAGAAGTTAGTGAATAGAGCAAAGTATTGAGCAAACGTGGTATAGATTAGGGAACTGAGTACCGCATTGAACAAGAGGTTAGTGAATAGAGCAACGTATTGAGCAAAAGTGGTACAGATTAGGGAACTGAGCACCGAATTGAACAAGAAGTTAGTGAATAGAGCAACGTATTGAGCAAACGTGGTATAGATTAGGGAACTGAGCAGCGAATTGAACAAGAAGTTAGTGAATAGAGCAACGTATTGAGCAAACGTGGTATAGATTAGGGAACTGAGCACCGAATTCATGAAGAAGTTAGTGAATAGAGCAACGTATTGAGCAAACGTGGTATAGATTAGGGAACTGAGCACAGAATTGAACAAGAAGTTAGTGAATAGAGCAACGTATTGAGCAAACCTGGTATAGATTAGGGAACTGAGCTCCGAATTGAACAAGAAGTTAGTGAATAGAGCAACGTATTGAGCAAACGTGGTATAGATTAGGGAACTGAGCACCGAATTCATGAAGTTAGTGAATAGAGCAACGTATTGAGCAAACGTGGTATAGATTAGGGAACTGAGCACCGAATTCATGAAGAAGTTAGTGAATAGAGCAAAGTATTGAGCAAACGTGGTATAGATTAGGGAACTGAGCACCGAATTCATGAAGAAGTTAGTGAATAGAGCAACGTATTGAGCAAACGTGGTATAGATTAGGGAACTGAGCACAGAATTGAACAAGAAGTTAGTGAATAGAGCAACGTATTGAGCAAACCTGGTATAGATTAGGGAACTGAGCTCCGAATTGAACAAGAAGTTAGTGAATAGAGCAACGTATTGAGCAAACGTGGTATAGATTAGGGAACTGAGCACCGAATTCATGAAGTTAGTGAATAGAGCAACGTATTGAACAAACGTGGTATAGATTGGGGAACTGAGTACCGCATTCAACAACAAGATAGTGAATAGAGCAACGTATTGAGCAAACGTGGTATAGATTAGGGAGCTGAGCACCGCATTGAACAAGAAGTTAGTGAATAGAGCAACGTATTGAGCAAACGTGGTATAGATTAGGGAACTGAGCACCGCATTGAACAAGAAGTTAGTGAATAGAGCAACGTATTGAGCAAACGTGGTATAGATTAGGGAACTGAGCACCGCATTAAACAAGAAGTTAGTGAATAGAGCAACGTAATGATCAAACGTGTCTCAGATGAGTGGTTACTATATTGCTTAGACATTTATTAGGTTCGTAGTAGATCCATAGATGAGGAATCATCAACACATGTGGTATTGCACATAGGGAGACACAACAGCTATATATTTTGTTGTTTTAAATCTATCCGGAAGAGATATAGTGCTGTAAGAACACATTATCACACATTATAGAAAATAATTAGATTTGCGACACAGGCAAGGTGTAGGGTCGCTGCCTAAAGTAGTCCCCTCTTTAACGAGTTCATAAGGATTTTGCTCTTATAAATTTCATATCAATATAAGGTGAAAGAAAATAAAAGGATAGATCAAGAGTGAAACGTATGCTGTAGTGGGCGTAGGAACAAGTATGACTCACATGGCAGAGGTAGTTTCTGGGGCATTTCCGAAGAGCGTCAAGATCCTGGATGTTATCAGAGGTGTAAAACGTTTCCCAATCCCTTGATGCACCTGCGCCGTCTTTAGTCAGGCGTGCTAGTTATGTAGTCAAATAGCAATTAACATATTTAGCTTATATGTTAGGAGTACAGTATTTTTAGTAGGCCTATACGTTTAAAATATAATCTTATAAATCAAGTTGTTAAAATTATATTATTGATTATATCTTAATTTAGCCATACTCTTTATGTTACAGCGAAGTAATTTATGAACCATTGCGACCTTTTTTTGGTGTATTTTGCTTTAATATTGGAAATTATATTTTTTACCGAATTGTATTAAAAAAAAGTGACAAAATATCCGGCAAAGCGAAGTTTGGTTATAGATATAACCGACTGTTGAATTTAATGTCATTGTTTGTAAACTTAATATTTCTTCATAAAACTATGAAACTATCTAGTAAAATAATGTTATTTTTATTAAAGTATATATTAAAACTCTGTTTTATGAAAAAGTGAAAATAAATATAACCTTTTTCTGTTTACAGTTTATTTTACAGTAATATTTGGATAATTCAGGGGTAAAATAACAAAGTCTAATGAAAAGAGTCTGAGAAATTTTAATTTGAAGTTGGGTCTTTTAGGGCTTTATATAAATAAATCTTAATGCTTAGGTCATGTCAGCCATTCACGAAAGTCTTGCTAGATGTGTATCGAAAGAAAAATATATGTTTATAAGCTTGAATTTATAGTTTTTTGTCCAGTATTTAAAATTTGAGAAATACTTATTAGAGAAGTAAGACATTTTGTTAAGGATATAATACGTATCTTATTTAGTAGTTCTAAACCGTACAGAAGTCACAATTATACAATAAATGATCAATTGAAATAAAAAATACAGAAAAGATATTTGAAAGTTATAAGTATTAAATCAAAATACTCTAAATAGAACAATAAAGTTAAAGTCACAAATTATTTAAAGAATAGTTTCTGGAAATATTAATATTAACGTTCGATTAAAAAATGTTAAAAAAATGATAAAAACTAATGAATTTATGATTGAGTTATCTATCCTTTAAAACCTTAAACTAATGGAGGGCTGAAAACAGAATTGTACTTTTTATTGGTAGAGTTCTGAAATCCGCTATAAGTAAGCCTAAGGAAAATTATACGGTCATAAATGAGGATTACTGGGAAAGGATAGAAATACCCAAGAAGTAACATTTAATGTTTTTCCTTAAGAAATCCCATTTCGTTAGTTTCCCGGACATTATTACTGTCCTTGATCATCAGGACCTTTAATGTCATTAAATTATTGTATCTTTATTGATAAGTTTATCGTTTACGTGAAAGTTAGGTTGCCATTCATTGAACCAAGAAAGTTTTAGCTCAACTCGTTATTTACCATTTCGTGCCATTAAGTATCTGTTAGCTTTCATATTCGACCAAAAATGCTTCTCTTTTACTGATACAGTTCATTCTGAGACTATGTTATTAAATGTAAAGGCTTAACCCAATTATGTAAAGTAAACATTTGTAAAATTTATGTTACAGTTGACCCTTCTTTATTGATTATTAAGGAGGTTTTAGATGTATCCCATTGTTGATTCAGACCGTATAGTCAAGTGTAACTTAACAAATCAACATACGTTCAAGTGTTTCATTGTCAAATTAGTAGATTAAGTGAAGATGGCACAAAATATTATGAAAAATATTTTAAAATCAATGTGTTAACTTGAATCACTCCCGAGTAAATACTAACTCTCATTGCCGTCTTTGGACAGACATTTCTCAACAGATATTAATTCTATTTTCTAGCTTATTGAATCGTAAAACATCTGAAAGGACGTTTTAAGTTGTAATAAATATTGTTATATTCATAGTAAAATATTATTATACACATTTATTTTGTTTTAAAAGCGAGTTCTCAGGTTTACTTTCTCGGCATAGCCTGTAATGCCTTACAGCTTGTTTTTCTACATTATGCATCCTTCAAGATAACACGGACATTCTGAATCGCATTATTGTGATAATTTTGAGCTAACCTACAAAAAAAATCTTAAATATAGAAGGAGTAATTGATGACTCTTCAGTAAAACTGAAGGAAGCAAGTAAAGATAAATGGAGGGAAAATGGGAAAACATTTTTCTAAATTACCACCAAGACAGGTTGCCGAAGAAGAACCCCATCTACGACAGGCCCAAGACTACCTATTGCCCAAGTCACGTAGTTGGCCTGGCCAGGTTCGCCCAGAGAAATTTCAAGCCCCTGGGTAAAAATGAGCACGGGTCCGTGGACATACATGAGTACGAGACCCTGGGCAAAGATGAATACGGCCTCTTCATTAACCTTCCAACATAGGCATATACAACCCTGTATTTTGCATGAAATTATAAATTAATTATTCTTTCCTTGTTAAGACAACTAGGCCTACTTAATTTAATCAGTGTATGTTTAGTTTTGTTGAAATAAACTGCCGTTCGTTTACAGCGACTAAGACATTGAATTTTGTGTGAATAGAACATTTCATTTAATGAGTACTACTTCGCCATTAAAAGCTTGAATAGTTGTAGATTTTACTTTTTATACTCAATTGGTATAGTGTTTTTATCTCTGGAATGGATCTCGCCATACCAGTAATTATTTTCTGCAGTAAAAAAAAAAAAAAAATACCAACCTGCCTGGCCAGCCGGGTGCTTACTGAACCCGGCCCCCTCCTTAAAACGAGCTCCTGGGCATTTGCCCCCTTGCCCCCTCTCTGGGCCGGCATGGGCCTGGAAAACATCAATATATGTTCACTTCGACTGGATGGAAGAATTTCTAACGGAGGTAATTATTAATACAAAAAATATGATTCTAAACAATGTTTCATCACGATTCTGTAACCAATTTCCTATCGACGTAAGGGGCTTAAAAAAAGGTAACAGCCTGGTAGTGGTTTTTTAAAATTTTGTTCTGGAATATACAGTCTAATACAATTAGTTGAAAATTTCCAGCTTTAAACAGAACTGAGTCTGAAAAATTAGCATTAATTAAATACACAAACAAAATGAGGTATTGTTTTTATCACGGAAACAATATTTCAAAGAACCATGAATATTTTATTTCAAAGAAACGAACAGCTTTTTCTTGTTCCACGAAATCAATTCGCCAAGGTTGGTACTTTAAAAAAGTACGTTCCTTAAAGTTCACCTACGTTTTTATTGCTTTAATTGTACACAAGAATTGTTTCAAGCATTTCGTTTTATGTAATGCAAGTTCTGATTATGATTGTAATTATAGAACCCACTTCACATTTCAGAATATCGCAGAGAAACTTCAGATTTTTGTTTCATTTATTTATTTTTGATTTTTTATTTCGCCGCTTGATACATAAAATGACGTCTTGGTTACACGTTAAACCATACATAACGTAATTTGTCCGTAGTAGTAGGTGATTGGTAAGAATAGGAGAAATTAACTGTTTTGCTTCCATTGTAAATGGAAGGCGTGACTGTAGCGCACAAACGGTGAACCTTTGGAAATGATTATTTCAGTCTGTGTTTTGTTGCTGTCTAGTTTTAAGCAAGTATAAAATTAGTTCCTTAACAACTTGACTCCACCTGTCAAACGTTTTAAATGCTATTTGATTCCTGTCTCTAGTCATATACGGAATGAAAACAAAGTCAATGAACGAAATTAAAAAGGTTGAGGCCTTTATAGTGTGGGCCTTTAGACCCACACTTATGAATCATTTGAATCAACTTAATCACAAACGAAGAAATAATGCGTCGGATAGATAATGAGAGAGATAGAGATCGAAATAACCAATAGGAGAAGAAAGCAGGGATACTTATTAGGCACTGTATGAGAGGATCGTTCAGCTGATCATTCAAGGAAATAAATACTGCTGGGAGGACGAGCTGCTAGGAGAAGGCATTACAAAGATGTATATTCAAGTATACCTTGCACCAATGGTTAGGATTGCCATCTGCCAAGCTGTTTGGATTTCCTGCAAATAAAATTCAAACAGCTTTGTTAATGGACAACATTATCAATAGTGGAAAAAATGATACTAAATAATAAATAATGTTAAGCTTATAACATAGTAAATTACGTAGAACATGGGCAGTAAATATTGTTTTTAATACGTCAAAATGTAAATCATAACATTTGTGTCCACATTTCTTCACCGAGTTTACTTGCTCTTTCTTTCACGTTTTCTAAGTAATATTTGCTAAAAATAATTCAGCTAATCGCTTTTTTTTAAAACCTGATCGACTTATCAGCACAGACAAATATTTATAATATACTAAAATATTTCATATAACCGTATTATTCAAGTATAAATAATACAAATTTTACAACGCGAATAAAGTAACAATGTTTTCCAATCAATCTCTAGTTTTATTGAGTTTTGAAGTCTTGGAACTTACTATCGCATTGAACTGTTGGGTTTTTCGAGACCTCTTAACCTACTTTAATGTTTATCTATTTAAACGTTTTTGTTAAAATTAAAAATGGTTGTATGTATAATCATTGCTCTCATTTTTGAAATAAAAAAGATTTCGTATTTAAAAACTACTATCAGTGTATATATGAAAAAAAAAATTCCATAGGTTATTGTTATGCTGAAAGAGAAGTTATGTTAAAGTTTTGCCATTCACAATTAAATTTAGTATATTATAACTTTACAATAATAAATTTTGTTTAGTTAATTAATTCAGTTTAAACACACACAAATGGAATTGAAAAATGTTAAACAATAATTTCACAATTATAATAGTTCTGGTTTCGATACACGAGTTTTTACCATTACAATAGCAGCAATATTTGAATATTTTGAACAATGAAAATATCCAGAAGAAAATATTATTCAGCCTCTTGAAACTTTTAACATTATTTAGCTTGTGAAATCGGATGCGAATGTTCACATACTCTCGAATACACTTTTATATTGTTATGAAAATCCAATTTACAATTAACTGAATTTTTGAAAACAAAATTATGTAAATGAATTCTTTTGCAAGTAGAAGTAGTAGTTTACGGAACGATCAAATTGTACTTGAGACATCACAAGCAGTACAAGACATCTCTCTGTCTCTCTCTCTCATTATAAATATGTAGGCCTATACAGTAAAAAAATATATTTTATATTAAATATAGATAATATATATTTATTATAAGACTATAATATAAAAACTATAACACACACACACACACACAAACAAACGAGAGAGAGAGAGAGAGAGAGAGAGAGAGAGAGAGAGAATTATATAATGAAATCCTGTTTTAATTTGACTAAACCATAAATATTTTTTAATTAAAATGTTTGGCCAATACAATTAAATCCTGATCTGATATAACAAGGGATATTTTTAAAACAATGGTTTGTTTTCAAGATATTACTTTTAGAAAAAATATTCAATTTGAAATAGCGTTTATTTAATTCAATTTGAAAAACAAGAGATTTTTCTTCAAATGTTATGTTAGTAACTACTTTGTTGCCATGACAATAAATTACATTAATGCAACTCGCCTAAACGTCAGTAAATCACAAAATTACTCAGCAATTGTAATTATTTCCCCACTAAGAGATAAATCGATTAACTCATAGGCAAGATATTTAACCTTAAGGCAACAATCGTCTGAGCAAAGCGTCGACTTTAGTATTTAAGGTTAGGCGAAAGCTTCCGTGTGGTATTTAATGACATCACAGAGGTGACCTTGGCTTGACCTTGACATTCTGTGTGACCGTAATGTGACGATTAGATACACTCATGATTGGGGTTCCCTAAAAACTACGTCACGCATGACCAGCTGATAAAAAGTTAATTGATTTGGTACTATTGTAAAATGTTTGGAAGTGTGTTACCGACGATTTCAAACATTCAGTTGTTATTTTAGTTTCGTTCAATATCTACTGACAATATCTACTATCTGACATTATAATTATTTTTGTAAGGGAAACAGTAATTAAACGTTTTCTGAGAAACTCCTAAAACCATAAAAATATTCTTTATACATTTACTTTTTAATTTTAAATTTCCAGCAGCTTTACTGAACCAAAAATTTTGAAAATTAACTAAAGATAAGTTACATGGTTATAAAAACGTGTCTCATAATTAAATGAGAACGGGTCTTTGTCATTATGTTTCCCATTATCAGCTGGAACTGTAAAGTCCAAGATGGTAATGGATCACATCTCCAAAACGGACCTGTTCGTTTGAACTAAAAGTAAGTAGAGATAGTTTAGCTAATAATATATGCTAAAGTGTACTATAGAAGCAATCACAAAGCACATTTTTAAATCTCTTTTCATAAGTGGTAAAAGCTGAAATTCTTATGCGATCACGTTAATTTAAACTTTTATTATGTAAGTTCGGTAAATAAAATATTTTACCTCAAAAATACAGTAAATTGTATAAAAAAATAACTTAACCTAAGCTGTTGTAACCTTAACCTAATAATCATTATTTTATTCCCAAATCTAATATTTACCAACCACCATTGGTAAAACCTTACGCTTTAAAACCAAATTCTATGGGTAAAGGCCCGAAAAATCATGGTTATTTTTACAATCATTTTACAGATACACACATATTATAATGTTAGATTATAAGAGTCAATAGTAAAATTTAAGATCAGCACACCTTCTATTTATATAATAATTTACTGTATTTAACAGTGCCTTCATAAAGTGAAATCGTGTTATTGATGTTTTTTAGTTTTACAAACAGATGGCAGAGATATAGTCAGTTTATTTATTTCCGATTACTATAATTATGTTTATTTATACGTATATTACCTAAATGTGTGACATCATGCCGATGAATAACCCATAAGTATAAAACTTAATCAACACGTAGGGTTTATTATTAGTAATAGATATATGAACACATATGTTGTGCACAAGTATCACTAATAAAGACAACGTAGTTGTTGAAACATGTATTAATAAATACTATGTGTTGTAAGGATTAAGTGTTATAGGTAATTTATATAGTTGAAAATATATTTTGTTTAAAAACCTATAACACCTTATGTATCTGTGAAAACAGTTGTCTTCAATATATAGTAACGGATCATAATTATGTTCAGTATTTATTTAGTTGCCTAACATGAATGAATATTGTTTATATAATTAGTATAAGCGCCTTCAGTTTGTAATTCTCAACTAATGCTTTTCTGCTTTGCTTAATGCGTATAACTAAATTTGAAGGCGAAAAGTATCAATTAATAAATAAGTATAAAAATAAGCTAATTATAATGAAGTGGTAAACGTATTTCTACATGTGGTGTGTGTTTTAGTGGTTGCAGGAACTGAGTGGCTCGTAAGATAACCACTACCCCAAGACTGAACAAAAGAGGGCGGTGGATACAAGTTTAACTTCATTCGTAAAAAAACAAAACAAAAAATAATCACAAAACCGAAAATGGTTTACTCATAAATTATAGTCAATATCAAGTTTATTCCATTAGGGAGCAGAATAAGAGAACCCATCCAAGTTACAAGAAAAAAAGGTTTGAAAAAGTTGTTGAATTTTAAAATTTCATTTCTACTGATTAAAACTTTACACCAGTTAAATTGTCTTCATTGAGTCTACTTTATTACATAAAATACCTTGAACGTAACTTAATTTACTTGGAAAAGCGATAACGTCGTCTACGCAGTATTTAAACACCTCACTTTACGTGGGTTTAGAGCATGACTACTTCAGGTAGCGGTCCTGTCCACGTGGTGCCAAACGTTTGCCCTATCCTCATCTACAATTTACTTTATTTCATCTAATCTGTCTTATTCTTTTCAGTATAGGGTGTAACGAACAAACGCCACTTCATTACTCCAATAGAGAATAGGTTTACTGGAAGTATTCTACTCAATGGTCCTTTAATATTTTCTTTTCTTAGCTCAACATAACTCCATTGATGGTATCTTATCCTATTTACAAAGAGATTTATCGGGTAGTTAAGTATTTATAACATCTTAGGAAGGTATGTCTGTTTCAGATAGGTAACAATGCACACGTGATGCCCTTTGATCGCTCTATATCCTTTACAAAGGGTTTTATGTTCTTTCTTTAGTCCGACCTAATTTTACTTACCTTAGTCTTCTTACATGGGAGTAGAAGGAGTAGAGACCTGTTTATGATCTCGAAAGAGATAATACCTCATATACACGAAGCATGTGATGAAATACCCTACCCCATGTGGTCTGTATCAGGGCCGTCTGTTCATAACCATATTTAAAATTTTGTTCTATTTCCTAAGAGATAATAGTCTGGTTTGTCAACTTATAAATGAAAGAAAGGAAATTTCTTGGAGTACTATGTATTATTTTACTATTGTATGAAATAGATAAATCATCATGAGAAGTGCCAAGTGAATATAAAAGGACAGTGCTGGAATGTCAGTTAAAGATAGTCTCCTTGAAATGTTTTTTGCTTCAGGTCGCTGAGATCCTTTCTCAGCGCGGTCAAATTGAATCTATTGTGAAACATGACCTGCCTGGAATTCCTCCCAGATTCTTTTTAAGATACATGATTCAAGGCTGTTAGAAGCAGCAGGATATTATAAAACGGTTAAAATAGTATTTTTTTCTTTCGAACCAAGATTTCACGCTCGCTATAGAGGTTCGGTTTAATTAATTACTCAAGATTAGAACATTGGTAGACGTGTGTGTTTTTAATTTCACTTCATTTATATTTCAGTGATTCACCAATAGGGTACCATCTTGCTATGTTTGAATAGCCTGAGCAACTAACTATTGTATTTCCCGTTTAGTTCATGAAAGATATTTTAGTTACAACCATAAAAAAATACATATTTGTTTGTTGCGTAGGTAAAGCACTCGTGCGCTCTTTCATTCCCGTATGTCAACTTTTGACCCTTTTCTAAATACACGACTATATTTAGCGCCTGTCAAGCTCCCTATTGTTTCATTGAAGTAAATAATTATTTTGGCTGAAAATCACTGAATGTGTTACACGGGAGAAAAAAGTATCCTACTCGTCACTCGTCTCTGGACGTTTTTCATATTTTCGCTTAAATTGATAACATCTGATTTTAGACAACAGCTGATTTTTTTTGTGGACTAGAAGTTTTAATACGTAGGTTATGTTACTTTATTTATTGTATATTATCAAGGTAAAATGTTATTGTTGAACAAAAACTCGGTTGATATGTGAGTCAAGAACATTGATTTATTAAAAATTCTGCTACGTTTCGACGACTAAGTTGTCGTCCACATTTAGGCCTGATCTCCTCCTTTGTACTATTTTCTAAGCTATTAGAACCAGAAGATAACTTCCCTTCTATATTGTTAATAAGTTCAATAGAAACTTCTTAACTACTACTATTAACTTATTAATAGCTACTATTGAACTTATTAAAAAATGTAGAAGGGAAGTTGCCTTCTGGTTCTAATAGCTTTGAAAGTAGTACAAAGGAGGAGATGAGGACTGAATGAGAACTGAATGAGGACGTCATTTTAGTCGTCGAAACGTAGCCGAATTCCAATAAATCAATATTCTTGACTCACCTATCAACCGATTTTTTTGTTCAACAAAACATTTTGTGAGTGTGTATCTCATCACCTAAAATGTTACTATTCAATATTTGTTATCCGTTAATAAATATTTAAAATTATATTTCAATAAATTTTACTACAACCAATCCTGTTTAGTAGTATTGTGTTAAGTATTTTAATTCGAATTTTTAAAATGAAAACTCCCTTAAGCTTGTCCTACTTTTTTACGAACCTGTTTCAATTAAATTCTTTAAATAAAATTTGTATTCTCTAAATTTTAATTTATTTCCAACATTTAATAAAAGTTTTATATTATTTTATTGATTTATATATTAACTAGATTATATTAAAACCTTTATTACCTACCTAATCCGAATGAACCATTCACGTTTAGAGGTCAGTCTCCACTGAAAGTTTTTTAAAATTTAAAAATTGATTCTTATCCTTTGGTATTTTTAACTGTGTTTTATTTGATTATTTATCTATGTGTGGTAAAATCAGGAATTATTTTTGAAGTATGATGTCCCCTAATGGTATTGTCTATGGTATCTCCAATTGGGGTGAGAGCTAAGCCTGCCATATTTATCCGGTAGTTGTTCATAACATGTTTCGCTCTCTGTTCATTAAATTTTACCCTACCTTCATACAGTTACCACTACAAAGATAAAATGTTTGTTCACTTCATAAAAATCTATAACTGTTTTATTCCACTCACACAATGTCTAAGAACCCATGAGCTATGTGACGCTAACTTTCCGAAATTTAGAAGTGAGCGACAACTAAATTAAGAAGCTGATGAGAAAGCTATTTATTTTTACTACGAGAACATAAACCATTTATAGTTGAAAAATTTAGGCAGTTATTAGATGCAGAGCAAGCCAGATTTATATTTTGATTAGTTACATTACAACTAGTTATTATAAAAGGTAGACGGGTCACAATATTATTCACTAAACTATTCTTCAGGCATGCTACTCTGTTGAAGGTTATCTAAACCTAATTATACTCGTATTTAATTTTTATTATGTATTTATCCCATTTAATTCTAGATTAGATTATACAATTTATTTGTATTTAGATTATCATTTATTCCTTTTTTACATTTTTTTCTCTAGTTTACTTTCGTCACCGGTTACGATATCAATTTCACGGTTACATAATACATGATGATAAATTGCCTTCAAACGACCGTGATTTGTCTGTTTGGGCACGCAGTCGACGTACACATGCTAGGTCACCTTAACTCGGATTTGGCATAAATACTGTTTCTTTTCTATATAAAATATACAACATACGTTTAAAAATACGACAGGAGTTAATAAATGTGTATATGTATTTACACATGTATGTCACACACACACCACACACACACACACACACACACACACACACACACACACACACACACACACACACACACACACACACACACACTACACACACACACACACACACACACACACACACACACACACACACACACACATACACACATACACACATACACACACACACACACACACACACACACACACACACACACACACACACACACACACACACACACACAAACAGACACACACACACACACAAACATACACACACACATACACACACACACACACACACACACAAACAGACACACAAACAGACACACACCCACCCACCCACCCACCCACACACACACACACACACAAACAGACACACACACACACATACACACACACACACACACACACACACACACAGACACACACACACACACACACACACACACATAAACACACACACACACACACACACACACACACACACACACACACACACACATATACACACACATACACACTCACACAAACACACACACACACACACACACACACACACACACACACACACACACACACACACACACACACACACACACACACACACACACACACACACACACACACATACAAACAGACACACACACACACAAACACACACACACACACACGCGCGCACACACACATACACAGACACAGACACCCCCACACACACGCGCCTAATATGTATTTATATAAATTGAAAAAGGATGTTTTTAAGTAATATTGTAATTAATATAGTTATGATTTTTAACGTTTTCTCATTAGCTTCTTATTAGCAATTATTATTTAGTTGGCTTACATTATTAAACTTCACTACATACCTTTCAACTATAAGATGTAATTATTTTTATATTACTATTGTATTAAAAAACCATATTTTTAATATTTTCTCTGTATTATCCAAGATATTGTTTTTTCTAATTATTTTTTATTATATTTTTTTTAATGTTAATTTTTTTCTATTTTTAATCAAGATGGAGCCAATAAAATTAAAATAATGTTATTTCTTTTTAATTAATAACGATTTTCATGACCGTATTTATTGATAAACTAAATTTAAACTATATGCGAACTAATATTGCAATTTTCATTTTATATTTGTGTAAATGTATTTATTTTTATTCGGAACTTATTTAATCCTTATATTTTTTCTTAAATATATTTTACTCATAAATGCCTAAATGTAAAGTTAATGAATCTTGAAACACTAAATATTCCGCTCGGGCGTTTGTGTGATGCAGATACCTCTCACGTATATCGTCAACAGCGACCACACTTTAGTCTAATTTCAGTATGGCTTCCATTAACAACATTTTAGCTGGTTTCGTGTTTGCCGTTTTAGGAGCTCTTACAGTGGGTAAGTTCATTACTCTCTATTAACCTAAACTTAAATTATCACACTTCATTGTTAAAGTAACAAATTTCAAAGAAATCATAATTATTTATTGTACATAACATTTCTAAAATCTGATCGTTCATTTAAAACTACAAGGAAATTATTTATTTTTTTTATTGTCAGTTTTTTTATTGCCTAAAATTATAGTTATTTTTATAGTGTTTTAAATTTAATGAATTCCTTATATTTCAAATTAATTGTTTATATTTTACAATTATTTATATTTTACATTCATTGTTTATATTTAACAATTATTGTTTATGTTTAAATCCATTGTCTATATTTGAAGTTCATTGTTAATATTTTACGTTAGGAAAGTATTCGGGCTAAGAGAATTAAAATGAAGAATGAGGACTCTTGGTTTTTTACTGTTCTTATAACGAGAGATTTAGAAACCGAAAAAAAAATTTTAAGTGTGTAAAAAGTTCCACGAAGAGTATTTTTTTAATTTCGTAGGAAATATGTTTAAACCGAGCAATATCTTAACTTACAAAAATAAAATTTTCTATTTAATAATCAATTATGTGAGAATGTAAACTGTATGGATGAATAAAGTTAGGGTAGAGAGTGTGAATTTTAAAAAATAATTGAAAGTAAACATGTAATATGTAATATAAAATTAAAATTCAAAATAAACATCACTATGTTAGGCTTCAGGTTTATAGGCGGTACTCCATTCAAAATATCGTTACGTCAAACAGCTGTTGAAATTTGTTTTTATTAGTTATAGTGTACTACAATTGAACATATTTATCAATGATAATTTAATAGTATTTAGGAAATGTTTATTTAAACTTAATTTATTTAATAATTTAAAATTATTTTTTTAGGTGATTAGAAATTGCATTCTTGCTTTTGATTATGATCAATTCTATGATTATGATAATTGGTCTGTATGTATAGAAATGTTATTCGTATAAAAAACTGGGTTTAGTCTGACCAAAAATGAAAAATAGATTTCCTAATACTAGTAAATATGATATCTAATCTAATGAAATGAGCTAGCTTGAGAGACATAGTTAATATCCTTTAATGACTTTTCTAATTAGGTGCTGGGTTTTCCCACTTTAGAAAAGGTTAAAGGCATGGATTCATACGCGTACAAATTAAACATTTTGTAAAGATACAAACTTTCGTCATACATGTAGTTTCTATTCTTTAAGTGCGTGTGTGTGTGTGTGTGTTAGTTAAAATTAAAAAAAATTTAAGAAAACATCAAATGTCATCCACAAATATCAAGTTTGAGCTGCGAGTTGAATTTTCTCTACAGAATATATATTTGTACAGACATTTCACCAACAAGAATAATTATAAGAGAATATGCTAGAAGCTATGCTTGATGAATATCAATGTAACTGTCAATAGGCAAAACAACGCGTATCTTTGCTTTAGCTGTTGATAGTAGGCTATATTAAGCTGCTGAAGATATCAAAGCATTACATTAATGAAAGCTTCGATCATATTTTCATACGTATAGAGCATTATAGGGGCTTAAATTGGAATCCTTCAAAAGTTTATTTTAACAAAAAAACAATGTACTTTCAAAACATCCTAAAACAAATAGTAAACTAATATAATCCACAAAAACTCAATAAACTCAAATCCAACAAATATATTTCTAAAACAACTTTGATGCTATACACGTTTCAGCAGTCACTAGTAATAAGTATTCACCTGGGGCTGATAATGACAGCATGGTGGTTGAAACGTGTATGAAATTAAAGTAATTAAGAAATGTATTTGTGAGATTCAAGATTTTTGCATGTTTGCTGGTTTGGGTAAAATATATACTGAATACTTTACAGACTGTGTTTTATAAGTTTTAAGATAATAATTTATCAAACATTATTTGGCAACAGTTTCAGGGCAAACCAAGGTGGAGCCAGTGACAAGCAATTGCTTAGGTTGTATCTGTGAGGCGGTCTCAAACTGCAACAGGAACTACGGCTGCACCGGGGATGTGTGCGGACTCTTCCACATCACTGCGGATTACTGGGCAGATGCTGGTAGACCTACGGTTAGCAAGTTCGATGATCCTAACAATATCACAGGTGAGCCGAAACTGATATTAGCGTAGTATATCGTTACGCAATTAAAGTTAAATGACAATGTGATTTGAGGTAAACCTATTTAATGTT
>JBAIZL010000005.1:169411885-169426885 GCA_036971475.1 Prosapia bicincta
TTTACAAGAATTTTATTCTGTATGGATTATTATTTAATAATAACAATATTAGAATATTATTTTAATTTTATAAGTTTTTCTAAAAAATATTATAATTGGTAACGAAAATATACATACTAGTAGTTTTGTAACATAGAAAAGTAGATTATATACCAAGAAAATGATTTTTATAGGGTAAAACGTGTACAGAAAGTTGAATGTTTTTGCTGTAGTTTTATTACCTCGGATGAACTATATTACGTTAATAATTATCCAATTTTAAAAACTAAATTATATGATCTTTATAAAGAGTAACATTTTTGATTGTTATGAATTGATGTAATTAAAAAAAAACCCAGAAAGGTTGTATTTTTTTCCAAGTTCTCTGATGGTTACAAATTGCACTTTGGTGGGCTACTAAAGAGTGGGTGGAGAGATATAATGTGTGTTCTTACAGTATGAAATGGCTATGCAATAAGAACATCAGTAAGTGGCTATGGGAGACTTCTAGTGGTATTAGGTGTTTTGCAACTGGCAGAAGCAATGTTGTATCACCTTCATTATTGAGAGAGATACGTCTGGAGGACTGAGCGTTGTCTGTAGCGTGTCTGCGTGGCATTTAAAGTTCCCACTTGCACGGCCTGCGTTGAGCTTCGCACAAGCCAGACACAAATGTTTTGGTCGGTAGTTAATTTCCAGGCAACAACTCGTATTTGTTCACAGACCAGTCTTCGTAAATATATCTATTAAGTGTCTAAAATGCCTTTCGTATGGATGTAACAATACAAAAGGCTCTTGGTATAGTTGTATTAATACAAAATGCCCTTCGTATAGTTGTATTAGTAAAACATGCCCTTCTTATAGTTGTATTAATACAAAATGCCCTTAGTATAGTTATATTAATACAAAATGCCCTTCGTATAGTTGTATTAATACAAAATGCCCTTCGTATAGTTATATTAATACAAAAACAAAATGCCCTTCGTATGGTTGTATTAATACAAAATGCTCTTCGTATAGTTGTATTAATTACAAAATGCCCTTAGTATAGTTGTATTATTACAAAAAGCCCTTCGTATGGTTGTATAGTTACAAAATGCCCTTCGAATAGTTGTATTAATACAAAATGCTTTTCGTATAGATGTATTACGACTTCTCTACTTGAGACAAAAAACAATAAAAGTAGGAAAACAAAGAAATCTTAAAGTGTTCACTGCGCCTGGCTGCAAATAGAACAGTACTTGGTTAAATGTTATACTAAATTTTTTATCCCTTATATTTTCAGTCCATTTTTATAATTCACAAGAGCTGCGATTATATGAAATAATAAGAGCTGAGGTTACTTGGAATAGTCGAAAACTCAGATAACATGGAGTCTGTTAAAGCACGTAAGAATTGATGAAGGATATGTAGCTTACTCGTGAAGTAAAACAAATTTACAAGCTTTTAACGGGTTTATTATTATACGAAATACAAAATCACATAATTACAAAGTAAAAAAATAGGTGACTTTAAAAACAAAATTACAAATTCGTCTAATGTACATTTCAACAGAGGTAACACAATACTATGTATCTGAATGTCAACCTGCCTACTGTATCGTTGATATTGTCAACCAATGCAGAAATGATTAAGATAAATTGCTTGTTCTTATATGAAAAATAAACCTGATTTTATTTAGATAGATTGCAAATAATAAATTGCAATATGAGATGAGATAACACATTTGGAAATCTTGTATTTATATAATGTTTATGTCATTTTTTCGGTTTTGTTGTCGATTTAGTGATATTTCTTCTTACGTAGTCACTGTCGAAGGTACATTAACTGAAACAAAATGAGTGCAAAAATTATTAATCTAACTGTGCAAAATTTAATGCAACTAAATGTATTTTACATTTAGTGCAGTAAAACCAGAAATTTTCTGTAGAAAATTTATTTCCGTGAATAAATGATAGTAATAGTTACAGTTTTGGAATTTAAAGGACAAACGTATTCCTTATTTCAACACCTATGTTCTTCAAATTGTCAAAACTATTAGTTTGCGAAAAGCATACACATACACACACACACACACACACACACACACACACACACACACACACACACACACACACACACACACACACACACACACACACACACACACACACACACACACACACAATCCACACACACACACACACACACACACACACACACACACACACACACACACACACACACACACACACACACACACACACACACACACACACACACACACACACACACACACACACACACACACACACACGCACACACACACAATGATTGTAATTTTCATTCCTGATGATGTTGGTACTGTTTACCAACGAAAAGCTTTGAATATAAATTAATAAATATTCTTGTATTTGAATAATCTATGTTGTTTTAAATTATTAAACAAGAAAACATATTATATATATATATATATATATATATATATATATATATATATATATATATATATATATTTACACTGTTGGACTTTTAGGAAAAATATGTTTTTGTACAAATAATTATTTTATCACTAACACATAGATTAATGAAGTAGTTTTGGTAAGACGGATTTGAGATCATTACTAATTTTGCACAATTTTTTTAACGAAAGCCGACTCGATAAATCAAATAAATAAAATTCATTGTGTATATTATTATTAGTATATATATATATATATATATATATATATATATATATATATATATATATATACAATATATATATATATATATGTATATATATATATATATATATATATATATATATATATATATATATATATTTACCTTAGTTCTTGAAACATCCTTAGCAGTCTTTCATAAGGAATGTCATCGGCATGTAACAGTTTCGTACCGTTAATATCAGACAGTTTCGTCGGAACTGCATCAGGAGGTTTCATCTCATGACTGTCACCTATCAAGACCTCTAAACAAAGAGAACAAAAAAGCCCTTATATCAAATTGTTAGTACAGATATCTGAAAAAAACAAATGTGATTTGTGCTTGAAATTTAACAAGGAATAATGACGAGTTATTACAAACACAATGTAACACATATCAATAATATTATTTCTCACTTTACCAACTTATATTAACCTCAATGTAAAACCGTAATATTAACCCAAACAAACTACTATATAAGACTATAACATTAATTTCAAAGAAACTCTGGAATAGTAACTCCTCAAACAAACTCTATATAAAACCTCAAAATTATTGTCATTCAAACCATATAATAAAGCCTTAATATTTACCTTAATCAAAGCTCAGTATAAAAAGTGTTAATATTGACCTTGAAAAAGTATAATATAATGCCTCACTATTAATCTCAAACCAATCATACGATAAAACATTATTATTTGCCCTAAACAAACTGCAATACTAACACCTCATTAATAGCCTCAACCAATTCTAAATATAAAACTCCAATATTAACCTAAAACAAACTTCAATTTAAGACTTTATATTTTAAGATCAAACAAGTTAAAACAAAACTATAAACAAACCTCAATATTAACTAGAACAAATCTTAATAAACAAATCAAATAAATCGCAATATAAAACCTCAATAATAATTTCAAACAAACCTCATTATTATTTCTCTCGTAAGTGATTAATAATGTAGTAAAGAATTTTAGAGGCTTATAAAATCGCAAACATTATCATTGTAGAAATGACACAAAAAAGTTAACTATAACGTGGAAATTCTCTTCATCAGAGCTATCCCAACCTGTGTATTTAAGGACGATCTTGGCTCATAAATGTGGAAGCGAGGACCCCAAGTGATATAACAATGGTGGTGTTAATAATAAAAATAACAGCAAAAACAATAAAAAAAGATCTATTAATAATACCTTTTTGAGTTTCAGAGCAAAAATAATTTTAAAACAATTATCTCTTTCAAACAATGCTAATACTCGAACTTAATTACAAATTGTACACTAGAACAGTTACATTGTAGCTAACATACTGTATAAACTTGTGGTAACCTAACCAAGAAAAGAAATGAAAAGATAAAAGAAATCTAGCGAGTAAGCAAGGAGATATTACGCATTGCGTTAGTAATAAGGAAAAGCAAGAATAGAATGTGAGCTATATCAGGGCTTAATACGAGAAAATGACCCTAAATGATTAACAGAAATTGTAGCAGTATTAGTTTAAAGATTATAAAAACCATTTTCCTCTACAAGATCGAAAAATATCTATAAATGTATTTGTAACATAATACCAAATATTGTATTACATACCACACTGTATAAGATGTATAGCTAGTGCTACCAACCCGATGTAAATAATGAACCTCATGGCGGTAGATATGGAATAAAATCTAAAACAGGGAAGACTCTATTTTTATCTATTGAAAACTAATTAGGGGAAATGATTCCTTATTAAAAGAACGTTATTAGATAAAGAATTTACTGATATACAACAATAAAAAATTAATTATATTTATCAGGCATTGTTACTAATCACTGACAACATTGGATGTTAAAAATGAAGAAAGAAAAATATTAAAGAAAATAATTCAAGCAGAACTTATAAGAAAGTTATTTCTTTTTAATTATAAAATGAAAAAAATAGTAAAACGTAAAAAACGTAGTAAGCATGAACTGTAGTAGTAGAGAAACCACTACAATATAGAATGAGAGAAAAATAATTAAAAAAATATTGAAAGAGTTAAAAAAAATTCTGAAACTAAGCTTTATGAAAATAATTAAAAGTAATTAGATAGGAGGTTTTACATATATTTAAATAAGGATCTCTAACAAAAATTATCCTATAATTACTTTTCGAATTTCGGACCTATAAGAAAAAAGCTCCAACCCTACTTGAAGATATGTATACAACATATGTTAGATGGGGGGGGGGCATACATACATTTTTAGCGCGATAATTTGAGCATATGTTAATATTATTAAAAAAAGTCCATTAAATGTCTAAGTTTTGATAATATTTATATACAAAATGTTGAGTATGTTTGTGTACGCTTCAGAATTTCAATTGAAAATGTTCAGCAGGGATTAGGTTAAAATATTTATACAACCCGCATCAAAAACTGTTTTTTCGTGTCAGTAACATACCCGCAACAGCGAAAAACATTTTGTACGGTCAGCTGTGTACCAGCAACCACGACCTTTGCAAGCGAGTGGGTGACTCGTCGTACTAGCCAATGACAATCACAGTCATATGTGAAGCAGTCACACTTATTCATTATTTCATTGTTTATTAATAAAAACAAATTTATCCACCTTCAACCCATTCGGATTATTATACAATCTGAATTACATATTCACCCCAATTGTGGCACTTTTGTGTGATCATGTCGGGATTGACGCTTTGATAAATCTTAAATAGAAATTATTTGTAAAAGTCAGCACCACTCAAACTGCAATTGCTTCATTTGATGTGGATTCGCCCCGGGAACAGAGTTACAACACAGGTGACCTCCAATCATATGTCAAACCAAGTATTTCTAAATCAAGGCGTGAACGTAAAGGGATTTATAATCGTATAATGTAAATGATAAATGACGGTGCTCTTCTTGAGTGTGTCAGGAGAAACTGGGAAAAGATTTCTTATCAGATTTAAAGTGTGATTTAAATAAATATTTTCAGTTGCAACAACCAGGTTAAAGCTAAAAACTACATGACCGCTGTTATCTCTACCTTTTCTTTATCCTTTGTAGGTGATAATATAGTCATACTGACAGTCTTGAAAGTAAAAGAAACATATGTTAAGACCTTGATACTTCTACTGAAACGTCTTTGTACACCAATTCCTTTTCTTTCAAGAGGTACAATATGTGAGTTATAAAAAAGAATCGTCTGTTCGACTAACTGCCACGACATTTGAATTGGAGACACAAATGACCTAGTTTCACATACGTCATATCCCTAGGGAACACCTTTCCACTGTGTTACACGTAACTAGTATAACTGAGGTACAAAGCGTTACGGACAGTTACATGGTTTTATGCTTATTGTTACAACTAGTAATGGTGTTTTTCAGTTTTTTTCAAAAGTAAAATAAAGTAGACTAGTAATGAAGTCATTATCGGCAACATACAATAACAAAATTTATTCCTCGCTTGATGAAACGAATAGATTGTGAAGTTTGTAATATATTTGATTGAATATAAAACAATCACTCACACACACACACACACACACACACACACACACACACACACACACACACACACTCACACACACACACACGCACACGCACACACCTCTCTCTCTCTCTCTCTCTCTCTCTCTCTCTCTCTCTATATATATATATATATATATATATATATATATATATATATATATATATATATATATATATATCTTTATCAATAAAAACTGCTTTTGAGAAACCTATATATATATGTATATATATACACCCATACATACATATATATATGGTTGAATAATATTTTCATGAACAACAATAATTTTTTAAAATAAACTTTTACTATGGTAAATTCATGAAGCTTTTCGCTGATTTGCAGTATCACCATACTAAAACTTACAAGTACCCCACAGTTATATGACTACATTTTGGGTAAAATATTATTCAACTATATATATTTAACAAGAAAAAATTTCATCTAAGGATTATATATAATATATATATATATATATATATATATATATATATATAATTAGTTACATAAAAATTAAACCTTAGTGTATAAAAATATTTATATTCAATAAAAAGATAAATAACAGGAAAAATACCACCCTCATTTATTTAGATTAAAAAAGGTCTAGGAAGGCCAAACATTCAGACGTTTTTGTATAATGGGAATAATTTAATCAGGTTCAATACACTAATGTGACCATTGTGGTTATACATTGAACGAATTTGGAGTCTTGGATGAAGAGAAACGTTTTACAGCAAGAAATTAGTAACTCTATCTATTTGTACCTTTAACTCAAGCTGTTATGCTACATTTATAAAATTCAATAAACATCCGTATGTAAAAATTTTCTAAAATTTGCTGTATTCCGAGTTCTTATGGCGTGCTTGCTTCTCGGTTTACCTTAACTATAATCCCCTGAATGTGTGTTGTGTTGATACCCGTACTCAGTTATGGACTTGGATACCGTGGGCCTGTTTCCGGAATTACAATACGTGAGTCCTGGCGACCTTATGTGGAAAGTGAGAAGACGAATAAACGTGGTTCAAGTGTCTTGCAGTTGTAAATAAACTTGTATGTATTTGCAGTTATTTCTTGTCTGAATGTAAAATTAACGATTCTGCAAACCTATAAAGTACATTAAACTACTATACATATCACCCAAAATAAACTAACAAACAAATAATATAAATTAGAAAATAGTCTTCCCCTCTCCTGACAAATTCAAAAACAGTTTAAACCCGACTTAACAATCAGAGACATATGCAATTCCGCTCTTATAAGCGGTAACACCATGTCTCAGTTCATGCCTCAGTTTCTACTTAATGCAAACAGGAAGGTCACTTTATACACGACAACAAGATCATAATAAAACGGTCACTCACCATAACATTCAATCAACATTTACTGAACACCTCCTAACAACAAAATACAACTACACATACACAAGCTAAATAAAAACAACAAATTAGAGGCACCTGAACAGCAACAAAATTTACAAACATTGTAAACTACACTCAACACTCAATTGAATCAAAATCATAGAAGATTTTCTATACCATTGCAGCAAAACTATTAAAACAATCTAGCTTCCAAGTTCCACACTATCTTACAGAAATCAAGAATTTAGTGACGGTTTGAATTGAAAATGCGACACAACTCCCCCCAAAAAAATCGTCCATATTTGGACAAAACATTAGGATATAAATAAATAGGTTATACATGTATTTTAAAATATTTCAGGTAATTAAGCACCACTTTTCAGTACAACAAAGCAACAAAATATTTATGTCTATAGACTGACTAAATAAAGAAAAAAAAGACATCTGCCTAAAGGTTGCATTTTATCATATAATTACCGCAGTCTGACGAAGTGTCTTGATGACTAGGCTTGACCGATAACACCGCCAGCCGGATGCTTATGTTGCTTTGCAGCTCAAAGGAAGATAAGTACATTGTGTGAGAAAAGTATGACAACGAGTACAGACAGCATTCCTGACTCTTATACTCTCAAAAGTATATTTGCGATCAGAACATTTATGCTGTCTTTGTTAATACCTTTTAGATGTGTGACAACCTTAGTTAATGAATGGCAGTGTCAATTTTTATTAACGTGTCTTACTCCTAAAAGTTAATGTTTTTCTATTGCATTTTTATATTAAGAATGCTACTAAGCATTTCAGATACGTCTTATCAAAAATTTAAATAGTTCTGATTATGACAGAGTGTAATTGTTGAAAACGGTTTTCGTCGTATATATATATATATATATATATATATATATATATATATATATATATACATATATATATATATATATGTGTGTATGTAATATATTTATAAATATGTTGTATATATATATATATATATATATATATATACATATGTACACAACATATATATATATATATATAATATTTATAAAAATAAAGACTCGGAATGTACATTATTCGAATCCTCTTCTCCATTCAACAAGACTAGTCTTGCCTTACCAGTTGATTTGAAAAGAGGTCCTTGATAATGTATGTCAACATATATTATTATATTAACGAAAAGCTTAGATCCATTTTTATTGTCTACGAAGAGAATATGTAATGAATAAGAAAACGTCTTCTGCAAATCATGTACATTACGCTTTTACACACATTACGCTTATACGCATTCGGATAGTTCTAAGTCTTGTCTAATACAAGAGTTTTATAAAATGACTCATTTTTTGCTATAGAAAATGCCGCCTAAATACATTTTGAGTACATTTGTTTTCTAAGAAAGTAAAGTTATATGCATTACCAAGAAAAAAAAGTTTTTTAAATCGTTAAAACGCTACCTTTTAACTGGCATATTAGCTGAACACAATAATATACAGAAGTATGCTTTTCCTGGAGTTCCAAATATAGAATAAAAGAGTTCCTTCTTTATAACAATTGTTTCTGCTGCTATAAGTCGTTTGTGGAATACTAAATAATCGCATTCCTGCATGGCAGTTTTGAGAAACAATGTAGTAAACAACTATGCAATACGTTTTTTCTATGAAGGGCTGAATGTTTGTAATGCAGTATTAATTGATAAAATGCGAATGCTGTAATACGATGAAAAACAAGTAAATAGATTGCAGTATCTGCTGAAATGTCAACATTTTACAAAATTCTATTAAACATCTATTTAGCCCTTTCGTGGTTTTGGAAAATATACAGTGTCACGTCCCTAAAACAGAGTAACGTTCTAAAATGTTCATAAAAATATTTATCTCTCAATTCTCTGTGAGTAATGGGGATTATATACATTGTTTAGCCAGGTATACGATCTCCGCTTACAATGGGAAGGTAGATACAGTGACTTCCCTACCGGGTATTTTATAAGACTCGAATAGAGAAGAGATGAAAGAAAATCTATAGTTAGACAAAAATTAATAAAAAAATTAAAAGGGATGGAGTCCAATAAAAGGAAGCATAGGCAAATAAAGTAACATATAGATCCCGATTGTAAACAGCTGGACTCCTACATCTGTACTTATTACTCAGGACTTACAGGATTAAGTTTTCTCAAACTATGGTAGGCCTACTCATTGACACGCGTGTTAGCTGATGGAAAACTCATAAATATTACAAAATACCAACATATGAGTAAAATTTTCTCATTTGGAATTGAAATAAGTTAACGTATTATCAATATAACCTGCCACAAATTCAAGTGCTATGATAACCCGCGTATAAAGACTCATCCCACAAGAAAGATTTGGATTGGTATAGGGACCAGTTTGTTGTTAATTCCACTGAAAGTAGTTGCATTTGATTGCACGGACAAAATTTTATTTTCCGTGCGATCGTACCTTAATTATAGTATAAACTGTACTACACACTTTTTTTTGGGCTTTTCTAGTACCCTAAATTTAAAATTTAAATACAGCATTTCTTGATCTTTTTTAATTTTATGAATATTTGGTTTATTAACCCTGGATCTCCCCCATTATGGAGGTATTTTATATCCTCAAATGAATATGTTCGTCTACAAAATTATTACGAAATATTATAGATATTACCAATAATTACCAAAATACTATTGTTATTACTCTTTATTACCAATACTACGATTTAAAAAACACAGCCACTTAGATAAACTATAAATAAAAAGAAAAAAGACCTTACTTTTATCAAGTTTGTTGTGTGTTAATATTATTATTAAAATAATTAGTAATGAAAAATACTATTTCTTTTTGTCAACGAATCATTAAGTCATTAAGGTATCTGCCGAGACTCATGAAAGAAATCAGTTTTACTAATAGCTTTCCTTAACACGTATAAATATAGCTTGCTTTGGACGTCTAGTTTATTCAGAATCTACCACCATGAAGTTCATTATCTGTGTTGTGTTGGTAGCCCTGGCCTTTGCTGCCGTCCACTGTGGTGAGTACGCTACTTAGCAGTATATAGAACTAAGTTTATCTCAATTTCAAGCTCGAAAAGCATTTCATTCGAAAAATATTATTTCAAGTAATTCCTTATACAAAAAATAATAAAAAAAATATAAAGTGGCAGTCAGTGGGACTTGGGAGACGATGTAGTTAATGATAAAAGAATGTAGCTAATATAAAATATTTGTTAGGTGTTAGGTTTAAAAATTTACTGCATCAAAATTTATTTTAAGAATTTATTTGAAATCGGTTCCTAAAATGTATCACACGTGTCTATGAAAGATTTGACATATCTAAGAAAGAAAAATTGGATTAAAAGAATATTATCAATAAATTGAATAACTGAGTAAAATGTTTGGAAATATATAATTAATTTACTAACTGATAAAAAAATTTTAGCTATACAATTTTAATCTAATATGAATAAAAAATAAATAAAATAATATATTTAATAGAATAACTTTATTAAATGGTGACTAATTTATTAAATTTAAATTTTATTTAAAGAAATGAACTGAAATCAGTTCTTAAAAAGTGTGAAACGAGAGTAAAGAAGTTTTCATTTAAAAAATTTGAATAAAGTATATAACTCATTATTATTATTATAATGAATTTATTATAGTAAGAGTTATCGATATATATAAATGAATATTTATCGATATATTTAATGAGTGATAAAAATACCTCATCATAACATTTTAACAATAAAGTACAATAAATAAGGAACCATAGCTTACGTGTTCAAAGAGCTGATCTACAAAATAAAATTAGCTGTTTTATAAAACCATCTGTTATCACTTAATTTTAGATGAAATATGAAGATCGACCTGTGACAAGTGTAAAATATACAGTTATACTCAGAGAAAGAAATATTCACTTCAAATATTCTAAGAATATTTTAAATTTGTTTTAAAAGTAACACATTCATAAATGTGTTTGGTGTTTTTAAATTAAGTAAAAAGGAATACGCTGTTAACATTAGCTGCCCGTATCAATCATATTGTAAGAACGTCCGCTGTACAAATTCACGCCCATTAAACTTCAAACATATTTAATTAATTATTGACATTCTTGACGTAAAAGATATTGCTAAAAAATGTACAGAAAGGTGATAAAGTGGTCAAGTGGTGATACAGTGTTTGAGTGGTGATGCAGTGATGCAGTGTTTGAGTGGTGATGCAGTGTTTGAGTGGTGATGCAGTGTTTGAGTGGTGATGCAGTGTTTGAGTGGTGATGCAGTGTTTGAGTGGTGATACAGTGTTTGAGTGGTGATGCAGTGTTTGAGTGGTGATGCAGTGTTTGAGTGGTGATGCAGTGTTTGAGTGGTGATGCAGCGTTTGAGTGGTGATACAGTGTTTGAGTGGTGATGCAGTGTTTGAGTGGTGATGCAGTGTTTGAGTGGTGATGCAGTGTTTGAGTGGTGATACAGTGTTTGAGTGGTGAGGAAGAACGTTTTGGGAACTAATGAAACAATAATAAAACTTAACTCCAAAAGTTTGAAAAAAGACAAAAATAACATCCCTTCACAATAAACAAATATTTTCTAGCTTAACGGCTTTTTATAAAACAGAGTACATTATTATACTATATTAGAATATATCTACAACTTATTCAGTTAGTATAGATTTGGTTAGATAAAATAATACTAAATAGGCAGTCTTGTAGACACCTAAAATGGCCTGCGTTTGGGATGTTATCGTGTAACCGAACGGAACCAGATCCCGTTTTTCAAGATTAACATTTTAGGTGTTTATTTTCAGCATTAGTAAACCTTATCTTTTTCTACCAAAATGTATCCTAATCAGATATTTTGTAAATGTATTTTAATATAATATAACAATATGTTCTGATTTATAAAAAAAAACGACGTGACTTGAAATAGACTTGTAAGGTTATTTTAGTTTTTTCTTCAAAATTTCAGCTATATAGTGAAATACCAAAAATTTAAATCTCAGTACGAAGCAATATTATTTTTCCGCGTCCCTGCCTTTTTTTCGCATTACCGGATATAGATGTTTTTACCAATATAGATTACGTCTGAATGCCCATAATTATTAATTATTAGGTAAATATTAATGTATAATTGAATATGCAGATGATTTGGTTTCTATTTGTTTTTACGTGTATTAATATCAATATTTGTCATTCTTCAAATGGAAGTGCATCACTAGTAGAATGTTAAATAACGGGTTCCAACTAGGTTCCCGAAGTTCGTTTTTATCATGAGACAGTTCCCTTCCGGTAGAAAGACGTCACACCAGCTGTACGGATCGTTCCTTGTTCACGTCATTACTCATCTGATATAGAAATTTCTATCGATAATTAATGAGGAGATTTTTTACCGATGTTTAGCATAATGTGCCTCATCATTGTTTCTGAAATGGGTCTGAAAGTTTGTCTTAACATTTTGTGTTGAGCCTATTCATTTTATACATATAAAGAAATTCCTTATTTTATCTATGTGTGTGTGTGTGTGTGTGTGTGTGTGTGTGTGTGTGTGTGTGTGTGTGTGTGTGTGTGTGTGTAATGTATGTGTTATTTATGTACAAACATTTGAATGTTTATGTTTGGAAATTATCTCTAAATACGAATAATACTATCATTACTAAATCTTTATAAAATTCTAATAATAATAAAATAAGATGACACACGGATACAACCAAAAGACCTAACACACACACACACACACACACACACACACACACACACACACACACACACACACACACACACACACACACATATATATATATATATATATATATATATATATATAAGGAACTTCCTTAAATATAAAGAAAAACAACTATAAAAAAATAAATAAGAAAAATTTAAAAAGTTGGCTATTTTTAAATAAAAATAAATATTGACTTTTTAAGAAACTTTATTGTAGACTTAGGTTTTATAGACTTTGGCTAAAATAAGCAAATATTTAATCCATATATAGACCGAATCAACTGGAGTATGTACCAAGACTGAAAATTTGTTTATATTTAATCTCGTTGTCACTAATATAGTCTACTTGTAATTACATGACATTAAGTTCCAAGTTTATTTCCTGTTTAGTGTATATTTCTGCTTGTGTAAAAAATTATTTAATTTTGTTTTGCTTCGAGATTGAGGAAATCTAACTGTTCTTTCCTCGGATGAGAGCAGGTTTACTTAATGTCAGTAACCTCGCCACGGTAACTCCATGATCCTCCCCCTTATATCCTGGCTAAGGGCTTCTTTGCACATATTTTAACTCGAATTATATTAAATGTTCTCTTTTATCCTTCACTCAGAGAGCAAAGATTAAAATTTGACAAGTTCTAGCTTTTCGTGAGTTTTCCGCGTTTTTCGCTTTTTTTTAAATAATTTTTTACAGTTTAGTAATTTTAGTTAATAAAAGTTTTATACTTTTTGTTCGTTTAGCTTTGGTTGCACAAAGTGAGGAGATGAAAGTACCATTAAATGGCAGCCAGCCTGTGAATGGAACCGTTAGGGCGATCAAGATTTGTGTCGGCCCGCTATGCATCAAACCTTCAACCTGGTATGTATACTTCTAGCTTTAACGTTCTCAAGTTATTTGCAGTGCATATTTTATAATAAATAAACACAATAAATTCAGAGCAAAAAACATACAGTGGGAACGCAAGATTGATAAATAATTTAAAATTTTCTGAAAATGATTCTTTTAAAGACGATTTAAAAATGTGCTTCATTTAAAAACAAGTTTTATTATGCATGGGGAATAAATTTTAATACAGTGTTATCCAGCGTTTGAGTAATCGCAATTTTGTTTAATACTTAGATAATATTATTAATTATATTAATGAATGATGATTCAATTTTTCATTTACATTCACAAAATCTCCCGTTCTTTCCAAATATTATAATAACCTTCACGTTATACAGCATAATAATATAATAAAAAACCCTTAAAATATTTACAATATTTAACTCAATAAATAAGAATTTAATTATGAGCGAGAAAATTAATTTTTTATTTTGTGTTTAAATAAAGTTTATGTTGAGTATTTAGGAAAACTAATTTGATAATTATTTAATCTTTCAAAAATATTTCTCTTTATAATAATATAAATATATAATGAGTGCTATTTCACTATTAAAATTATATTTAAATAATGTAATTATATTATTAATTATAAATTGAAAATAGTAAAAAATTAATTGCTTGTTTTCCTAGTAATGAGCACCAGGTAGTAAGTAGAAGGAATGTTTACGTTTGTCGGCGATATATTTGAAAAGGAATTAAAATATTACTAAAGAATAACAAAAAAGAAAATACAAATTTATAATATCATTAGTTTTATTTGAATAATTATTACTATTATTTATTATTAATAATAGTAATAGTAACATATTATTTATAATAATACAAATCATAATACTCAGTTTATTAATAAATAATGCTTTTAAATTTAGAATTATATCCAGATTTATATCTTTTCACCTTCTT
>JBAIZL010000005.1:169431885-169486885 GCA_036971475.1 Prosapia bicincta
ATCAAGGATTTTTAAAAATCCTAATTTAATTCGCAAAGATCCGAGAAACGAGTATCAAAATTTATATTCAAACACTCAAAGCTTCGACGGGAATTTGTGTTACCGTAGTGTAGTTGAATATGTTACACGTTTCAAAATTTTTGAAATACGTTTTACGCAATTATGATTGAAGAAGTATTATATTCTGCCGGAACGATTTGATATTAGTGTATAAATCAGGGAGAAGCTGGTTTTCTCATTGCAAACCTCAAATTCTCTCCGTTAATATGTTTCGCCAAATCGTCAAAATGTTAACTTCCACAGCCATTAGCTATTTTGTAATTCGGATGAATTAAGATGCTTGCCATTCAAAAAAATGTCGATCTCTGCTGGAAGATTTAAGAAGCGCTGAAGAGCTTCTCCGCAACTATGGCAGTATGACATTGTAAATCAGTTTCTCCAATTCCTGTAGTGAACTCGCGAAGTTCTCTGTGAATCAGCCCAGTGGATCTGATAAAATTATCAATTCCTGTGTCTGGTTTTAGAACGTCACACATATCCAAAAACATTTTCTGCACAGAGGATGCTGATACAATATAAGACTAACGGTTTTGAACCGCCATCATTTTCTACAGCCTTTGACACAAGGGCGACCACTCATTTATTTTTACCACATGTGTCTGCCTCCATCAGATGTAATAGATTTTAAATCCGTCCATCGTATATTTTTTTTATCAATGCCATTTTAAATTTTCTTAAAAATATCTTCACCAGTAGTCGTGCAGTGAATACTAGAAGTTCTTCACACACTTCACAGCTGTTATCTTCTCCTTACTAGAAGTTCTTCACACACTTCACAGCTGTTATCTTCTCCTTGAATAAAACTCAAGGCCTGACTAGTATTGACTCATCCAAAGCTAGAGGAAAGCACTCGAGATCGACATTTTTGTAAAAGTTGATTTGATATATTTTTAACACATAATATAAGTGATTCATAAGGGGGCTAAATGGTTTTGTGAAAGTTGCCCTTTACTACCTACTGGGTTAGATTCCCAGTAGTGCCAAAGAACCTGTGTGTGCTTTTTCTGTCCCCCCCAGCTATACTCAGCCTGTGAAGAAAAGGAAGAACTGAAATGGTGAAGGCGGTTGAAGTGTAGTGCTGATACAAGAGCATCCTAGAATACCGTATGGCCTAAGTAAAGGAGCTCTACACTGTCTCTTGCAGAAAACATTAATGGCATAAGAAGGACTCATTATTATTATTATTTCTATTATGTCTAATATTATTAATATTATTATATCATTCATAATCCTTTTCAAACCCTCCGAAACAATATTCATAAGAAACTTTTAAAAACTATAAAAAAAGAATTACATTATTCTTGATTTTGTCAGTGCGATCTTATTTTACGTCAGGAGTTGCGGCAAAATGTTCAAAATGTTGTTACATCAACAGATTCGTCTCAATAAACGTGAATAATTAGTGAGTTTCAGCTGATAATAGTAAGTAAGAAATAAAGGGGTTGCGACAATTTAGAAACGAGGGAAAAATATTGTTGCTGGAGCCTTAAAAAACACAAAACACAATCTTTTTCGAAAATGACGGCGGTTTAAATATAAAACAGTGTACTATGCTATACTGCATAGAATATAGTTATAAAGATCTTGCTAGGCTAGATTTTACTATAAACAAAACTTAATTACAGTTAACTAAGATAAGCTACTTGACGGTCAGTGAAGTAGCATCTATTTTCGTATACGTCTGCCTCACCGCAGAGAGCAAAGGAGCAGTGTAACTCATTCGCATGGTTACCTCGTGAATTTATAATATATTTTTTTAAAACTAAATATATCCCAATCGGACACGTTGTTGCTATAATGTAATATAACTGTATTGTAATGTAGTATTGTTTTATGAAAAACATAATTATGAAGTATTTTGTAACGGTATTAAAACAGTAAAATTAAAACAGTTTACTCTAAATCTCCTTACTAGTTTCGACGGAGATGTAACTTTCATCAATGCTTGTCCCCTGATCAAAAAGTGCTTGGTTAGTAGTGGTCAAGCATTGCCGAAGACAACATCGTCGTCTAGACTATTCAGTATGTTTTAACAAACTAGTGTGTAGTGACATTGAGAGTGAACTGTTTTAATTTTTACTGTTGTAAATTACTAGCTAAGCTTTAATAAACCTAATGTATTTTGTGTCGTGAAGTAAAGAGGTTTCTGTATTTATTTCAAAGTCCTAGACTTTAGAAAAGTCAGTAATATTTTCTCCGAACCTCTGAAGACTTTCTGCATATACAGCAATATTTCTTTGCCAATATTGATTGCTTCTTTGATTCTGTTAATTAGCAATAGGTGAATACTAGTTTTCTCGACCAATACAATTTCTATCGTACTGCCAAAACCACAGGAGATAAAACCTAAATGGTCGCTATACACCAGGCATAGAGTGAGTAAAATTTCTAATAAATAAATTGTTATTCCGGCGCCACTCGTGCATAGTTCAAATACCTCTGCCAAGATTAATGATATTCTCAACAATGGGTTGAGATCGAAATACTTCAAGAACAAAGCATAAAAACTTACAACAATTATTTTATTATTTTTTCTTTCCAAAGAGTAAAGCTGTGGAAAGCCGACAATTGTAGAACACTTTGTAACTATTCAAATTAGTTCCCCCAGCTACGGTTCACCCTGGATCCCACATACTGTAATCCTTCAATCCAGGTGGCATTTATTTACTTCTTTGACTTTACTATAAAACATCATTATTCCGAAATCACGTTTGTATAGGTTTTTTGTAGTCAGCGTCATCTATAAAATATTTCGGTATTTAATGTATTTCTTATTCACTTCTAATCAATGGTCGATTGTTTGAAATTTTCGGGGCGGTAATAACAGCGCCTTCTACGATAATATATATAGTGACTGCTGATATGTCTAGTGGCATATGTGTGTGTGTGTGTGTGTGTGTGTGTGTGTGTGTATAAATATATATACTTAGGCAGAGTGATTGTTGCAAGTATGGAACGATGTAGCTTCATTACAAAACAGAATATTGATAAAATATCTGTAGGCTACGAATAAATAAAAAAGGAAATACATGCGAAATATTTATTTTGTAATTTTTTAAAAATTATTGTATGTCAAATATAACTTAAAGTAATAAATGTTACATAAAATAATAATGAAAGTAGAATATATATATATATATATATATATATATATATATAAATATATATATATATATATATATATATATATATATATATATATATATATATATATATATCTTTTGCAAATGTTTACAAAAAGTATGCCTATGTTTTGATACAAACTGGCCACACGCACAATTTAATTCTTTCTTCGATACCATCTGGATTTTCGCTGCCATTCAATTCCATATTGTTTAATGAAGGAACTTTAATAGGTTCGACGACACTGAGATCTTTCACGGGTTCTTCAGGAACCGAAGGAACTTTCATAGAACCTTCGGGAACGGAAACTACTTCTTCTTTTATCACGCCTGAAATATAAAGTTAAAAATAATTAAGAATAATCAACAACTAAAATTATTATTTTAAAAAAAATTAAAAAAATATAAAGAAAAAAACAATAATGGAAAAAAACATATAAAATCATTAAGATATCATAAAATATTTGTCTGAAATAAATAAACGAAGTTTCAAAAAAGTTTTATGTCTTTATCATAAAAAACATTATAAAATCTTAACACTAAAACAAGAGTGTTAAACATTTATTTTAATAACAAGTTTTTCTATTATTAAAAATAAGTATACTATTCCAAAAATTATTCTGTTTACATCCAAGTGTTGGAAGGAACAAAGTGGTCATGCAGTGCTTTACAAGGGGTATTAGAGGGGCCTATAAAGACTATAGGAGTATATTTAGTTTATGGCACATTGGAGGAGCCTATTTTCAAAGAAAGCATTAAAAACAATAATGCCATTTTGACCGAGCATTCAGTCTTTTAAATTGAAATCTAAGAATTAATAACATAGGAACTAATAATAGATGGCGGTAATCACGGCATGATGTAGAGCTTACTTATAATAAGTAAAGACATAGGATTTCATCATAGCAAAATATTTGCATAACATCGGTTTTAACGTTTAGGTGATATTAATTTATTTACTCTGCATTATTAAGTTAAAATAGCATTGAATTGAAATCGTCTTTAAAATATAATTTATTAAAGTTATTAATTTATACAGAGAATAAATCTGGCTAAATGAATTAATTGTAATTAGAAATGAATTGTGTGCTTTGTTTGGCAATGAAGTAAGTATATAATTAGGTTTAATTTTGTTTTTTTGAGAAAATACGAATTAGGCTATTATTTGTACTCTTAAGTACTACAAATTCTGTTTGAAATTTATTTAGTAATCTGTGATGCAAAATAAATTCAAATGTATTGGGCAGTGGCTATGGCCGTTATAGTCTACAGTCTATAGGCAATGCTGTAGAATCCATGAATTCAGTTCTTAGTAAAACGTGAAAGAGGATAAGAATCGTATTTAGAGATTTAACTATCCTAAAGCATTAGATTAAGTAAAAGGATTTAAAACGATAGTTTGAAATATTTTATCAATGTAAATAAATCTATTTTCTATGAAATTGACCCAATTTAAAATTAAGTTTTTTCGTAATAAGGTTTCTCGTTATTCCTTTCTTTTGATATTCGCAGAAACGTTTGATGCATAAGCTAGTAGGCATATAATAGGTTATGAGTTTGAGTAAGTTTTGTTATTATTGTTATATACCATTACTCATAAGTTAAGCTCAAAACGTATTTATTTGTCTTTTATTTTCAAAAAACACACACACACACACACATATATATATATATATATATATATATATATATATTTATTTATTATTAGTAAAACAAACACAATCATTGAAGGCATAGACATTATATTTAAATTGTTAAATTGGCACAGCAATAGAAAGTAATATAATAATTTAAAAAAAAAACATTTCTCTAAATCGAGAACTATAAACGAAAAAATACCTAATCTTAGGATGAAGGGATACTTAGAGGAAAACAAATACTCTGTATATTGAACTTATTTAGCTCTGTATGATGTCATTTGTTTAGTCTTAACTTAGGCTGTAGAATTAAAATACATCTAAATATATCTAAATTAAAACTTTGGAACAATGGCTTTCCAAAAAGTTGAAAATAAAATAAAAATTTAATAACAAACTTGTAACAGAATATTTTATTTTTAACAATTTTAATTTGAGGAAGTAAAAAATTATCTTCTTCATCAAAAAAAATAATAAAATTTTGAGACAATAGATGTATCAGTACTTACCACAATGTACGACAGCCAGAGCTAATCCTGACAAGACAATGCAAGTAATGGATTTCATGGTGGTAGATTTAGAATGAAATAAAATCTCGGGTCTAGTGTTTTTATATATAGTGAACGCTAATTAGAACTGATTTTGTCATGTGGAAGTCATTAGGTAAGATATTAACGACCTGATATTAGGTTAAAAAAGTAAATACCTTTTATCGAATGATGTAGTTAAAATAGCTAGATGTCAATGAATAGGCGTTCTGTACATAAAACCTTCCCTCTGGGGTACCCACGTACTCAATCCCTGCAATATGTTTTAGAATAAAGATGTTTTTAGAGTAGTACGATAGTCCTCAAGTGCTCCAGTGTCTGTTTCAATTGTGCTATTTTATGCAAGTGCCGCATTGAGAAGTGAAAATGGAAAAGACGGAAAGTGCACATATGGTATTTTTAAAGGACAGTTTTAGCTGGTGATGTAAAGAGTGGTATAGAAATAGTCTATAAGTACCATGGTTTGAAAAAAAATACATTGAATGCAAGACATTAACTGTAAAAGAAAACATTTAAAATGAAAGAAAAAACTTATTATTTACTTAATTTTTTTGTCAATTCAGATGAAAATTGTATTGGTCTTTAGAATCCTCAGTGTAAATACAGCAACGTTCACCACATATGTTTCTTATATTTAGTATAAAAATTCAAACTTAGAGAGTAATTCTCTTTTCATGACCTATGTATCTGTTCTGTACAATCCGAGGACGTCCAATAATCCATGAAAAATACTAATTATTTACTAACACCTTAAAATCTCTTCATTTGATTATTTATTGAAATGTGTATTTTATTTCATTTCCCAGGAAGAGTACGTAACCTACACATGAAGATGAGGAACGTTTCTTAGTTTAATTCAGTAACATAGAATTGAGCTTATTTTACTTGGAAACTGAAAGTAAGTCTCCCTCCTAATTATTTGGACCATCTTTCTTGATGAAACATAAATTTAAATTATATTGCCCAATCCCCATATAATGGCTTAGGACTGGGTTCAATATATCTCTACAAACCACTCTGGATAAGCTACTCCTGTCGGTGATCATTGCCAGATAGTGCATTGTCACAGAAAAAGAGTTTAAATCAATAGGTTTCTCACTCTGTAACATAAAGAAAAGTGAAACTTCTTTCTTATTCCCACATGAAATATTCTTACTTCGATAGTTACATAACATGTATTAAAAAAGGACTCAACACGTTTATAAACGGATTGTTTCCATTGCTCGAAGAGTTGGAGGCTATTTTACGATTTAGTATACTGAGGGTGAAGTTTGTTATTCTGCGGAATTTAAAATTTATTTTACCTTAATAGTTATTTTCATTCAAGGTAACCCGATGGACGGAAAAACACAAATTTTGAAGCTACTGGAAATCGAATGCAGGACCATTAAGTTGAAAGGTCGAGCTCTAGCCACTAGCCATAGACCACTCATGAGCAAACCGAATATAAATAGGCATATTAATTTTCTAAAGAAATTATCCTTAAATTAGCATGGTTCTTATTTGTTTAAATAGCATCTTTAAATATTACGAGATATTTAACGTATTCGTAAAAATATTGCAAAAGTTTGGTTTAAGCTTACTTTAAACTCGAGGAGCAAATGCACCTTCTTCACTTACATCCATTTTACTGACAGTTGGCGATCATGTTGCTCCTCGTTAATTTATCTACATTAGTTAAAAAAAACTGATTTTGTTATTCTCTGAAACTAGATATTTAACCACCAAGTTCTACGCTTTTCCGACCTCGCTTTCTTCATTTCTGCCACGCAGGATATGGTGTGTTTCATTACCTCCTCGAATTTACTTGTATTCACCCTTGTAATATTTCTGTTGATATCTATCCGACAGCCAAACCTGTCGGTTTGGAATATAGTATGTATTCAAACATTCGAAGTTTTCAGGTTTATCGGTCATGAGTCTTTTAGAGCCTCTGCTTCCGCTTCACACATAATACAAACAATACTGTGAAGAATAGGAGCATTTGCTTTAGGGAAGATACATAACACCTATACGGAGCTTTGAACTTAACAGGTGGACAAGAAAGTTTACATTGTAAATAGTTATGTTGCTACAAAAGCCCCTCAGTCACCCACCTATCGACTTTAATGAAATGGATTGATAAACTATCGATTAAGATTAGTTCTGTCCTAAGAGAATAGCATTTTATCGTATTCTTCCTAAGTGTCTGGAAGGTATTTTCAAGCAGTTTGTCACGATTAATTCTGAAAAGTACTGCACATAATTTCTTGGTAAGTTAACCTATATAAAGCGATCACAGAACCACAACGGAAGCAAACATCTGCGGAGGCAACAATACACGTAGTTATGTTTGTAACCAAAATGTAAATAGTAAGGGTAATGTTTACAGTTTATGTTCTTTGAGGGCTCTTGTCTGTTATTACTAAGAATCATATTAGAAACTTTCAGGTAGGAGGATTCGAAATTAGTCACTATAAAGAGATGGAAAAGGGATGCCGATTTACAATAACAGACGAAAGTGAGATAACAGACGAAAGTGAGATAACAGAAATGTGCATAATTATCTAAATGAAAATAACAATTTTGAAAAGATAATAGAAAAAAACAAAATTATTATAAAAGAATCATACAAAAATGTAAAATTTATTGTATTTTAGATGGTTTTTGTTTTCGCTTATTTCAGAGTTGCATATAAGGTCGATCCAGGACACATTTCCAGGGAAGAGTCCTGTTGGTCTTCCACAGTCTGAATCGTTCAGTTTCAAAATGTAAAAAATGGAGGGGGCTCTAAGATCTGTCATGCATCGTCAGTCATGCATGGTTTTATGCATCGTTTGGGATGTGACAAAAGTGCGGGTAGGGATATGGGGAAGTACTAAGGGGAAGGTCTGCTCCATTGTAGAAAAGAGTTTATATAGGGGGGGGCGAGTAAGGGCGTCTTTTCTGGGACAATGTATATTTATTCAGCAGGAGGACTGGATAACTGACCTGAGCTCTATTTCTTTTTTGAGTGATTAAAATATGAAAATAACATAACACTAAGCGGAAAGTTAAAGACATCCAACTATCTGAAAAATATAACAAATTAACTGAAATACAACACAGAAGCAAACCCAAACCTAACTCAGAAACCTATGACTAATGAGTGACTTAGGTAATTGTTGGTGACGTTATGGCCTAAAGAATATAACAGAAAAATAACGTGTGGAGATATACTAATGACAAGAAAAAGACACAATATCTTTTAAAATGTGTGGAGTATTATTAATCGGTTTACAAGACAAAATTATAAATTTAACAACATTTTAACTTAAACACTGATTACATTAGAAGCTTAAACTTGAGTGGTAGGATTGAATGCGTGAAGGAAGCGTCATGGAGCTTGCAGAGAGCGCTTGGAATTTGCTTGCAGATACATATTCTAGGTATTAAAGTGTGGCGGTTTACCTATGCAAGGGTAGTGGCAAATAAAGTTGTTGCAATGTATCAAACTGTATTACGAAATTAGTAACATGTCCTACGTATCGTAAGAGATTTTTCAGGTTTGAAACATTGCTTCTTTGTTCTTTGTTTTTTATGCATTTGTATATTTGAAAATTTGAACCGAACTGATAGATAAATACAGTTTATATTGTAAAAATAACTGGGATATCTGACATTGCTAGTTTCAGAAGTATATACCTTTTGACGAATAAGGAAATGAACTGATCAACTATCGATTAAGGTAAAAGAACTATCGATCTTGTCCTGAAATAATACAGTGGAGCCCCTCAAATACGAACTAATTAGGGCTACAGCCTGTTCGGATTTGGAAAATTCCGGATTTGCCGGAAAATTCGAATTTCCTACGTATTTTGCATTTGACAGATGTGAGTTTTTCTATTAACGAACAATATTAGAGCATTTATTACATTTTTCTGTATCAACAATTGAACAGTTTTGCAGTGCTACAAGTGAAAAGTTTTTGGACCCACCCCATCACGCGAACATTTCTGGGAATGAAAAGATTGACGAGACTGTATTTTTATGGTTAATACAAGAGAGGCAGAAAAGAGTTCCCCCTATTAGTGGGTCATTAATACAAGAAAAGGAATTACAGTTAAACAAATTAATGAATGGTGATATGGAATTTACTGCTAGCAATAGTGGCTGGATAGAGGAAGAGAAGGCACGGAATTATACCACTATCGGTAAGCGGGGAGAAGTTAACAGCTGATAATCATACTACAAAAGAATATTTAGACGAATTCACAGATTTTATTTCGTCTGAAAATTACTCACCACAGCAAGGGTATAATGGGGACGAGACTAGATTGAATTTTAAAGCCCTACCCACTAAAGGTATTGCTTCTAAAGAGGAATCTTCTGTGCCAGGCTTCAAAACAAGCAAACAGTGTCTCACAGTTTTAGCCTGCAGTAACGCTGCGGGAAAAAATTAAGCTACTATTAATGATGATTGGAAAATCCGCCAAGCCAAGAGCCCTTAAAAATATGAACTTGAATGCTCTCCTTGTTCATTACAGAAATCAGTATAAGGCGTGGATGACTGGTAATATTTTCAAGGAGTGGTTCAAAAATGAATTTGTTCCTGCAGTAATAAAGTTTAATGAAAAAAAATGGACTGCCATCAAAAGCTCTACGTTTGATAGACAATGCTTCTTCACCAAATTGGAATAGCTCTTTTTATTCCAGAATATATATTCGTCTTAAGACGAATACAATATATTACTTAATATACTGGGTAACTGAATCCTGGAATAATATCAGGAACACTTAACAGCAGAAATCTTGGAAGGAACTCTGTCCTAACGCGGGATGATGAAACTGAGCCCATTCAAAGACTACCAGGATGTGAAGATGCTGAAGAAAGTTGCCTGAAAGAGTGGACAGCGCTAGATAACAATGAAGAATATACCGAGAATGATATGGTGTCTATTGTCCAGAATCATCATGATGACAGTGTAGCAGATAGCGATAGCGAGAAAAAAGATGCCTTTACGAATGCTGTTACTCATGCCGCCGCTCTCGACATTGCGTTGCGTTACGCAGCTGCAACACCCAATGATGTAATGCAACATCGCATCCTCGGGAAGGTTTACGCCTCTTCACCAGATGAAGATTACTGATTGTAAGTGAAAAATATAGTCAAGTGTTTGTGTCTTTTCTTTTTAAGTGAAACATATAGTTTAGTGTTTGTATTTTTCATTTTTACTTTACTTGCAATACATTCTATGTTAATATAGTGCATAGTAGTACAGTATAAGCCTTCAAATTATATCATGTTTTTACAGCGTCAATTCCAATATATTACACATCTCAGTCCTGTTTTACGTAAGTAGTAAACTTTTAGCACATAGCTTACTTCATTAAATTTAAATACTTTTTTAAAATTTAGTTTTCATCAAATCATGTTCGGATTTTGAGGGTGTTCAGATTTTTAAGGCGTTTTAGACTATCGTTTGTAATGTTAGTGAATTAAGTTTTTTTTTCTGTAAAGCAAGATATATTATGTATTTCGAGTATATAACGCCAGATTGTAATTCCAGGATTGTATCTTTCAAATCGCTCAGAAAGGGTGGTTCCCTTAATCCGATTATTTATGATGTGGCTGAATGATCTAATAAGAAGAATACTTTATTATTAACTTGAAGTACTGGGTGAGATCCCCAGTAGTGTCACTGAAATTTTTTGTGCTTTTTTGCCATTAGGTCAACCCAGCCTGTGATAATAAGTAAATAGGGGTAACGAACGGCTGAAACAATGGTTTTATAACAGCTTCCCAGAGTATAGTACAGTACGGTTTAAAATTACGGTTTCATACAAATAAAACAGCACTATGTTATAATACTTTAGAATATTTCTACAAAGTATTCGATTAGATTAAATTTGGTTCCTGTACTATATCGTAGTGTCGTACTGTTTAATTTTTTTTTGTTTTATAAAGTTTTGTTAATTTTGAAGTAAAACTATATTTGTATTTGTCTAAATTCTAGATTTTTGGAACTTCACCGTAAAGATTTATTTTCTCCGTGGTCCTGCAAGCTTCCTACATAGCCAGAAATTTTTGCTGCATATATGATTACACCTTAGAATCCAATAGTTACTTGTAGGTGAGTTATACTAGGAGTTATAATGTATTGCACGTCAACCCCGTTAGTTTGTAAACTGTTATTTACCTGCCATATATTATTATTTCGTTGAATAATGAGTATTTCTATTGAATAGAATGGAGTTCGGGTATCAGACATGCATAGTTCGCCAATGATGTATTTAACAGTGATTTTCATTCAGCACCAATAGAAGAGTATTTAAATACAAATTTGGAAAAAAATAGTTTCTTTGAACTTTCAAACGTACTGTCTAGCTTTAAGGAAGAGTTCACATTAGTACATAATTTTGTAACTATTCAATTGGTTCCCCAACTCTGTTTCACGACTTCCATATTGTCCTTCAGGGCTTATAGTCTTTCATTTCTTGACACTAATTATTGTAGTAGCTATTCAGAAATCTAGATTATATAGGTTGTGTTTATTCAGTGTAATAATACTGATATTTAATTATTTTTTTAGTTCCTATCTATTTGAGACAAAAGGGCGATTGTTCGAAAATTTTGAAGTGGTAAATAATAGCGTTTTATGAAGCTCAACTGAGTTTAGGATTTATATTTCCTATGTTCAACTTCAAATACCTCTTTTTTATAGATATTTCGACAATCCATCCCAATGAAACATTATTGGTCCAATCGTGTTGGCTTAAAATAGGATAAATTGCTTCACAAATCGTATTGGGTCTGCTACGTCTGACGGTGATCCCGCCAGTTGGTGCATTGGGGTTCTAGTGAATGTACTTCACCCTCTGCTATTCGAAGACGGTTGCAACTTCTCACCTACTCCCATATTTAATCTCCTTACATCAGTAATTATATAACAAAAGTAAGGAATACTAACACAATACGAATAGCATCAGATTATTTTCAATTGAGATATTTTAACACCAACGAGAGTGAAGTATAATAATCTGATTAATATAAAATTATTAGTACTAATTTGATACAAAAGTTCATACAACACAAGAAATAGATGCCATTTTTTATGATTTGAGATTAATATACTTAATAATATTCTAAGGTTTCATTGATTTAAATTGCATTACCATTTAAGATTATAAATTTTTCAAAGTTTTAAATTTTACATTATATATATATATATATATATATATATATATATATATATATATATATATATATATTCGTTGACGCGTTTATTGTTAATGTAATGTTTTCAATTAGATTAAACAATGTATTTGTCCAAAAAATATATTTTAAACATTTTAGTAATAAATGAATTCCAAAATTCTTTAATACTCAGTACAACATGATATTTTAGCTAAATTTATTTGTAGTGATCTAAGTTGGTTTCTTTTAAACAGTTGTAAAACGCTATCTCTTCTTGACTCTGGGCATAGGTGTGCTGATTGTCTATGCAGCTCTGTAAACCGTACATGTGCAGGATGAAGAAGTCTATACAGTTTGTCACATTGTCACGGTTGCAGTCCTGGAAATTAAGATTCAAGCAAAAACTTCGGTGAAAGAAGGTTAGTGATAACGGCAATTAATAAAATTGTTTGTTTATAAATGTTGTTCTTGTAAGTGGTAAAGTACTTGCTCAATCTAAAGTGAACAGTTCAGGCTAGTGCATACTCAAAACCTTCATATATCAGTTTTCAACTGGATCCCTCCGTTTATTATACTCTACTTATTCTTTTTTTATTGTTCAAATAAACGCCTTTCTACAAAAATTACATTTGCAGGTACATTCACAAGAAATATTTTTGAAGTAAAAACTTTTATAGCGACGCCTACAAAAACTTATTGGATGGACATAAACATACAATGTCGCGTCAGTATAATTTGCTTTAGATTACAAGCGTCAGTATACATTCTATCAGGTTATGAGTCATCTCAATGATAATTATTAACGTATGATTTAATGGAATAACTGATTTAGTGTTATAGGTTATGATGTAGAACAGCTGTTTTACAAGCAAGTTATGTTGCACTATTTATTGAACATTGTTGAGAAGAGGGTTATTATTAAGTAGTTTTGATCAATCTTTGAAAATTAACTTGCATAAATACCAAGTATTATTCTTGTTTAACTACATATAGTGAAAGTGATATATATATAAAATTTATTTAAATTTTAATAAGTCTCAATACAAATAATTCAATGAGTTATATTTAATAAGTTATTAATTCAATAAATTATTTTTAATCCAATTTAAGTAATGTAAAAATTCTTAATCGTGTCTGATAGCAAATGTTTAGGTAATTTGTCATTATGCAAAATGAAATGTTTTTTTAAATTCAAAATTTCACGTTTCAATAAAAGTTTTTACCCCTGTCGGAACTCCCCCGAGCACCACAACCTAATTTTATGGGTTACATTTCTTCACAGCAATGTTTTATTAGACGTTTTTGTTAAATAAATTGTTTGTTAACAAATATAGAGAAAATTAAAAGGATACAATATTTTATACTAAAGGAACTTAGAGATTCTTTTTTAAAATTAAACAATTAATACCAGCCATTAAATTATTCAAAACATTAAATCTACATTAAATATATTAGGTACCAAATTCGTTATAAATTTTATTTCTGTATTCAATTTGATATGCCAGTGTGTATTTAAAAGTTTTATAGACGTAACAGTATACGTACCCTTTTATTGTACTTCATAAATTCTTTGACAGTCTTTGCGGCGCAGTTGAAATCATTCACACATCTTGCAAAAGCTGCAAAAGTAAAGAATTTATTTGTTTAGTGCCAGTTAAAAATGTTAGCAGGTAAACGTGGCTAAGTTAAGAGATGGTTAAAATAACTCCTTTCGTAGATAGATGCAAACTTAGAACAATAATGGCACCCTTCGATCTACTTTTTAATATGAAGGAAGGCAAGGGCATTTCTGTTACGAGGTTGTTAATACGTAATTTGCACGATGCGTTACACGTTTATAGGACACCAAAATATCTTGGATTATATATATATATATATATATATATATATATATATATATATAAATTATATATATTTAAAACAACATAGGTTATTCAAATACAAGAATATTTATTAATTTATATCCAAAGCCTTTCGTTGGTAAATAGTACCAACATCATCAGGAATGAAAATTACAATAATGCAAGCTATAGGCTTCATATATATATATATATATATATATATATATATATATATATATATATATATATCGCAATATGTATTCTTGTGTATTAATAAAGAACTAAGACAAAATACAAATACAAGAATTGTAATTGAATTTACAATTCAAAGCTTTTCGTTGTCTAACGGTACCAACATCATCAGGAATATTAAACAATTAAAATTAACATATGTGCAAATTAGATCAAATAAATAGCTATGCCAAATCAATTACAATGCTGTTAGGAATTTTTTAAATTTTTTTATTTTGCTGCCCTAACATTACAAACACTGAATATATTATCAAATTTAGATTTTACTTGTATTTGTTCATTTATCAACTCATTATTAGTATTATATTTATGTATTTATAAAGCTTCATAAATATTCATTCTTAGACCTTTGTTAATTTCTTTTACAAGTATCATATTATCTATATTAGGAAATATGTGATTATTATTAATACAATGACTAGCAAAATTTGATTTATAAATTTCTGGCTTATTATATGTATTAAAATGCTCTTTATATCTATCTTTAAGTTTTTTCTTAGTTTGTCCTATATAAACTTTATTACAATAATCACATTCTAATTTATATACATCATTTTTTTCATGGATATTAATAATATTTTTATTATTCATTATATTTATTAATTTATTATTAGTATTATATGCGAATTTTATGTTACTACCTTTAAACAATTTTGTGATATTTTTTACTTCATTACCAAAAAATGTAAATGAAGTCCATATGACATTTTCATCATTATTTTTGTAAATTAGATTATTATTTTGCTTCTTTAAAATATTATAATTAAGTTTGTCAACAGTTTTCTTTTTATAGCCATTCTAAATTGGAATTTGATAGATAATGTTTTTCTCTCTTATTTTGTTTTCATTATTCATTGGTATATTATGTAATCTATATAACAAATTGTAAAATGCAGCCATTTTCTGATTATAAGGATGGTTAGAATTATTAGGTATAATTTGGTTAGTTTGTGTCGGTTTACGATATATGTTAAATTCAAATTCATTAATATGTCTTATAATTGTTATATCTAGAAAGTTGATCTTATTATTTTTCTCCATTTCATCCAATTAATATTTTTATTTATCCCATTTATTTTATCTAAAATAGTTTTAAAGTTTATTCCATTATTATTAGATACATACAAACCATCATCTACATATCTAAACCAATAACAGTTTTTATCAAATGTCTGTATAATTTTATTTATTTTATCATCTATATATTGTAAAAATATTTTAGATATTATATTTGATAAGGGAGAACCCATGGCAAGACCATCTACCTGTTTGTAAATTTTATTATTATATGAAAAATAATTTTGATTTAATATTATTTTTAATGTATTTATAACTTCTAGTATTAATTTTCTATCTTTTTCATTGTAACAGTTGAGCCTTTTTTCCTGGGGTAAGTATTTATCAGGGCTTTATTAAAAATGTGTGTTAATTACTAATTAACAAAGTAATTACCTTACTTACCAGGGGCTCCTAGTTCTCCGTTTCAGCCAGGCATTATAATGTCTTTCTGTAAACAATCTTCTGATATCTTCGGAAGATAGAACTAGGTTACTTGAAATGAAAATTGAAAGTTTGTAACGTTCTAGTTTACTTGTGAAATAAGAATTTAAATTTTTAAAATACAAAGTCATACAATTTATTAATCAGTGACAAATTACAAAAGAACAAATGACACCAATGTGTCGAGTAATTTACTTTTAATTACTGCTAATTATTCCATACTTTTTAATTACTTATTAACCTTTAAAATTTATATATATCAAGAAGGTAGTAACTTAAGATTTCCAATTAAATTTTTAGAAATGAATAGTCAAGGGACAATTTCTACCGTTCATGTCTTAACCGTTTATCAATTAAAAATTCTTCAACTTAGTTAACATTAAAACACATTTTCTTTATTATTATCTAAAACGTACCTGCTTGTGCACATTACTTGTAAAACACTTTAAATACATCATTAATTATTGCACATCGCTTTTGGAATCACTATTCACTGCACATCGCTCCTGGAATCACAGCGCTCTTACACAAAAATTATATAAACTTTTATTTATTTGAAACACGTAAATAGTCGCTTCTGACTTCTTCTTTACCTGCGTTAAATAAATTTGGTACCGGCCTTGACATCTTAAAGTTTGAATACTGGAAGCTTATAAATTTCTAGTTTATGTCCGAAAATGCCATCACGTCTGTTCTGTTCAAGAACCTCTCGAGAAGTGGGACTTCTGCAAGGGCACGCCAACGGGATTTCCCACCCTTGGTTATTATTTCGAATTTTTTGATTGGCGCATTTGATCTGGCGATATCAGACCATGCTTACGTCACATGAGGTGATGTGGGTTAATTACCCTAAGTTACTACTCGTACGATATTTTACACTTTTACCCGCTAGGGGCGCTACTATCTATGCTAGCTTCACAAAGTGCATCCATGAAACAAAAATTTTTTTTTATTTTGGGAAGATATAATTATTAAATAAAAATTAAATATATAAATTAATTTATATGTAACACCTTATTTTTAAGAGTGTTACATCATTTTGCTCTAATCTAGATTTTATAATATTGAGAGTCTCTTTTATAGGAATATTTGTGTACATATGTTTTATATCTAATGATATTAATTTTGTTTTATTATCAATATTAATTGTTTTTAATTTTCAATAACTTTAATAGAATTACTTATGGTATGATTATTATTTAGTTTCATTTTATCTTTAAGAATAGATGTTATGATTTTAGATATTTTATAAGAAGGGGCATTTATAAAATTTACTAATGGTCTAATTGGTTTCTCAATTTTGTGTAATTTAATAAGTCCATTCGTTATTGGAATTTTTTATTATTGTTCTCATAATTAATACATATTAATATTTTTTTTATTAAATAATTTATAAGAAGATTTTATTAAATTTTTTATTGCATTTTGGTATTTCTTTGTAGGATCCTTATATATTTCACTAAATTGATTTTCATTTATATATTTTTCTGTTTTATTTATGTGTTCGTCCTTATCAATAATTACAATAGCATTACTTTTATCAGCTTTTACTGTAATTAGATTGTTATTTTGTAGTTTATCTTTTAAATCTTTAACTCCAAAATTTGTTTGTCTATGGGCTTTATTAATTTTATTGGTACTGTTAGCCAACGAAAAGCTCTGAATTGTAAATTCAATTATAATTCTTGTATTTGTATTCTGACTTAGTTCTTTATATATATATATATATATATATATATATATATATATATATATATATATATACACACACATATATGATGATCATGAGAAGTTATTATCCGGAGAATATTCGTTCATTTTCAGAATCTCATCTAGGATTGATGAGGTGAACCCAACAGCAGTTGAAGTGCGAATGAAGAGCGCAGACAAGCCCGCTTCTTTATATAACGCCCCACCCATTGACATCCATCCACACACACCTGATTTAAACAGTTAGTCACATTTTTTCCCCTTTGTTCAATTTTTTGCCTATAAAAATCATCGATGACACATTTCCACACTGCGGGTAAATTCTAAGTATCATCTAGTTTATTGGGACTAGGTTATTCATCTATTAAGGGAGTTCGTTAAGGCTCCCTTGCTTCTCTATTTAGACAGCCTCAGGTATAATTGCACAGGTTTTCTGCTGGTTTATAAAGCTAAGGCTGTGCTCCCTTAAACAAACCTACAGCGATACAAGCTTACAAGCACCACAGCGATAAAAGCCTACAAGCACCACAGCGATAAAAGCCTACAAGCACCACAGCGATACAAGCTTACAAGCACCACAGCAATACAAGCTTACAAGCACCACAGCGATACATGACATACCATTGATTTCCAGTTTTGCTGACAGATGTTCAAGTGGAAAACTACAGGACTAAAATTATACGTGAGGCAGTCAAAAAAGCGAGGGAGTCTTAACAAACGCAATGATACTTAGAATTTACCCGCGGTGTGGAAATGTGCCATCGATTGAGAAAAGTGAATGAAAGGAAATGAATGTGAGGAATTGTTTGAGTCAGGCATGTGTCAATGGGCAAACACCTTTCCTTTATTCGTCCTTTATTTATAGGAAGGGAGTTGTCTGCACTCTCCAATCGTACTTAAACTTTTCTTGGGTTCCACTCGTCAATGCTAGATGAGATTCTAGAGAAACGTCGAAACTGCGATTTTATGCACTGAAAAATGAGCGGATATACTCAGGTATTAACTATTCATCATATTTTTCCATCTGTGAAAGAAAAGCTATTAATACATACACTTTCGAACAAGCAAACTCAAGTCACTTATTCACAGAGATTTTAACACTATGTAGAACTAATATAGAAGCAGACACTGTCACAGCTGGTAAAAAATATTTTAACGAGTTCCAAAATAAATATTTTCTGTACAGGCAATTTATAGCCTAAAAACCCTAAACTAAAAGTAAATACTACAACACAAACGAAAAGATAAACATTGCAAAGCCTCCTTGTAAATGAAAGAGTTCAGGAATGTAGATAGTATGCTGTGATCTATTAATAACCATATATATTAATTGTATTACAGTAGCTTTTCCATGTTTTATAAGTCTGTTATTTTTAATATGTTAATGTTTCATGTCCTTTTTATATAAAATTTATGCGGTTATTTAAAAAAGATTTTTGTTTATGTTTGATGTTTTGATAACGATAAATAATTAACAGAAACTGATTCAGTAATTTAAATTTGTAAGGGGATAAGTTGATTAAAAAATCTTTAGACATTTATAAAATTTGAATTTTGAAAGTTATAAATAAATTTAAAGATGATATAAAATTAATACACATACACACACACACACACACACGCGCGCGCACACACACACACAAACACACACACACACACACACACACACACACACACACACACACACACACACACACACACACACACACACACACACACACACACACACACACACACACACACACACACACACACACATACACACACACACACACACACACACACACACACACACACACACACACATACACACACACACACACACACACACACACACACACACACACACACACACATACACACACACACACACACACACACATATATATATATATATATATATATATATATATATGTGTATATACATATATATAAAAGTAAATTTATATACAGGCTATATAATTCTTTATCAATAAGAAAAATGTAGTTATCACACTAAATAATAGTCTATTAATATCATTGAATAATATTATCTAACCTATTAAAGATTATAGTTTTCATCTCATAGTTTTCTACTGTGTTAAGTTTTTAGTCTGATATTTGATACTTCAAATATTTATAATCATCAAATGCATGCACAAAGGCGAAAAACTTGAAAACATGATATCGTTTTCATTAATAAACAGTTTATTCAATGGAGGGGATATCATTTTTATCTACGCTTGGCTTACAACGCGATGAATGTGTCACTGTTACGGAAAAAAAGTTTCTGATTATACTTGCAGTTTTTTTGTTGCTTAAATCTTAAAATATTTTGTATAAATTACACTTTTTTGTATTAACTTGGCATAAGAAACCACTACTTACTGATTTATTCAGCAGTCGCTTTTCGCGCTGGACCAGCGCATTATTTAATGCTATGAATTACTGACAAGACGGTTGCTCAGGTGTGTTGTGTTGGTGTGAGTCTGTGGTGTATGTCTGTTATGCAGTGAGTTATTGTTCATAGAGTAGTTGTTAATTATGTGTCAAATACAGTATTTGATTGTACATGTGTTTTGTTATTTAAAATGTGTGGTCGATAGTATTTATGGTGTTTATATATCTCATAGTTTTCTACTGTGTTAAGGTTTTTGCCGTTTTTAATGTAGTGTAGGAGTTTTAGATTGGTGTCAATGTCAGTCTGTGAGTGTAGTGTGTTTTGTATGTGTATGGAGAAATTTGATTTGGGTTGTGTCTTTCTTATCTGTTTTACGTGTTCTTTGTATCCCGTGGTAAATGTTCTCCCGGTTTGTCCTGTGTAAAAGTCGGGACAGTTGCATGTAATCTTGTATACGCCTGCCCTGTAGTGTTTATCATGGTGTGTATTTGAACTGTGTAGCTTTCTTTAATTGAGTTGGGTGTTGTGAATGCTACTTTGTATTTAAGTTTACGGAACGTGGATCCTATTTTTTCCTGATGTGTTTCGTGATATGTAAGTGTTATGTATTTTTGTGTTTGTGTGTAATTTGTTTTTTGTCTTGGTATGTTGTTTTTGAGCATAATGTTGTCTATCAAGGTGTGTTATATGGTATATGTGTATTATTGTGTTTAGTTCGTTTATTTTGCCTTCATTGCTCATGTGTATGTTGATTAATCTGTGTATCATGGAGTGGAAGGCAGCATGTTTGTGTTGTGTGGGGTGATTGGACGTGTTGTGTTTAAATCGGTCTGTGGTGGTGGTTTTCTGTATATTTTGGATATGTGTTTTAGTTCTGTTATCGTTAGGTCTAGAAAAATATTTTTATTCTTTTGTTCTGTTTTCATTGTGAAGCTCTTGTTATTGTGTAATTTGTTTATGTAATTGTGGAAGGTGGGTATCTGTCGTATGTTGCCGTTGTATACGATTAGGATGTCATCCATATATATATATATATATATATATATATATATATATATATATATATATATATATATATATATGGGCATATATAGATCAATACATTTTTTGTGGGCATGTTTGTTGTTGTTTATGACATGTTTTTTCCACACACAAATAAAAAACAATATAAACAAATGCACACTCATAATAAACAAAAAACGAAAACGAAACCTTGCACAAATTAAACCACTACCACCAACACTCAACACCTTACCTAAAACACACTAAAAAGATATACAAATACTCCCACTAATAAATAACACATCAGCCCCTTCCCACATAATCGCGAAAAACCTCGACAAAATAATAAGAATAAACATCAAATATCATAGCCAGACCAGCGTAAAAAACAACATAGAACTTACACAAAAAATAAAAAACACACACATACCCCATAACTCTACACTAACATCATTCGACATCACCAACCTATACACAAACATACCAGTCAAAGAACCAATAAACATACTCAAATAAATGGTAATAAAAAAACGACACACCAAACAACACAACCAAAGAAATATCAACATAAACAGAAGCAATAACTTCTCAGAATTACTTCACATATAACGACAAATACTATAAACAAAACCCATGGCAACCCCCATTCAAGCATATTATCAGAAATATTCATACACAATTTAGAACAAAAACATATCATTATGAACTACAAACACGGTCACAAAATAATATATTGGTACAGGTACATTCTAATCCTATACAACGGCAACACACGACAGATAAATACCTTCCACAATTACATAAACAAATTACACATTAACATGAACTTCACACTCGAAACAGAACAGAACAAAATTAATGTCTTACACCTAACGATAACAAAACTAAACCACAAACACACATTTAAAATAAACAGGAAACCCACCACCACAGTCAGAGTTATACACAACACGTCCAATCACTCCACACAACACAAACATGTTGCCTTCCACTCCATGATACATAGATTAATCAACATACCCAAGAGCAATGAAGGAAAAATAAACGAACTAAACACAATAAAACATATAGCCCATATAAATGGATACAAACACACCTTGATAGACAACATAATGCGCAAACAACAACGTATACATAACACAACTAAAAAACAAATTACACACAAACTCAAAAATACATAACACATATCACGACTACACATCAGAAAGAATCGCTCCTTCATTCCGCAAACTTAAATACAAAGTAGCATTGACAACATCCAACACAATTAAAAAACCTACACAGTTCAGATACACACCATGATAAACACTACAGGGCAGGCGTATACAAGATTACATGCAACAACTGTCCCAGCTTTTACACAGGACAAACAGGAAGAACATTTACCACAAGGTACAAAGAAACGTAAAACAGAAAAGGAAGGCACAACCCAAATCACATTACGCCATAAACATACAAAACACTATACACTCACAGACTGACATTGACACCAATCTAAAAATCCTACACTACATTAAAAAAAACAACAAACGTAACACAGTAGTAAACTATGAGATACACAAACACCATAAATACTATCCACAATACATTCTAAATGACAAAACACACTCACAATCAAATACTATATTTAAGCACATAATTAACAACTACTCTATGAACAATAACATACTGCAGAACAGAAATACACCACAGACTCACACCAACACAACACACCTGAGCAACAGTCTTGTCAGTAATTCACAGCATTGAAAAATGCGCTGACCTAGCGTGAAACGCTGAGTAAATCAGTAAGTAGTGGTTTTTTGCCAAGTTAATACAAAAAAGTGTTATTTAAAGTGTTTATTATTGAGAATTGCGTCAATTCACAGATTAAATATTGTGGATTGAGTTAATTTGTGAGTTTTGCCCTTTTTATAATAATCTATCTAGATAAACTAATTTGTAATATGAATTGAATACATTTTACTAATGTGTAATGGTAACTTTTAAAATTGTCTAACAAAAAAATGTAAATTAGAATAGGGCTAGTAACTGATTAATTAGTTATTAAATGTTGGCAGACATGATTATTGTTTGAATAAAACAATCTAAAATACAAATATAAATAATGGTTTATGGATCGTAACTAGCATTCATTATTATTAGTTGAATAATGTTTGCAAAAAATTGGTTGTCATATGACTCAATGATCTAAACTGAAAGAATTATGTATAAAATGAAAATTGTCAACTAACAAAAAAACCTCGACTTACGTAAAAGGATTGTAACCTCCTGAGTAAGTGAAACCTATAGCACGAATTATTCAAGGGGTATAAACACTTTTTTAATATAATCAGAATATAGCTATCATACCTCGTTTATCTTGTACCCTTTCCTCTTTCAAAACCGGCTTCCTGGCGTCCATCCAGTAGAGATATGATATCCCAAACGGACCACAGACAAATTCATTGCAGCCAAAGCTGGTGTCGCACTTCATCTTGCACGAGCAGATGCAGCGGAAGCACTGGTCAGTGATTTCGTCTGCTTTAAGTACGTTTTTGTAAGTACAAGGTAACAACGTTAAATGTGAACAGCTATACCAGAAAACTATAATAGTTCTTTACGCTATGTAATATACAAATATAGTAGAGGATGTTCGAAAAGTCCTTCGGCAGCATTATTAGAGTATAAATCCTTCTAAATATATAATGATTTAAAATAATTTTATTAGAAAAATCAAATTATGTAACTATTGTTAAAAGTTGTTTTGTTTGTTTTGGAAAACATTTTATGCTAACGTGAGACTATATTAGCCCATATGTAATACTAATATGATATGTAATATTAATATGCAAATACAAACAGTGCATAAATATGGATGCAATTGTATATATATATATATATATGTGTGTGTGTATATATATATATATATATATATATATATATATGTGTGTGTGTGTGTGTATGTGTGTGGTGTGTGGTGTTTGTGTGTGTGTGTGTGTGTGTGTGTGTGTGTACTGTATGTATACATACACATGGTCGTGTGCGCGCGAGCGTGTGTGTGTATGTATGTGACATATATAATGTATATATATATATATATATATATAGTACGTAGTGTACTACATACTTTGACAATCTATGTACCAATATGTATTTTGCGGAACTATGTATTTAAAAATACAATTTATTTCTTAAAATAATTGTTTTTAAGTTATTTTCAAGATAAATTGAACAGTGAATATTTTTATAGAGTACAATCCATTTTATTTGTATTCAGTGTTCTTGAAGTTATTCAAAGTATTTATTAAAGTATCATGGTGGAAACATACTATGTAGTTAATTACATGGAAATATAAATGTAAGGTGTAGAACTAAAACTTTGCATATTCTATTGCTCTACATACGGAATCAGTATGTATTAAAATATTACCATATTTTATTACTAATATTGTTCGTGTGGGCATTATTTTCTTTCAAGTCATTTTAAAAGTAGCGTATGTTATAGAAAAATATAAAAAAATATATAAATATATAAAAATATAAAAAAATATAGAAATATGTTTAAAAAAATATTTATGATATATGTTTGAGTAGTTTTCTGCCATTCCTAACGTTTCAATATTCTCCTCTGTTGACGCGTACTTCAGAGAGTAAGATTTAAGTTTTAAAAATGGAGTTACTTCGAAACGCATCAACAGAGAAGAATATTTAAACGTTAGGAATGCCAGAAAACTGTACTCAAACATATAGAATATTTCCTAACAGAAATAAAGATGAGTATAATAATAATTTCAAAGATTTTTGATAGTGTACAAAAATACTGTATTCTATTAAAGTTTGTATTGACTTAATCTATTCAGCATTTATATTTATAGTTTTAATATTTTCCTATTTATTTACATAAAATACATTTTTTGTATTGAAGCAAATTAGTATTATAAACAATATTTAACATTTAAATAATAATTATAGTTTAATAGATTAAAATTTATAACTATCAATTTCATTTAGACTCACTTTCACATAAAACACCGCAACATGAGAGCAGCGACAAAAGAATTAAAGGTGTAGTCGTATCCATAACCTATCCGTTGGGTGATGTGGATATGACTTTATTGATAAATAGGGAATAATAATACTGTTTCCTTTCACGTGGTTTGGACCACGTGACCACGAATCCTCTCAAACCACAGGAAGTATTGGATGTGAGACCACAGTGAGTCTTGAAGTAGTTAATTATACACTGTTTTCCTATAAATATGGGTTTAGTTAATTGCAAAGATGTTGCTTCCTCATAGAAAATCTATTTGGGCAATGTTGGAATCATCAAACTAATAAAACTGGTAGACATAGTGTTGTAGTAAATAGAATATGTGATTGGTAACTTGAAAGTCTTGGGTTTAATCCAGGGTAGTGCCAATGAATTTTTGATATTTTTTCCGTCTATTCTTATGAGTACCTAGGCGCAAATGTTTGGTAATAATGGACCTGTGAAGCGGAATATATGGCTATTATAACCTTCCTTGATACAGTATGGCCTACATTCTTCTACCTTATTTCTCAAATCTATGTTTTAGTATAAATGAAGTCAATAATATAAATACTACAAAAAGACAAAGGAAGTTTTTTATGTAAACATACAAACAAAAAAACTACATGGAATGAACTAATAATAACTAAAAACCTATTCCTCTTATAACCTAAATATGTCTAATTTCATTTGAATATGCCTTAAAAGAGAAAAGCATAAATAAAATAAACTTGGCAAACTTAGTGATAAATCTAGGTAGGCCTATAAGTAATAAAATCTAATATAATGGAAAGACTATTAGCTAGATATGCTTTAATGTAAAGCAGCTAGTACTTAGAAAGTCTATTTATTTTTTTTGTGCAATATAGGTATCACAAAAATAATAAAACAAACAAATTAAATTTTAGAAGCATTAAGTACAAAAAATCCTACTAAAGTTAATAGTCTGAATAAAAATTATCAAACAAAACCCTACCTTTTTTATTAAATAAATTTGTATTCTCATTAAACAATACAATACGACACATTTTCTTATAAAAACAATAAAGAGGCACCAAAGAGGTCATAAATATAACATGAAATCACATAAAGTAGAAAAAGAAAAAGATATGCTAATTAATAGAAAACCTTTTCTCATGAGTAGTTAAAAAAATAGATCTACTAAAATAAAATAAAAATAATTTTACAATAATAAAAACAAAAATAATAAAATCCAACAATAACAATAAAAGTTATTGAATCAAAAAATATAAATATCCAAGGTTTTTCTGTTTTGATTTTGTAATTATGAACACGACGCCCTGAAATATTTTAACTATTCATAATAAGTTTAATAGGAGAGCTTATTTGAAATGAAAAATTAAAACTACCATTAAAATGATTCAGGGTTCTGGAGAGTGTAAACTGTTATTAATAAACATCAAACATAAGAGAGCTAATAGCAGAACATGACCGTACAAGACTAAAAAGAGAAGAGCTAAAAAAATCAAAACAAAACCATGAAAAATAAATTACATTCTACTAAAGTATAATAAAAAAACATTTTTGTAATAAAAATAGTATACTTCGATAGTTTTAAACACACATCTGATATTGCAAAGTATTTGTTATCCAGTAAAAACGTTTCTGAATAAAAAACAAGTTTTTGAGTAAAATATAGTAGGTTTTATTATGTCAATATAAGTCTTATAAAATTAGTTTTAATTAGCTTTAACATATAGAGCTGATTACAGGTAGAATTGAGTTTGTTTATATATATTTTAAATTTTTTTATTACAGGAAATACCAAATTAATTTTCCTCAATGATTAACTTAATGTTTATTTTGCAAAGACGTTTTTCATAAATGTAATTGTGTTTAATTTTAAAGTATTCTTCAAACCTAATTCAATAGCGGATATAAATATATTTAACTTTGGGGGTTTTTAAATTGTTCTATTACTTTTTCACAGACCGGAATATGTGTATCCTTTACAGTGCATATATAACAAGCTATAATTAGTAAAATCAATTGACATAGGTATTTTTATATTATTTTGAATGTCAATATTTTAGAAAAGAATACTATAGTGTATACGAAGCAAGAATAATGCTGTTTAATACCAATGCCAATTTCAACTTATTTTGTAATTAAAAATTTTGTAATGAATTTTATTAAATACAAAATTATAATATTATTTTTATATTGTTTCTATATTTTTTTCAATAATACTATTTCTTATTAATTTCGTAAAACATTATTACATACTTTGACAAACTATGTACTAATATTTAATTTTCTGAAATATGTCTTTAGAAACAGAAATTTATATTTAAAAATAAATCTTTCTAAGATTTTTTCAAAATAAATTGAACAGTGAATATTCTTATAGAATACAACAAATTTTGTTTTTGTATTCCGTGCTCTTGAAGTTAGTAAATTATTTAATTAAGAGCCATGGTTGAAACAAATTATGTTGTTAAATACATGGAAATATAAATGTAAGATGTAAAACTAAACAATTCATAAAATTGTTTTTTTTTATGAAGAAAATGTTTTCCTAGATTTAGCAGCATAATGATAGAACATTACTTCAACTAACTGAGACTTAAATTTGTAGTATCGTTATTGGGGCTTGTTATTGAAAACTATTTTCAAGATTGGTTTCTATAATTTATATTATGTTAAAATGAAGTTGTTTTTAAATTATTGTAGGCAAGTATGTTTTAAGTACAAGAAGCAAGAAATTTAAATTACTTTAGAAGTTACTACTTTTAATAATCACACTAGACACCATATTACTTCTATTACGTTTTACTAAATTTTTAATAAATTCTATTTCAGTAGCATTAATATAGCTACTGAAAAACTTAAATATAGAGTTGACGTTAAAATAAATTAATTTGTTTAGTGTAAACCTTTTCCAAAAACACGTAAATACTACTTTTAAGAAACTATTCCCTAACTAGATTTATACATGTATTAAAAATGTCGTTCATATTTATATAGCTTATATTTTATATTTATGTTGCAACATATTGCTTTAATATATTTCCGAAATACATTTATAATTTTCGGCAAGTTCTATTTTTACACTGATCCTGCGTTCACCAGTCCTAAATAAAGCTTTAGGTTCCAACAATTAAATGTATTTGTAATGATGTCAGCTGGATTCCTTTAAGCATTCAAAAAAGGCAATTTCCTCTTGACTCTGACCATAGCTGTGCCGAAAATTGCAGCTCTCCATACCGTGCATGTGTAAGAAGAAGTAGTCTGTACAGTTTATTACATTATCGCGGTCACAGTCCTGGAAATTAAAAACTTGAGTGAAAGACGATTACTAACAAAAGCTCATAAACAAAGTAAAAAATCAAAATGTTAGTTCAACATACTTAATGTTAAAAACATATGCTTTTATTATATTATTTCTCAGCTAAGTTCGTTACTAATATTCATTGTGAACTTGCTTAAAATACGAACATGTAAGGTCAGTTAGATATTTTCTTTTCTAGTTCTTAAATATATTTCCTTAAATACTAAGTAATATGATGAACAATAATATTTATTCGATGAACAAACAACGAAAAAGTGAAAAGCGAAACAAATTTATAATATAAACGACTAAATTTAGCGTTTGTTACTATTTAAACTCATACTATCTAAGATGGTTCGTGTGAGGTTTGGTGTAGATCCATAAACAGGGCTCCGCCTCCGAAGGCTTAGGATGTTTCAAAAACCGATGTATGTAGATATGTGTGTGTATGTATATGTCTTATGACAGCCTAAACCACTGAGCAGAAAATAATGAAATTGGTTAGATTTGTTTAACGTATTCCTAGGATTGTTCGTATTAAGTTTGGTGTAGATCCGTCCACAGGGCTCCGCCCAGAGGCTTAGGATGGTTCAAAAACTGATGCATATATGTATGTATCTTATGGACGTCTAAACCAGCTATAGAGAATTTGATGAAATTTAAAGGGTGTGTTTAACATACATCCAGGATGGTGCGTGTGAAGTTTTCTGTAGCACTATCCACGGGGCTCCACCCCACAATCTTGGGCTTGGGATTGTTCAATAGCCGATGTATATATTTATGTGTGTATGTATGTATGAACGCCTAAACCGCTGAACATAAGTTAATGAAATTTGGAGGGATCATTAAAATATGCCCAGGATGGTTCGTGTTAGGTGTGGTGTGGATCCATAAAAAGGGCTCTGCCCCAGAGGCTTAGTATTGTTCGAAAACCGATGTATAGATTTATGTGTGTATGTATGTATCTTATGGACGCCTAAACCGCTAAACAGAAGTTCATGAATTTTGCGTGTGAAGTTTGGTGTAGATCCATCCACAGGGCTGAGCCCCAGAGGGTTAGGATGGCTTAGTGTACCGCCTTCCATAAGTCTAATGTTAAAATGTATATTCTTACTAGAGTAGCTTAAATTTATTTAAAAATATTTTAAACAATATGTAAAAATAAAAATATTTTAATTATAACTTTAAACTGGGGAAAATTTCTAAACTGTATGTCCAGTTATTGCTATCACAGTTATTATTATTCTTGCGAAATGTGAATCAACCAAAGCTATGCAATGGAACCAGACTAACCACAAAAAACTGACACTCAACTTGATCTGGGCAGAAATCAGAAGGGGCAAGTTCAAGGGAGAGATGGTCTTAATTCCATAAATACTGATGATTCATCAGTTCTACTTAGTGATTACAAAAGACTACAGTTTCCTCTGTGAATTGCATTCGTATTAACCATAAACAAGGCACAAGGAAAATCATTGACCATTGCTGGATTAAATTTGGAACATTAGAGCTTTTACCACGGACAATTATATGTTGCGTCTTTACGTGTTGGGACACCTAGAGTTTGTATGTTTATACTCCTAATGAAATAAAGAAAAACATTGTCTATCCTCCAGGATGCTTATGTTATTGTAAAAATTATGGTTTCGGGCGCAGCAACGTGGTCTGGGTAACGCTGGTAGTTCAATAAAAGCAGTTTGAAGTATATTTTCCATTTAAACATTGTAAGAGAGATCCTGATGGCCAAGATAGAGAGCAGGTCTACCTTAGAAACGCAGTTGTGCACACGTGAGGCGATTATTTCCTCCCTACATTCTGTATTAGCGAGTCTTATATTCCTACGTCGATCCTACCTACATTCACTATCATATGCTATCTTTATGTAGGTGGAAATGGTCATACTGGCTAATTACCTTGAAATAATAACAGTATTTAAAAAAAAATGGTAATGTGTATACTCGATTTTGTAACGAGCAAAGCCCCAGATATGATTGACCCTCTTATGAAGTTCTTTTACGCTTGAGTAGACACTATAGCAATACCATCTGGTAATGTCTAGAACCTTCTACGATGACAGAGGACTAAAAAGTACGAGACATTTTTATAAGCGGTAAATCGGTATATGAAGGTTTTTTTGGCGTGAAGGGAGATCAGTGTTTAAAATATAACGAACATAGTAAGAGCTTCACAGACGAAACGACAGTCTAGTGCGTGTTATGTGTAAATAAACTATTATAAAACATATACTTATAATTAGACCTAATTAACGAGTATTTGGACGCTATTATAATTTTAAGTGTGTAAATTATAGAAGAAATAAAAGTGTGTAAAGTATTAAGTAGCCATTTAACCTAAAATTGTGTTATAACATATGAACGTCCATAGGAATATAACGATATAACAATAACCAAACTAAATTTGGTTTTGTTCAAAATTTCATTTAAAGTTCCAAGTTTAATAACGAAATTATTTTATAGGCGTTGCAGCCTTAACAACATATATAGGTATATATATTACGTACCCTTCCAAATTTCTTCATATACCCTTCTACGGTCCTTTTGGCGCAGTTGAAATCGTTCACACATCGTGCAAAAGCTGCAAACAGTACACATAATTTAGGTTTGTAATTGTTTGCACTAAATGACTTAGGTAAGAGGGATTGAACTTATGGGCCGGTTGAAGTACCGCTTTCACCTTGGGAGGTAAATTCAATAAAACAAATCGTCTTTAGGTTCAATACAATCCCTGCTTCAAACAATGGTTGAGTACCAAGGACTTAAAATACGAAGGGTAGTTTAAAAGCATGTAATCGAAGAGCAAGAACATGGTTGAGAAGAACTTGAATGAGGTGATAAAAAGAGAAAGGATTCTGAATGCAAGACGTTCAGAGAAGCCTGTATGATAACGCAATCAGTAAACACCATGGAATTTACATAATATATTTTTAAAAATGTATGTTGTATTTTTGTGTGTTTTACAACGGTCAAATGACCGTCATAAAATAGATAACAGTCTGAGAAGGCAAACAATAGGTAAACATAAATAATTCAATAAAATTTAAATAAAATATGGTAAAATAGGTTAGAAGCAACAACACAGGAACGATTGAATAAGCAAAAATGGTTTAGATAAGAAATTGAAAGTACTGGAAGACTGAAAATTGAACATAACAATTAATATAGTTATTGAAAGAGAGTGAGAGTCGAAATTAGAAGATAGTTGAGCTATCGAAGAGACTGGTACAGAAGGACATCCGAAGATCGTTTTAGGGAGTATATTTTCAAAGGTTAATTAGCCATTGGGATCTCTAGTCTCCTGAAGAAGACGCTGTTCACACAAGAATTACACCTACTTGAAACTATTGATTAGAAAGTTTATGTGTCACTACTTTAGGGGATGAGGATCACCCATGCTTTGTCCTCGGATGTTATGAAACTGGTAACTGATCTCTCTGTACTCAGTTTGGTGCGGTTGCTAGTTAAATGAGAATGTGGTAGTATGTATTGCCAGATCCTGTTTGCGTGACATATTTTTGAAGAAGATCCACTACAAGCTACCACTGTGGTGATATTGGAAGGCCAGTCCTAAAACTTTCCAACCTTGTATAGTTATTGACATTAAACGTTTTATAGCTAGATTTGTACCCTTTCACATTTTGTAAAAAAAAACATTCTCTACTGTAGATAAATAGCTTTATACTTTGAAAGTACATTCCAAAACTTTACAAAATATACTGAGAAATTTAAATTATAGGACCAAATATTTAACACAGGCATCGGCAAAAAATGTTAACATCTGATAAAGATTAATAAAACCCCCGATTTTGAGGAATATTTGCCAAACCATACTTAGTTTAAAGTAGAAATTTAAAAAAAACATAAATGTAATTCCAAATATACCTCTTTTACCAGTAGTCGTCTCTTCTGGCAAGACCGGTGACTCGGCATCCACCCAGAACGGATAGGTTATGCCGAATGGACCACAGATAATGCCTTTGCAGCCGAAACTACTGTCGCATTTCATCTTACTCATGCAGATACAGTGGTAACATTGCTCAGTGATGTTGGTGTACCAGGTGATTTCGTCTACATGAAATCAAACTTCCATAAATAATCGAAAAAGATAAATCCATAAATGTATGTGTGTGAGGTTTTCGGAATATTTTTGAACTACATTATAAAACAGCGTGTATTTTTTAATTATAAAACTAAGCAGTAAATTAATTTAATATTGAAATTTTTATTATATATAATTAAGAAAATATATTACTTTATACATACTTAGCTACAAATATATAATTTAAGGAAATATAATTCCAAAAGGTAAAACAAGTGTCTTATTAGATGTATAGCTCACTGCGTTTAGAACGTTACACCGCAGCACGTGTCAGACTATCGTACGGTTAAATTACTACCTGTATGTGAGATGGCATGACCTTCAAGTCATATGACCTATACGCCATATGGTACATTAGACTAGGTATTCTAAGATGTATCAAGAGTTATTTCTTAGTGGCAGTAATTAAGAGTAAAAACACTAAAGGGATTTATTTTGAAGTTGCTACGGTGGGACTTTTTGAACTCAATATAGGGTTTATACTGTTATTATAAATAGTATTTACTATTAGTATAGATGTTGCTATACTAGTATAAAGTGAAATAGATACTCTCTTAGTATTAATTACACGAGTATACTACTGTATAACTTTTGAAACTATGTACGTAAATCATAAAATAAATTCTTAAAATAATTCTTACCAAGTTATTCCTAAAACTAAATTAAACCTTGTTACGCCTAATAAATAAAATACGTAATATTTGTGCATAGTTAATATTTGTTAAATAATTGTAGGTATTCAAAGCTCTTTGAGCTACTCGACTCATTTATTTAAGTCTCTGGGTAGAAACGTACCATATAACAATTATATTTAACTATAAATGTAACATTTTCTAATAAAATCTTTGGCAATTTCGTCATACTGATGGAAAAATTACGGACTTCTAGTTTTTATAAGAAAGGGAATTGCTTTGTAAAAATCAATTATACAGTTTAAAATTACTCTAACGACCGTCAGAATAGCGCTTCTCCTCTTTAGCTTCTGTTTTTTTATTGAGATAAAAGTTGTTAAATAAAGAGTAGCAAAATTTCTCATTTAGTAAATGTTAATAGTCCTACCCGTATTTGGTACAAAGATGAGTCTTACGTTAAAATAAGTTTGGAATTTAAAAGAAGCATTTGTTAAGAATAATATTTCGGATTAAAGTCCTTAAAGTTTGGGAAGAGCGCTGTGTTTTCAGGCTGCCTGCCTACCGAACCTTATATCCTTCTGTTAACCGTCCACGCACCGTTTGAGCTGACATCACGTACTGAGGACTCAAAAATTAAGTGAATACGACCTTCTACTGAGTGAGGCTATAGGTTATACAAGGGAGAAAAATCATCTCATCCGTCACGGAGCTTAGTTCAATTCAAGTGAAGTCATATGATTTCACGCCACAGCTGATATTTTGATAATGGTTAAGCATTAGAACAGCGGTTAAATTATGTTACTGTATTTATTGTACATTAATAAGCTGAAATGCTATTATTATATAGTTTTTATCAGTCACTAAGAAGTAATATAAACTACACTTTTTAAGGTCAATCCCTATTTAGATGACCAATGAAAACGTTTATTTTAAATATTTTTTTGATAAAAGATTATATATAAAGTACATAACCTATGCGTTGAAACAACTGCTATACCGCATAATCTGTAACATAAAATCAGCTGGATTTCCAACATGAAGTCATTCAGTTCAAATCCAACTTAAGATATCAACTTTTAAAATTTTATTTAATGAATAAATATTTGTAAAAAGGCACTAACATAAGTTGTCATCTACTACAGGTAAAAAAAAATATATTTGAACTTGAGTGAGTGAGTAAAATAGTAATTTAATGCCAATTTCAAATTTGTATATAATATATATATATATATATATATATATATATATATATATATATATATATATATATATATATATGTGTGTGTGTGTGTGTGTGTGTGTGTGTGTGTGTGTGTGTGTCTGTGTGTGTGTGTGTGTGTGTGTGTGTGTGTGTGTGCAAGTGCGTGTGTGTGTATTTAAGGAGAGTGAGAACTAATAGGAATTAAAATATATTAATATTTAGTCAACAAATCCTACTTCAAATATTTTGATATACTGATCAATAATAATATATTTTTATTCCATTCTTGTAAATATAAGATTTCTTATCAGTTGTTTCAAATTAAACACTATTAATTTCAAGGTTAACGCGTCTAGAAATTTATTTCAATTACAATTGTTAAATAAAATTTGTTTTCATTAGCCGTACAATTTTCAACGTCTGATAAATATTTTCTATAACTACATTATCTAGATTGTACTACAAAAATTTCAATTGACTACATTGTTTTATTACTAACTACATCAACTATATTGTAATAAACCTCAATTGACTACATTGTTTTATTACTAACTACATTAACTAAATTGTAATAAACCTCAATTGACTACATTGTTTTATTACTAACTACATCAACTAGATTAGAATTAAATGTCTATTGATAACATTGTTTTATTACTAACTACAATAACTAGATTGTAATAAAATCTCTGTTTACTACATTGTTTTATTACTAACTACATTAACTAAATTGTAATAAACCTCAATTGACTACATTGTTTTATTACTAACTACATCAACTAGATTAGAATTAAATGTCTATTGATAACATTGTTTTATTACTAACTACAATAACTAGATTGTAATAAAATCTCTATTGACTACATGGTTTTATTACTAAATACATTAACTAAATTTTAATAAATCTCAATTGACTACATTGTTTTATTACTAACTACATCAACTAGATTAGAATTAAATCTCCTTTGATTACATTGTTTTAATACTAACTATAATAACTAGATTGTAATAAAATCTCTATTGACTACATTGTTTTATTACTAACTACATCAACTAGATTAGAATTAAATCTCTATTGATTACATTGTTTTATTACTAACTACAATAAGTAGATTGTAATAAAATCTCTATTGACTACATTGTTTTATTACTAACTACATTAACTAAATTGTAATAAACCTCAATTGACTACATTGTTTTATTACTAACTACATCAACTAGATTAGAATTAAATGTCTATTGATAACATTGTTTTATTACTAACTACAATAACTAGATTGTAATAAAATCTCTATTGACTACATGGTTTTATTACTAAATACATTAACTAAATTTTAATAAATCTCAATTGACTACATTGTTTTATTACTAACTACATCAACTAGATTAGAATTAAATCTCCTTTGATTACATTGTTTTATTACTAACTATAATAACTAGATTGTAATAAAATCTCTATTGACTACATTGTTTTATTACTAACTACATCAACTAGATTAGAATTAAATCTCTATTGATTACATTGTTTTATTACTAACTACAATAAGTAGATTGTAATAAAATCTCTATTGACTACATTGTTTTATTACTAACTACATTAACTAAATTGTAATAAACCTCAATTGACTACATTGTTTTATTACTAACTACATCAACTAGATTAGAATTAAATGTCTATTGATAACATTGTTTTATTACTAACTACAATAACTAGATTGTAATAAAATCTCTATTGACTACATGGTTTTATTACTAAATACATTAACTAAATTTTAATAAATCTCAATTGACTACATTGTTTTATTACTAACTACATCAACTAGATTAGAATTAAATCTCCTTTGATTACATTGTTTTATTACTAACTACATCAACTAGATTGTAAAAAAAACTTCTGTTGACTACATTGTTTTATTCCTAACTACATTAACTAGATTATATTAAAACCTCTATTAACTACATTTTTTTATTACTAAGTACAATAACTAGATTGTAATAAAATCTCTATTGACTACATTGTTTTATTACTAACTACATCATTTAGATTGTAAAAAAATTCTGTTTACTACATTGTTTTATTACCAACTATATTAACTAGAATGTAATAAAATCTTTATTGATTACAATGTTTTATTACGAACTACATCAATTAGATTGTAATAAACCTCAATTGACTACATTGTTTTATTACTAACTACATCAACTAGATTGTAATAAAACCTCAATTGACTATATTGTTTTATTACTAGCTACATTAAGTAGATTGTATAAAAACCTTTTATAAGTACATTCTAAATTCTATTCCGTTGATCAATCCCACTGACTGTTACTTTGTATTGTTTTGTTTATGCTCCACTACAAAGTACTACTACACTACTACAAAGTACTCTTGTAAGTTTTATTATTGGGTAGTTATTGCAAAAAGTAAAATATTGCTTTTAAAATATTTTATATAATTTATTACAAACTTTATGAATTACGTGTCAACTTACTTTCAGCCAGTGCAAAACAACTTACGAACACACACACAACACACGCAAGGACAACTGATTCCATGGTCCTTGTCTGATGACTGATGTAGAATTCGCTTTACGTAATTGCGTTTGCTTTATCGTGGTCTGCGCCACGTGACCGCGACTTGTTCCAAACATTGGCAATGAAACGAGAATGTGACGTCATTTTAAATTAATTACAGATAGCATTCCTTACCTCCTTTTCCTTTCGGAATGAATTTAGTTTTTCAGTGTTTTGTTGTTTACTTATCTTTAAACACACTTGATACTTTGAACTCTATTGTTTTTTTTGTACAATGTTAAAATAACAATAACTAATTTTAGAATTTTTCAAATATCTTGAAACGTAAAATAATTTACAGGTGAACTGTAATTGAAATATTAATTACAATTAAATTTATGAAACAGATCTGATTTAAATATAGCACTGGTTCCTCATCTTCTGTACTCAGATCCCTTCCTCCTTCCTCTCACAAAACCACATTTAGAAATATTCTTCTGTACGATTTGAAGTAGAAAACAACATTTTGATATATACCCTAAAGGTACTATATCTGTCTCTTTTATTGTAACGAGCCTAGGTTGCCAATATGTTTTATATACTTGTGGATTTAACCTTACATTTTAGTTCCCTTATTTAAAGGACTTGATACTTTTAGTCACCTGTTAAATATCTTTTGCTTCAGTCTCTTAGTGTTGAAACTATAATTTGAAATGAAAAAAATTAGAAAAACGAAAATTTAATTCATTAATATACGTAACTGAAGTGTTGTAAGAGTTCGTCTAAGTAACTGTTATGCCATTGCCACTAAGGTTTATACAGTTGCTTTTTCTACTATTTACACATTTAAAACCACCTCGCCTTTTTTATCGCAAACCCACGTTCCCACAAGAGAGTAAAAACCATTCACAATTCTCAGTAATGTCCTTGGCTGTCATTTTCCAACAATTTCTGACGTCACAACTCGGTCCGAAGTAACTGCTATACAAGTCCGAACAAACTGGTCGTGCCTTCAGTTCTAAAATGGCGTCGCTGAGGTTAGCCTATGTCGGTGCTTTTGCTGTTTGCATTCTGAACGCTTTCGCTGCCGGTAAGTGTTTAGTTTATTATTATATTTTTATTCTTGCAAAACTGAAATAGTTTTTTCGCAGGCACAACATAAAAATAGAATCTGGTTTATTACGACCAGTTATAGACAAGACATTAGTTTTTAAACATTGCTCAACGTTTCGATTTCCATTTGCAATATTTTTCAGGGGTAAACAAATATTTATAATACTATCGATTATACAACACGTAACTATCTATTTTATTACTGAGTTTTTTTAAAATGTTTTACCCTATAACTGTTAAAAACCAAATGAGTTAGAACATATATACTTAAAATTATAAAAATGAGATTTATAAGTAAAATAGCTCTAAATTGATTAAAATGGTTTAAGATAATAGAAAGATATAGTTAGTTATTTAGTATTTAGGAAAAATCGAGAAGTTGGCAATCCCCCAAGTACGTGGAAATAGCTAAAGTTGGGAATGATGGAAAAATGTACTATTCGTGTATGTGGAAATAGAAGTAAATTAATGATGGATAAATGTACTAATAATACGAATATATTTGTGCCGACTTTAACTGCATAAATATTATTACCAGCAACTGGGATATATTATAACGCAACTGGGAATAAGTTCAACAATAAAATAAAATATCACATTCCATTGTTATGTAATATTAAAACGGTTACATTTCGATGACCAAGTTGTCATCAACAGAGGGTAATAGCTAAAATAAAATTTCAAAAATAAATAACAGTTGTCAATTGGTACAGTTGCTCTTAAAAAGCTCTTAGATCATAGATACTGTAATGTGTTTTGTGATTTAGTTGTAGTTACGAGTATTGACATCTGATAGTGGCGACTTGGTGATCGCAATATAAAAATAAGGGTTAATACGATATAAATTCGTAATATTAGTTTTTATTTGACTATAATTCTTGTATTGTGGTAGTAGGTTTATTCTAAAATGTATTAATTTTAATATTACAACAGTACCAACTGAACTTTAATTTCTTCTCTGTTCCACCATAACATTTCGCCGATCTTGATTTAATCCATTTAATCCTTTATAAAACTCTTTGAAGTCTAAGAAGGTTTTCACTTTATACTTTTATTTATAATTTTGGTTAAATGTAAGATATGTTTAAAACGATACATGTATAGAATTTTGGTTTATGTTGAGTTGAATGGAAATAATATTGATATCACGCGTTGAATTGTAATATAAGATTTTGTAGCAACCAGAGGCACTGCTTGTAAACCGATTAACCGTTGCTGCATTCTGTTTTAGGGTTTTACGTTAATTGTGATGACTATAGCAAGAGTTTAGATTTATTTATATAAATCAATAGGAAAATTATAAGAAAATATACATGCCATTTTCATCATTGCAGGATTTCTCAGTCCTTTACAAGTAAATGGCTGACAACGAAAGGGCTATTCACTTAAGGAATGAATTTAATTTTTGTTTGTTTAAATAACCATAATTGTATTGAAATGGCGAATAACTCAATTTTAAATATATGGTTATCTAAGGGTTTACTAAGGTAGATAGGGATTTTATCACAATCAAAAAAAATTGTACCATTATAAATTATATTGCATTTGTTATTAATATCGTTCGAAACGTTTTATTAATTTCAAAGTTATAATTTACACACTATGTTGAATTCCTTTCTTTTGACTTTAAGAATTTTTTTAACGTTCACAATTTTATATAAAAAAAAACAGACTCTGGCGAAGATCGCTTAGTGACATAGAAAATGTTTTATTTCAGTAGTATTTTCCTAAATATATATGAATTATAAGTTCGACAAGTTGGTAAAGCATATTTATAAAGTTCGAACCTAAAAGTTTCTATGATCGACTAGGTCAAAAGAATAATGATGAAATTATGTTAAATTTTTTTTTTGTTTTATTCATTTTAAGTTGTTTTAACTTAAAATTAGTCTTTAAATATATGTAACATAGACACAAATCACAGAACAAACAGGTAGGTGTTACAGAACAAACAACAAATTTTGAAAAATGTTTTGTTTATGGCAAATGATAATATGGATAGTTTGGAAAATAATTTTTCTTTTGAAGCAATTAAATATTGCAATTGTAGATTCTATTATTTTTTGTAAGTGTAATTTTCCACAATTTCCTATTGTTGCACAAGTAGCTGTTATATAATTACCTGACACCACACGAAAGATTTCCCGGATGTTGCTTTAAGGCATTAATTTTAATTCAGGCTGTTAATTGTAATTTTTAAACTATAATATACCTGTTATTGAAATTGGTTTTCTTATCATAATACGGTATTATACTTTTAGTTTTGATCATTTAATTTCAGATGGGGTTAGAACAGACTTTAAATATGTTTTAATATTATATTTCTAACAGCCTTTAACAACTTCTATTTTATTATGTAATTTTAGTTTTTAAAATTTTCTAAAAGGCTTTTTATTATTTGTATAACCAATACATTCAAACAATAGCTTTAGTAAATTTTCTCTGTAGTTTAGATTATTGTGCATTGTTTATGAAATAATTTAAGAACAATAAATTCAAATCTTGTAATACAGAGATTTAAACGAGCAAGTACAAAGTAAATTTAAAAATTTTACTCTGAGACAAAACATATTCTTTAGCTCCAAGCAACCACCCTCATTTCGGAGGCAAGCATTGCGATTGACTTGTGGAGTCAAAAAAGTTTTGTGTCTGTCATTTGTATAAAATTTGTTTTAACTGTACAAGACGTTTATATAACAAATTATTTTAATTAAAAAAGTTAAAAGATGTCACTGACAATAAAATTGAAGAAAAAAACTTTATTTCTTTGCCTTCTATGATCAATGCACTTTTCAGAGTACATAATAATGTGGTTATTGTATGACACCTAAAATAATACTAATCGTCAATGAGAATTACAGCTGGATAATTCTAAATAAGAATAGCAAATCCTTAGTTGAAAAAGTAGAATAGCTGTATAACGGTTTTTTATTTAATAGCCTAAACTATTTTTTAAATTTTTATTGATTTTGTAAACTAATAATTATAATTAGCACTATTCGTTCTATATTCCAGTTTGTACTGGATAATACTGATTGGCTTTCTATGTGTAGATTCTGTTTGTTTTATAAAACTGTCGATAATAGGCTTGAATTGGTACATCGTCGTTCGAATATTTTCTTATTGATAGGAATAATATTTAATAAGGATGCCATTTTCAACCAAATATTTCCCGGAAATACACACTGTAAGACATAAATATTTACAAATCGTATCGCAAAAATACTATTTTTTGATAATCATTTAAGGAGAAAGAATTTATAGTAAAATTTTGTTGTGTTTATTGTTATCTAATATTGCTTGTTGATAAGAATAGATATTATTTGAAGAGCTACAATTTTGAATAAAACATTTCGGAAAAATACACACTTTTTAAAACATGAATTTCACAAAATGTTTTCGGAAAAATTATATTGATTTATACACATTAAGAGAGGAATAATGTGGCCTAGAATCTTGTTGCTTGAATTGTTCTTTAATATCTTTTTTCGGTATGCCATTCTAATTTTCATTGGAGTATTTTATTTAATAAAAAATTAAGTAATTTTATATTTTAAATTTATCATTTAGAAACACCGTGATATATTACATGTTTATTTGTGCACTTGAGATAACTATTGAAAAATGATAGGTTGGTTGAATATCGAGTCCTTTATTTATTTATTGCAACTTTTCGGGAACTAATTTGTTGCGGGAAGGTAAATAAATAAAGTTTGAATCGATATTTAACATGCTTACCATTTTTATGATACAATTGTTTTGTACTCCTGATCCAAATCGTAAATATTTATTAAAGTTCTTGCGTTTCTTCTAGTGACCCACATACAGAGTAATTACTCAATTGACAAGAATAAATTTAATAAATTTGTTTTTCCGTTTTCTTCCAAAAGATTCGGCACGATCAGTTTGAGTATAACGGTAGAGTCATCTAAAATGAAGGTCAAAGTGTTCCGTTCGAGTTTGAACCTTAATCAGAAGAATGGACTACTAAATACGACAGTGACGACATGGACGCCCGCGGCCTCTGTGCTAGGTTAACCATGAAGAATGCAGTCTTAACAATGATTGGACCGTGAACCACAATCTTCTAGATCACACTAAACACTACTGCCACCTGTTTTGGTATAGTTTGTTTTATGTATTTTATTGAGCCAGTTTTGATACTTTTAGGGATTTCGGAGATGTTGGGTAAAAAAGGAGTAAATTAATTTTTTTTTCATGCAGTAATATAACCACAATTGAAGATAAAAATTAACTTTTTTGTTACTCTGAAAATTTAAAAAATCGGAAAAGGTTGTAAGAATATAATGGCATATCATATTCTAATAATGTAAGTTTTTAATCTTTATTTTAGTTTCAATAAAAATCGTCAATTTTTATTTCACCCATTTCAAATTTCTATTTTCCACTTTTATAGAGATCTAGGGTTTATTTATTTATTTTTGCTAAACTAAGTATAACGGCTGTTAGCAGTGTTTTAAAAAAAGAAATAGAATTCAATTAAAATAGTACATTGCTGAGGAAAAAGATGAAATATATAGAGGAAAACTCCAGAACGTCTTTTACCCAGGTGTCTAAAACAATAATATTTGGTCAAAAAGTCCAGAGTTTTTTAAAATTCGAACCTAAGAGCTGATTAAGGTAGAAATATGTCAGTTAATTGGATTCCACAATTGGATATACCTATAATTGAATAGAATGCTAATGTAACAACGTTTAGAAAATGAAGAGATTTTTACTGTATGCAGTACTGGAGACATACGCACCATAACCGGTACATTCACTAGAAACATATTTCTACAAGACGTTTAGTGACTGGCAGAGTAAATAAAGTTTGCTGAGCGAGCAAAAGTTTGCTGAACAACTTATTTATAAACTAAATGAGCACAGTTTCATGCTTTAAGAATGAATAAAGAACGTTTAGAACAGATAAAGTTATCAAAATGGTGAAAAGGATGTGGTTAGCTAACAAAACTTTGTGGTGTTTTACCGAAAATGTACAGGATTGCTGGAAGAAGCATATAGTACTTTACTAATGTATCAGTGAAGATAAGGACATGTTCAGACATTCTCCATTCATACCTGTTATTTCTATATTCTCATATTTCTATGGATTTCATAGAGGAGCAGGTTAGGTATAGGTATAATGAAATAAATATTAAAAAAAAAAAAAAAATAGATAGAAGGTACAGACAGAAACAAGCTAATAATGGAGTCACCGTGCGGATTTACCCTTGACGTTATACGACGCCTACGTCACCATTTCTCTCTAAAGGAACGACTCACACAGTGACCTTTAAAAACTCGCTGAATTTCATAACGAGGTCCCTACAGCCGAGTTATGTTACATCAATAACATCTAATGAACACAATACTTTGAAGTTGTTACTTTTAAAACAATATTATAATAAAATAACAAACAGATCAGTAATACTAACAAATAGTGAATTAATACAAATAAGGTTGCTTGATATAATCATCTTGAATTCACTAACTAAACTATAATTAAAAATGACTTAGCTAAGTAAATACATTAGGCTTACTTGCTGACGTGTTTCGAAACAATCGTTCCTTTTACGAAGCTTTTAGTTCGTAAAATGAACGATTGTTTCGAAACGCGTCAGCAAGTAAGCCCTATGTATTCACTTAGTTAAGTAATTTTTAATTATAGTAATACAAATAGCTCAATTATGCTAACAAGTAGTATACAATAACACTAATTCTTAATACAACAATACTAACACATTTGTAAAATAATACTAACAAATAGTACAACAATAGTAACAGCTATGACAATAATACGAACGCGTGTTACGTAGTATAATAATAGTAACAAATAGTTATTAATAGTATAATAATAGTTATAATAATAGTAGCAAGTAGTACAATAATACTAACAAATAGTAGCTTAATACTAACACGCAGTATAACAATAGTAACAAGTAGTGCATTATTACAAGTAGTACAATAATATTAACAGATAGTTCAATAACTCTGATATATCGTACAATAATACTAACAAATAGACAATAAGAACCATTATAATAAGTAGTTGAATAATAGTAACAAATAACATAACACTAACATATAGTACAGGACAATAATACTAAGAGCTAATAAACTAGTCTATAATAACAATAAAATATGCTGCAAAATATTACCAATTAGTGCACTCATTCTACACGTAGGACAATGGTACTAACATTCCATCGCCTGTAACGAAAGTTGAGAGCGAGCATATACATAGGATTAAAAATAAAGATAACATAATCTGATTGGATAATCCTGTTTCACAGTTGTGCCCAGCGATACCAGCGTAAGCGAAGTCTGTCTGGGGTGTATCTGCCAGACCGTATCACAGTGCAACCTGACTATTGGATGTAATGATGATGACTGTGGTATGTTTCGGATAACAAAGCCGTATTGGATAGATTCTGGGAAACCGACTCTTCCATTGGATAACCCAAGCGATGATGGAGGTAAGATCATAAATCTTTTTGTTCTCAATTGAGTTCAATTTAGAAAAGCTTACTGACATTTTATGAATTTGAGTAGATCTATACAATTTATTTCAGTTAATCATACATTATGTATAGCCCTGTCGTTAAGACACATAATACCATTCTCAACAGTAAGATTAGAATTTACATCAATTTTTTTAAAAGTTTTTAAAATCGTGGTCTTCGGTCCTTATTCCTTTGTTTGCCTTAATCGATCTTCCTCGACTGTCATCTTATTTCATACTTCAACGAATAACAAAGTGTTTTTTTTTCACTTGGCCTACAGTTCACCGTTCATAACTGTGCTGTCCTTCCGGAGAAGGGAGTGTGAATAAGGAAAGTAAAGTGTGACATCACTAACCAGACAATGCTTGCCAAATTAAACGCTTGGCATGTTATAAATATACCTAAGTCAATTTGACAACACAGTCATTGCAGTGGTGTGACACTATAGTCATTTTACAACAGTTTGCTTCGCATATTACAGTTACGTACAGTATTCAGTTCAGTTGGTCTTCAACGTTTTCTATAACGCTTTAGTTATGATAATTTCCATGATCTTTCTTACATGTTGTATACTTATGATAGGTTTACTTCCTGAGTGCTTTTGTTAAATATGTTTCTTCCTTTTTCAATAAACTAAGTCGGGATTTAACACCGGTTCTGGTTTAACTTAGGACGAAATATCGGAGGAGAGACTTTGCAGAAAAGAACGAATTAACATGGGGAATGAACTATCAGCATAGATTAACCATTTCCCTTGTCATAACAAAGAAATATTATTGCTGGGATTTATAGTGTTCTTGAATCTTAGGACAAAACGGGATGTTTTCTGGGTGTTACTTTTAAGGGTACTAAGATGCGTAATATTTTCCCGTAATACTTTATTTGAACATATATTTCTTATTAATACGTAACTACACAATTTTCGCAGCTTTGTTTATCACTGGCCACAGTCAAGGGCTGGATAAAACTAAGGGCTAGCGGGCCACAAGCCCCAACTGGTCAAACAGCTCCAAAAGGACTAAGGTTTATAAATTTATTCGATATTTGTTAAACTACTATTTGTTAAACTCATATTCAATTTGGGCGCTTTGATAAATGTAGCACCTCGAGGCTCATCTAGTTTTATCCTACCTTGGCTACAGATAATATACCAGGCTGTAGGTATTTGGCTTTTTAAAATAAGGGGCGTGCTTGTTTGGTACGAAATATATTTAGTTGAGAAGTCAAAACGTGGCCTTATATGAGTTATTTTTATATAAAACCTCAGAAAAATAATTATTGTTTTGGAAATACTGAGACTGGAATAAATTAATTATAATGTTTGCGAATCTTGCAGTTAAAGAATTATTGCGGTAAATAGTACTGTGCCTTTAATGTAATATTTATTGCATAATTTACTCTATTGGAAATTTAGAATGTGTAAATATTTGTAATAAATACTATAGCGGGTTACTGAAAAATGTCTTCTTAATGTATACAAAATTCATATATTACATCCTATATATATATATATATATATATATATATATATATATATATATATATATATATATATCTGTGTGTGTGTGTGTATGGTGTGTGTATTCCCCCTCGGTTGGAAAATATGATGAATAGCTAATATCTGGAGCACATCCGTTCATTTTGTAGAGCATAAAACGTAGTTCTGACGTTTCGCTAGAATCAATTTCGCGCTTCAACTGTTGTGGAATCACCTAGTCAATACTAAATGAGATTCAATTGAAACTTCAGAACTTCTTTATTTATGAACTGAAAATTGAACCGATATAATCCGGATATTACCTATCTCATATATAACACACATATATATATATATACTGTACATGCATGAATTAATTATAACCTTTTGGTTTTTAAAAAAACCCCAATTTTAAATGTGCTCCTAAGGCTGTCCTTTTTTTAAGCCTGTATGTTTTCTATAGAAGTTTACATGTTTTCGTATAATATTTATATATATTTTGCAAATAATAAGATTATTGTTTTGATTCTGTAGCGTTTGCCCGCTGTGCAAATGACCCCGTCTGCGCCGCAAACTCTGTGCGACAATACATGACCAAGTTTGCTAAAGTGAGTAAATACTAGTTACCACTAACAAATAAATATGTTACACAATTGCTAATGATTTAACTAATAGATCTGTATGTTGCTACAAGTGTTAGTAAAATAGTATATAAATTCATATAATATAAAAAGTTAAATTTAAACATTATATATTTCTTACTTGCTATTAGAATGACTTTATATATATATATATATATATATATATATATATACATATTACTGTAATACAGTAAGCCAGTCACGCCTTGGTTTGACAAGGGTAGTAGATAGTTTTTCGATCTACGGACTTTGAGCCAGCCAGCTCCCTCTGTCTCTCTCACTCTGGGAGAAAGGGGAAGTGAGATAAAGAGAAGGAGGAGACTTTCCACTCTAGTGGGTACATCAAGAGAGATAGCACCAAAAATGTAACTAGGAAACGGTAACAAGTTCCACATTGTAACTAGGAAATATTCCACAAGTACAAATATTTGTATTCTCTAAACAATATTTTTATCCCTTTGTAATTATTATTAACTAATATTAAAATTTTAATATTTTTGTTATACACAGATACACGTTTTGTCGTTTAGTAAATGCCTCACTGAGATTTTTTTATAAAGAAAGATTTTATTTCAGTTTTAAAACGTTTTAGAAACTTGTGTTAGAGGTTAAATTTGTTTTAAAAGTAAACATAAATGTTTTAAAGTGAGATATTTTTGCTTTTTCTTAAAATTTAATTTTTAGGACGTCAGGACATGTTTTGTTACCTTAACATGTTTCTGTTAGTTTTTACATCGTTATAATGTGTCTGGGATAATCGGTGACGTATGGACAGGCAATAATTACTGTAATTTTTATTTTACTGAGACGTAACAGTTATCATTAAGACCCAGATCTTCCTAAAAAGTTCCCTAAAAATGACCTTAATTAAAAAATTATTCTACTTTACATTGCTGTACCGTATTATCTACATGAATACAAATCTGTATTATCTACATGAATACAAATCTGTATTATCTACATGAATACAAATCTGTATTATCTACATAAATACAATAACGTACTATGATATGTTGACAGGACTGTAACAAAGATGGCGTTATTAACTGCATGGACTATGCAGCTATCCACACGTACGGAGGCTACGCGGACGACTGCACGATTCCCCTAGACCAGGAGTTCCGCAACACTTTCCTGGCTTGCGTAAACCAAGTTCAAGGCCTGCAAGTCGTGTGAATGCAGCCGGCCGACCTCTGCACGCTCCACCGACTTTGTGCATCCGTAGTGTATGCTTGTGTTATATACATATTGTCAAGGTAAACGCTCAAATAGCTTTGATTTTAAAGTTATTTTGAAGATGGACAATTTACCTTACAACTACATATTTGTAAAAAAAATAGGTATAAGAGTAAAAAGGTAAAAGTTTATAATTTTGAGATGTTTACTTAAATATTATTAAAAACGTTTCTAAATACAAATCTAAAAACCATTAATAACTGTAGAATTGAATGCTGTCAGCATGTGTGCCGGCGACTATAGTCTTGTTGAGTTTAAGACTAATTAATAACTTCATAGCAATGACAAATTACTTTAAACAAATAGTGTTTTCTTTAAAATATACTTATTTCATTAATATTAATAACATATTATTTCATATAATACTTATTTTACCAAACGTATGTTATATTGCCGAATGTGTGGTCTAGGGAATAGAGCACTTTAATAATAACCTAAAGATTCTATCCTAGAAAGCACCAAAGAATTTTATTTCTAATATTCAGTCTCCAGGAAAACCCTGTGAAATTGAGTAACTAGGGTAAAGCTTAGTACTGTCCACATTACCTTTTTTGATTACCGTATGGCCCATGTAAGTCAGACCGTGTTCTTCCTAAGTCATGTTATATATAAATGCAGGCATTATTATTATTATTACATTTTATGCTAGGCTTGACAAATAATAACTCAATTTCATAAAATGTTGTATTCCACCTTAAATTATTCAAGGAAAAGAATACATTTTGTATTGTTTGCAATTTAAAGCGTTAACAGGGGTATTGTTTAGCATATTTTATAAGGAAATATATATTCTTGAATTAACTTCATTTTTATTGTTAAACTGAATTATGTCCCAATAAAAAAAAATATATAATTCAACTTAAAATAAAAAATTAATTATAATAAACATAATTAATTAATTTACAAAATATCACATGATTTAAAAAAATCAATTAAAGTGTCAATTTTAGCCTTTAAACCAAAACCCAATGTTTCTTTTACTTTCATTCGGGTTTACAAATATTTTAAGAAACAAAAGTAATTTTCTTGCTTTGATTTTGGGGAATAATTTCATATTCACAATCAATAACTACCTGTTTGAATCATGAGATTCATTAGAATTAAACTAACAGGGTGATTTTCAGTGGTTTTGAAGCTATTTTATAGTCCCAAACACGTACACAATGTAAAATACAGATTGCTTGAAGGGAAATCCATCAAATGGTTATTAATAACATCAGACCTCAGGCTAGAGCCTAATATTTAAATATATTAGGACAACGTTTACAACGAAGATTATGTTTAATTAAAAAAATATCACTTCGCAAACATTTAATAAGAAACAAAAGAATTTCACTTATTAACATGTTAAAAATATTTGGGAAAGATGAAGAATTATTATGTAAAAATATGAATAAGCTGAAAAATTTATTAAAAATTTTTCTCTAGAAGCAAATTATCTTGGAAAATATTTGGTGTATGTAAATAATCAAATAAATTAGAAAATCACAGTTTTTAAATTTTTCTAACAAAATTTAAGAAAATTTGATTTACAAATGAAGTAGTTGCAAAGGCTCATGCATTTATTCATATTTGTACAGATTGTTTTACAATCTGACACAAGTATATAAACAATTAATTTTACATAGTTGTGTGTGAGTGAGGATATTTATGTGCGCTCCTGTGTGTGTAGGTCAGTATTTAGATATTAGTAATATTTTATTAAAAAGCAATGTATAAATAAAAGCAAATAAATTTTATAGAATTAGGTTACATAGCCTGTTTTCGTACCTCATATTATCCTTCACAAATAATTGTAACAAAACTCTGTTGGAGGTAATGAACGTATTTTAAATTATTTTAAACATAATTTACGCAAATGTTAATAATAAATAATGCTTATTTGGTTTAAAATAAAACATAAAAAAATGAAATGTTTCTTAGTCTTATTTTCTCCTCCAATCAGCTTAAATATTTTACAAATAATGTGGTAGTTAGTATAGTTTTCTAAACAACCTTTTGCTAAATATTTTGAAAGAGTTTTAAGTTTAGTTTAATATAACATTCATGAAAACTACATTATCTAGCTCAGTATTCATATCCTTAAAGGTAAAAAACAAAATAGTTGATTCAAAATCTCACAAAAAATTAGTTTTTAATAAACAAACACACTAGTTACATCAGACTCGTTTCGGTGACGGTGTCGCTTTCCTCAGTGGTTGGCTACTACTGAGGAAGCACTGAGGAAGGCGACATCATAGCCGAAACGAATATGTTGAGAACTAGTGTGTTTGTTTATTAAAAACTAATTTTTAGTGAGATTTTGAATTAACTATTTTGTTTTTTATCTTTGTGAATAGTTCTCACTAGCTAAGCTCTAATTAACTAAAAATTCACATTCTTGTTGCTTCCCTCTGTATCATTAAATAGTTGTGTAATGTAGGTTGAAAGACCAAATAAGCCGGTTTCCTCTGCGATTAGATGAACCTGCGGTAAAATATACCGTATGGTTAAAGAGGTCTTCGAAAAGGTCTAAAAGTCGTAGTGTTAAGCTAGGTTTTACCACTACGTCTGTTGATGTCTAAATATAATGGATTCTGAGCCTCTGAACTAAAACTTAGTATTGATTATTTCCTCACTTAAAATAATTGCGTTCATCTCAGACTTTTACCCAATCAGAGCCTGGTATGGTTATTCTTTACGTCATCAGGGTGCTCTCAGTTATGACAGAACACAAAGTTTAAATTTTATTTTAAATAATTGGGACCAAATACTCACTGCCAAATACTCGGTAGTTTCAACTCGTTATACATGTTTCGGCAGCCATGTTATCATCATCAGTGACTAATATACAATAAGTATAAACAATATTGTCTATAACATATATAAATAAATAAGGTAAAAAAACAGCCTAGTTACGAGAAAAATATAAAGATTTAACATAGTAAAGATAAAGTGTAAACAATCTCACTGACTGAACGCACGACTTTAAAAAGATATAACAGTCGTTTTAAAAAGCATGTATTTCTAAGAAAAAATCTTTATATAGATATTTAAATAAACTCTTGTACTAAATTAAAAAAATAAAGATAATAAGAACTAAACATAATGTTTGTCAAGAAAGTCCTATTTTAAATTGTATTATTGTCTTAAAAACATTTTGTTACTGCTAGTTAGATCATCCAATAACTACTAACCGGACAGATTATATCGACTAGTTACTCTAATAACTATGAAGAATATTAAACAAAATTAATTCGTGATGATTGAGGTCAATCAGTTTAGTACCGCAAACGAGGAAAGATAACTGTGTGCATGAAATGATATACAAAAAGCGGGTGACGTTTTTTAAATAAAAAAGCGATATCAGGTAACGTAGAAGATATATTCCACCCAAACTAAATGATTGACTACTATGATTTGGGTGATGATATCAGAAGAAAAACCACTGGTGAAGAAATAGATCAAGAAATTCGGATAAATTTTAATTCTACAAAAGCTTCAGGATTTGTTTTCATCACACGTGAAACACTGAAATGACTCTCAAGAAGAGAAGTAGTGGAGCTTATTTACCTGACTAACCAGCATTTAGACTCAAAACGTTTCCAAGTATCTGGTAGGGAGCAGAGGTTTTAATGATACCAAAAACCAGGAAAATCGCTTGATGATATTAAATCATATAGATCGATATCGCTGCTTCCTGAAATAAAAAAATATATTCGTAAAGGTCTTAATTAAAGATATAAACCAATCAGAGAAATGCTTACAGAATACCAGATCACAAGGTTTAGAGAAAAGCGTTCTACTATAGATCAAGTCAATAGAATAACAGATTTAATCGAACAGTCCTTAAAAGATGAAAAGATTTTATCACTTCACTACTTATAGGCGTGGCCTAAGTCTTTGATAAGATGTGGCGTAGAGGCATAATCCACAAATAAATAAGATGTTCACAAAGAAGTAAGTTTCATCGTAACATTATATACAACAGACAGAATCTTCAGGATCAAACACGAAGGGTTATATTCCGAAATTAAAGAAATCAATGTCGGAGAACCGCGAGGCAAGGTAGTGTATTCTACCTATTTTACACCACCCAACCACAGAAGATATTCCAACCACCGAAGAGGTAATCACGGCAATGCTTCAACTGCATCGAGATAACACTGCAACATTAACAACTTTTCAGACACACACACACACACACACACACACACACACACACACACACACACACACACACACACACACACACACACACACACACACATACAAACACACACACACACACACACACACACACACACACATATATATATATATATACACACACACACACACAAACATACACACACACACACACACACACATACATACACACACACACACACACACACACACACACACACACACACACACACACACACACACACACACACACACATATATATATATATATATATATATATATATATATATATATACATATATATTCATCTACGGATATAATCCAAAAAGCAACAAACGAATTTTTAAAATCGTTCGATGAATGAAAAATCGAACTGAATGGAGTGAAATCAGTTCATATCAAACAAGGTACTGAAGGCTTCTTCGCTATTGAACGTTGACGGAATTATCATCCCTTATGAAAATAGTTTTAAATATCTAGGTATGAACCTAGATGGTATAGAAACAAAAAAAGGAGAATTTACATATAAAACATCGTAAGCATTATTGGAAGAAACTCAAACCTCTTGTTACATAATAAAACCAAAACATACAATCAGACTCTGAAACCAGTTTGGCTACACGACAGCCAACTGCAAAGTTGTGCAAAAGAATTTAATAAAGGAATTAACGAACATCAAGTTCGAAAGTATGGTACTAAGAAGTACGGATGGTCAATGACTCTTGGTACGTGAAAAATAAAGACATTCACCCAGATATGAATATCCCGACGACAGTAGAAGAAATAAAGAAATGGCGAAAAAACGTGAATAGCGAATTCACCTTAGTTTAAGTACACCAGCTATTTACTTCTAGGTGACCAGTACATGGTTAGAGGATTACGGAGAACCAAACCTCAATTACTGTGTAGTGTTTGTTTTGCTAGTTCTAATCAAATAAATGTAATTGACAATGTCCAGACATAAAAGAGTTAATGGGCACTCTAGTATTTAGGGTAATATAATGCAAGATAAGTTAATGTTAGGTCCAATTAGACCAGTTTGAATAATAACAATTGAATTTATCTATAAGCTTGAAACTTACAATTGTTATACATCAGTATCATGATTTTTATTTAACAAACTTTAATATTAAATTCACAATCTATGTTTTAATGATAAAATTAAAGTAGTTTTATACTTATTAGAAGTTAAATATAAAAAAATATACTATTTTGAACATTTGTTTCTTATTAAACTATATTAAGAAAACATTTAGACATAGTTTTGATTCACATAATATTTTACTAATTACTTGAAAATAAATGACAAATATTGACTAATATAAATAACTGTTATTTAAAAATATTGGGACTAATGAAGCTTGTGTTAGTAGATGGTAAGACAATTTTAGATACATAAAATGACGATTCGTTTGTAGTCCAATTGTAGCTTGATTTTAATTAGGGCCGTGTCGACTATTTACTATTTGTTACGATATAAAAACGAATGAACGAATACAAGTGTTAAAGTTGGATTTGGAAACTTATGGAACCATGGTACTTAATCGCTTGTTTTAGACTAAAAGGTCGCCTATTGTATACTTTTATTGCTCACTCGCAACGTTTGATTAGAAGTAGATTCACACATCTCAACCATAATGACGATTTCAGTTCGTTTAAGGGGCATTTTTAAATTTGACTATCGCAATCTATATTTTTATACTCTACGCCGAACTTGAATTAATTCCCACTGTATAATGAAGGTAAAGAGTGACGAAATGATTAATTCTTAGATACGTTTGAACGATATTATACCGTGGACGACATTTTTGTCATTTTGTTACGTAGGTAGAATCTATTATCTTAATACCTGCATTATATATAGAAATGCATTCATGTTCGGCGTTAAAAAAAATATACAGTACGCTAAATGTATTTAAAAATGCCTTACCATGGGGCAATAAACCACTATTAGGGTTTTCACCATATGTTTATAATACATGAGTGGTGTGGTAGTAATAGAAAAGAACGAAAGGTGTACTACCGACGATCTAAATCAGGTAGTCAGGTAGGATATGTCCATTATGTTTTTATAACCAGTCCAAGTTTTAAACTGCCTTAAACATAAACTGAAGTATTGTTAAAAATAAAATAGCAGTTATAATGTTTTGTCATTTTATTGTTTTGCAAACTCTTTCAGGTCTAAAGTTAGAAATCTAGAATAGTTCCTGTAGTTTATGTATCAAAATGTCGATGTAAATTTGAAATTTGCAAACAACAGTAGCCCAGACAGAACGGGGCAAGGGGAGGCGATTGTGCCAACAGTATAAACATAAATATTTAACAGAGCGATGAAGCAGCGAGGTTCACTAAGCCAAGTTATTGTTGCCGGGATCTTTATAACTTTGAACTTCCACCACTAAAACTGTTGCCTTTATAAAGCCTTCATTTACATAAAGCCCGCGGCTTTGTTTATATTGGTTCCATTCGTACAACTGTAAATGTCAGTTGATGGAAGAGTCTTTATTATGCCACATTGTACTTAATCCGGTCAGTTTATTGACATTTTCCAACCTTTTTTCGTATTATATCTGAGTTAAACATAGTAAATTTAAGACAAAAAGAGGCGCTAAATTTCTGATGTAAATGAAACAGAAGTTATGTTAAGGTGCGTTTTTATTTTCTTAGTTTCTCAGTTAAAAATAAGAAGAAGTAGAAGTATTAAGATTTTTTCACAAGAATGCCCATTCAACTTCTGTCATTTCCGGTTTTATTACCGTCATAAAAGGAGTGCTTAGAGAGATTCTGTAAGTTTTGTAAAGAAAAGCTATAAAAATAGAGTTAAAAGTAGCTCTGCCATGGAGCAGAGATTAGAATCACCTTTAGACGTTTATCCAGACCAGGG
>JBAIZL010000005.1:169494385-169556885 GCA_036971475.1 Prosapia bicincta
TAAAATAATTGACCTATATTTAAAGTCTGTTTTAAAATATTTTTTTGATGATAATGTCGTGGTCACTTAAACGTAACCCACATATGGATTTATTCTTGATAACTTTTGAATCGGTTTTTTTTATTAAATTTGTTATACAGTATTGGGGATATTATCAATAGTTTTATTGTAAATACTTTCTAATTCGCAGGCTACATATAAAATCGTTACCAATTTACAAAGATCAAAGATATATCTTTTGATATTAAAATAAAACTGTTTAGAAAGACGTCACATAAATTGGTTTAAGTACAAGATATATGACAAGATTTTCATAGTGAGTTACTGTATTCTTTAATCTATTTTTATAACCAAATGTGGAGTTGAATACAATATTATTTTCCCAAATGATTAAGTACAGAATATTGTAAGGGTATTTCAAAAGGAATGAAACGAATAACAAACTCAGCGAAAAGTGGTGTTATAGACTTCCAAAGGAAAATACCCTAAGCACTTTATAAAGGCCACAATTGGTTTACAACTTTGCCCAACATCAAAGTACTTTATGATTGCACATTCTACCGCGAACAATTCAACTGAAATTTACCGAACTATATATTTATGGTAACTTTGTCTTTGCGTTTTTTCGAAAACTTCAACTTCGTAATTTCCCAAACCCTGTTGTGGCAATGTTGGCTTGTATAAAATAAACGATTGGTTACATTTAATTTGTTTTTCATGTAATTTTATTTAACTTTATTGTTGGTTACCCCAACGCGAAGCCTTGAAGAGTGTTTGATTGATCCGAACTTGTGAATGAAGTTTTTACAGACGGAACGCAATAAAACATTTTTGCAGCTGAAAAAGACAATTTTGCAGTCATTCAATTGTGAGTTTTCCACATCGGGAGATCGTGGCCCAGAATTCACTGTACAATTATGAACTACCCCCTTATTAAAGATAAACCCATGTAGCTATACAGATTTGTCAATTATATGTAAAGATAAAAAGATAAATTATTACAAACTTTTAAGTGGATTATTAAATCCTATTATATAAGGTTGGGTCTGCATAGATAAAAATGATTAGTAGATTTACCTCACCCTTGTTAATTTCTAACAAACAATTTCATGCACAAATAATACAGAAATACGTAGTGTAGGTACTTTGTTTTGTATTATGAATGTTGCAACTAATTTTATTACAATAAGTGGTATCCACATTCATCATGGCCTATTATTTTACACTTACACACTCTAATATATGTTACTATGTAATACTTGATACAGTAGCATTTGCCTACAGTAACACTTAAATATATTAGTATGTAGCTATAGTAGCACTAGCCTACAGTAGCATTTGCCTACAGTAACACTTACCTATATTAGTATGTAGCTATAGTAGCACTAGCCTATAGTAGCATTTGCCTACAGTAACACTTACCTCTATTAGTATGTAGCTATAGTAGCACTAGCCTATAGTAGCATTTGGCTATAGTAACACTTACCTATATTAGTATGTAGCTATAGTAGCACTAGCCGATAGTAGCATTTGGCTATAGTAACACTTACCTATATTAGTATGTAGCTATAGTAGCACTAGCCGATAGTAGCATTTGGCTATAGTAACACTTACCTATATTAGTATGTAGCTATAGTAGCACTAGCCTACAGTAGCATTTGCCTACAGTAACACTTACCTATATTAGTATGTAGCTATAGTAGCACTAGCCTATAGTAGCATTTGCCTACAGTAACACTTACCTCTATTAGTATGTAGCTATAGTAGCACTAGCCTATAGCAGCATTTGGCTATAGTAACACTTACCTATATTAGTATGTAGCTATAGTAGCACTAGCCTATAGTAGCATTTGGCTATAATAACACTTACCTATATTAGTATGTAGCTATAGTAGCACTAGCCTATAGTAGAATTTGGCTATAGTAACACTTACCTATATTAGTATGTAGCTATAGTAGCACTAGCCTATAGTAGCATTTGGCTATAGTAACACTTACCTATATTAGTATGTAGCTATAGTAGCACTAGCCTATAGTAGCATTTGCCTCCAGTAACACTTACCTCTAATAGTATTTGGAAATAGTAGCACTTGAAAATAGTAGCATTTGCCTACAGTAACACTAAGTATAATAAGTGGCTATAGTGGCATTAGTGGCACTAAGTATTTGGCTATAGTGGCACTAATCTGTAGTAACATTTGGCTATAGTAACACTTACCTATAATAGTATTTGGCCATAGCAGCACTTGAAAATAGTAGCATTTGCCTACAGTAACACGTACGTATAATAGTATTTGGCTATAGTAGCACTAGCCCATAGTAATATTCAGCTATAGTAACACTTACCTATAACAGTATTTGGCTATAGTAGCACTAACCTATAGTAACATTTGGCTCTAGTAACAGTTACCTATAAAAGTATTTGGCCATAGTAGCACTTGAAAAACGTATCATTTGCCTACATTATCCTATTGTAACATTTGGATATAGTAACCCTTACGTATAATAGTATTTGGCTAAAGTAGCACTAGCCCATAGTAACATTTGGCTATAGTAACACTTACCAATAACAGTATTTGGCTAATGTAACACTAACCTATAGTAACTTTTGGATATAGTAACACTTACCTAAAACAGTATTTGGCTATAGTAACACTAACCTATAGTAACATTTGGCTCTAGTAACAGATACCGATAATACTATTTGGCCATAGTAGCACATGAAAATAGTGGCATTTGAGTACAGTAACACATACTTATAATAGTATTTGGCCATAGTAACACTAACGTATTGTAACATTTGGATATAGTAACACTTACGTATAATACTATTTTGCCATAGTAGCACTAGCCTATAATAACATTTGGCTTTAGTAACACTTACCAATAATAGTATTTGGCCATAGTAGCACTTGAAAATATTAGCATTTGCTTACAATAACACTTATTATAATAATATTTACCTAAAGTAGCACTAGCCTATAGTAACATTAGGCTATAGTAAATTTACCTATAATAGTATATGGCGATAGTAGCCGTTGAAAATAGTAGCATTTGCCTACAGTAACACTTACGTATAATAGTATTTGGCTATAGTAGCACTAGCCCATAGTAACATTTTGCTATAGTAACACTTACCTATAACAGTATTTGGCTATAGTAACACTAACCTATAGTAACATTTGGCTCTAGTAACAGTTACCTATAATAGTATTTGGCCATAGTAGCACTTGAAAAAAGTATCATTTGCCTACATTATCCTATTGTAACATTTGGATATAGTAACCCTTACGTATAATAGTATTTGGCTAAAGTAGCACTAGCCCATAGTAACATTTGGCTATAGTAACACTTACCAATAACAGTATTTGGCTAATGTAACACTAACCTATAGTAACTTTTGGATATAGTAACACTTACCTAAAACAGTATTTGGCTATAGTAACACTAACCTATAGTAACATTTGGCTCTAGTAACAGATACCGATAATACTATTTGGCCATAGTAGCACATGAAAATAGTGGCATTTGAGTACAGTAACACATACTTATAATAGTATTTGGCCATAGTAACACTAACGTATTGTAACATTTGGATATAGTAACACTTACGTATAATACTATTTTGCCATAGTAGCACTAGCCTATAATAACATTTGGCTTTAGTAACACTTACCAATAATAGTATTTGGCCATAGTAGCACTTGAAAATATTAGCATTTGCTTACAATAACACTTATTATAATAATATTTACCTAAAGTAGCACTAGCCTATAGTAACATTAGGCTATAGTAAATTTACCTATAATAGTATATGGCGATAGTAGCCGTTGAAAATAGTAGCATTTGCCTACAGTAACACTTACGTATAATAGTATTTGGCTATAGTAGCACTAGCCCATAGTAACATTTTGCTATAGTAACACTTACCTATAACAGTATTTGGCTATAGTAACACTAACCTATAGTAACATTTGGCTCTAGTAACAGTTACCTATAATAGTATTTGGCCATAGTAGCACTTGAAAAAAGTATCATTTGCCTACATTATCCTATTGTAACATTTGGATATAGTAACCCTTACGTATAATAGTATTTGGCTAAAGTAGCACTAGCCCATAGTAACATTTGGCTATAGTAACACTTACCAATAACAGTATTTGGCTAATGTAACACTAACCTATAGTAACTTTTGGATATAGTAACACTTACCTAAAACAGTATTTGGCTATAGTAACACTAACCTATAGTAACATTTGGCTCTAGTAACAGATACCGATAATACTATTTGGCCATAGTAGCACATGAAAATAGTGGCATTTGAGTACAGTAACACATACTTATAATAGTATTTGGCCATAGTAACACTAACGTATTGTAACATTTGGATATAGTAACACTTACGTATAATACTATTTTGCCATAGTAGCACTAGCCTATAATAACATTTGGCTTTAGTAACACTTACCAATAATAGTATTTGGCCATAGTAGCACTTGAAAATATTAGCATTTGCTTACAATAACACTTATTATAATAATATTTACCTAAAGTAGCACTAGCCTATAGTAACATTAGGCTATAGTAAATTTACCTATAATAGTATATGGCGATAGTAGCCGTTGAAAATAGTAGCATTTGCCTACAGTAACACTTACGTATAATAGTATTTGGCTATAGTAATACTTACCTGTGATAGCATTTAGCAGTAGTAGCAATAGCCTATAATATTATTTGGCTATAGTAGCACTAGCCTATAGTAACATTTGGCTATAGTAACACTTACCTATCTGCCCAGGGATACAGCTTAATCCCGATTGCCTCTTCAACTGCCCGTCCATCATTGCAGCACTATTTAAAATTGACTTAAACTGTTCTAGGGAGACCCTTTATACGGACATAGCTGCAGATATGGCCAGTGCAGTGCTTTACGCCTTTGGACCCGTGTAACTGTGCTCTCTCTACCTTTCTCTGAACACTTTTTTTTATTGTTTTTATTGCACTTGTCAGACGACAACAACAACAACAACAACACTTACCTATAATAGTAATTGGCCATAGTAGCACTTGTCTATAACAACACTTATCTATAGTAGTATTTGGATATAGTATCACTAACCTATAGTAACATTGGCCTATAGTATCACTTACCTATAATGGTATTTGGCCATAGAAGCACTTGAAAATAGTAGCACATGCTATAAGTAGCAATTGCCAACAGCAGCGCCTAGTTTTGGTTTAATTAAATTCCTGTAATTATGAGCAGCGATAAGAATTGATAATGATACATCTCCCGAAACGACCGTCCTTATTTAGAGTAAAAATAAGTGCTACTAAATGCGAGAGTTTACATATTAATTTATGGTAAAGTTAAGTATCATTGTTTAAAACTAAAACATTATTGGTAAAACACTCGAGGTTCAAGATTGTATCTAATTTAGTCCATGGGCTATATAATATTAAATCGATTTGTATTTTTATACTAACAAAAATACATATATTCCTAATATGACCGGGGAAGAATTATTATTCATTCCATTTTTATATTCACCTACTAGTATATAGCTATACAGATTTACATATGTTAATATATAAACTTTTGCCTTACTAACTTTTGTTCTATATGAGGATCGCAGGTGCCGTTTAGGGATATGTATACTATTACCTACTCGGAATTGTAACACATCGGTCCGAGTTGATAATGGGACACATGTCCTACTTGTCTGGGACTGCCTCATTTAGACTAAAAGTAGTTGCTACTAAAGGCAAGTGCTTATATGTTATTAAGCCTGTATGCAACTGTTTGAAGTGAAACAAACATTTGCGGAATCGTTGGTAAAGCAAGATCATTCAAGAAATTCGACATTCAAGAAAGCCCATTTGTTTCCAAATAAAGACGAAATTTTAGCAAAGTTCAACAGAAACAAACCGACGTGATGGGAATTGGAAACGATTTTACAAAGTTAAAACTTTCACATTTGCTTCTTTTACCTCGAGACACACGTGATCCGAGCTGTGAAACTTGTTTCTGAAGTTAGTAGAGTAAATACTGGGACCAGTGTTAGTACTTTGACATCATAATGACATTTTAAAAATTTATAAAGTATGAAGAAAGAATTATTTAAATGTTAAATATAAAGTATTATTATAAAGCTATATTATAGGCTATGTAGTATTTAATAGTATAGTCGTGTCAACATTTAAAAAACGTTTTTGTATTTTTTAAAATAATTTTGTCTTGTAGAAAAGATTTAGTCAAAAACGAAAGCAGATGTACGATTTAGAGATGTACGAAAGCAGTAAACTAATGGAAATCAGTAGATACTAACAGTAGAGCATCATGTGAATAATATACTGCAAAAATATCTCTTTTTGGACATGAAATTTAGCAGAAATGTCCAACGTTCATATTACAGTTAATGCTATTGACACAAAAGAGGACAGAAGTTTTATTTAATTTGCATACACAAACTGTAATTCTAAGTTAAGTTAACTAGGGCAGCGGTCCATTCATTAGTAGTCTCAGACACCAGGGGCGCTAGAGTGTATCAGCAGTGCACCCTTAAGATAATACTGCCTTATTGTATTAGGATTTAATCTGACTTATCTAGAGCATCTCTTAGTTAAATAAAGGGATAACTAATGCGGTATATATAGCTTATTTATCTCATCGCGAAGCTTAAAAAGAAAATTGAAATCTAAAAAGTACCTTTGGAAAATTCATAAATTGAAAATTATTAAAAGAAAAAAGAAAAATGTATGGTACAGGTAATATTTAACCACCACTCCTACAAATTAATTATTAATCTTTATAAAATAGTAATAACTGTATATAATGCACTTTTTTACCTTTTCAATAATTAATTATAAATCTGACATCTAATTATATATATTATAGTCCTAATGTAGTTACAGAACTATACAGTACTAAATATGATTTGAAAATGGTGGTAATGTTCGTCAGCCAAAAGTTTATATATATATATATATATATATATATATATATATATATATATATATATATATATATATACGAAACATATACCACCCAGGTTCCTAATACCGCCCAGTGGAATATAGGGCAAGATAGTTGCTGTATAATCCATACATTACTTCCTCCTCTCTCACGACTGTTTACTGAGTTTATTCGTATAGTTTATTTTCTGTGAATTTTTGAAAACCTTGAAGCATGTTGAGCTATGAAGCTACGGTCTCTTTTAATACCGTAGCCAATAAATCATGAGTTTTATCAAAATTATTATAATACTGTGAAATAGTATAAGAAACATGATTTCTATTGATAACCTCACTACAGAATTAGAGGTAACCTGTTTGTTTGTAGTGTCCGCTACACATAAGACACAAATGAAATGAAAGAGGCTGTTGCAGCTGTGAAAATGAAGGAATGGGTCTGAAAAGCCTGGAAAACATTTACTGATCCGAGGTCAATTTATGTTAAAAGGCCTTTAGAAGAAATTAAAACTCTACTTGGCCTCAACTCTGCCGTTAAGTTGAAAACCAATTTTGTCCCCAAAACTTGATGAAAAAAAGATGAACTTTTGGAATACTATTTGATGATGAAAATATCGTATTACGGTCTAACTTCGAGGGTTTAAGGCGAATGGACATTTAGGTGGCTATAAGATATAATAATTCGAATCCTTTCCTTCTTATAATCAAAGTGCCTGCAGAAAGTGGTAGCGTCTTTTTCTTCAAAAGACATCGTGCTTTTAGAAGACCTCACCCGTTATCCTTAGCAGGAATACATGGGTCTTCAAACAAACAAACAAAAATCTAAACAATTTTTTTACCATATTGAAACGAGCTCGAAAAAGTAAACTCGCCAGCAGCTATAGTTATTAATATATATATATATATATATATATATATATATATATATATATATATATATATATATATATATATATATCAGATAATAATTATGTGTATTATCACCACTACTGGTGAACGTTATAATGTATAATAATATATTATGCATAATAAAACACGTTGAACTTTACTTTTCACCATAAATTGACCCCTTTGTAAAAATACGGTATGTGGAACAATCATTTATGTGGTGGGCAATATTTGGAACACTTTAAAAAAATTTAAAAAATGTCTTGTACGTTTGAAAAATTTAAAATAAATAGAAGGGAAATTGTATGTGCCTAATTATATCAGGCACATGTAGATGGAAATCGGCGTGATAGATAGTGATGGTTTGAACGTATGTAGATGACAAAAAGGTAAAATCTTTTTCAGTGTTCCTTAGATGGGCGATATTTGGGTCATATACGTTACATATATATAATACATTAACTTATATATATATATATATAAATAAATAAATATATATATATATATATATATATATATATATATATATATATATATATGTGTGTGTGTGTGTGTGTGTGTGTGTGTGTGTGTATTATGTGTGTGTTACTGTAACAGTTTGTACTCTAAACGGTAAATACCAGAGCTCTTGGCGTTTCATTATATCGTGTTAAAATTTTTACTGGGTTTTATAACTGCCAAATAAAGCTTCTAACACAAGGAGTTATAAATAATATAGATATGTACCAAATTAAAAAATATTTTAAAACAATTTTTTTAAAACGTTAAATACTATTAGGAAAAATTTAATAACAAATTCCCATGCACATGTAAAGCAATAATTTTGTGTAGGAAAGGGAAAATGCTAACCTTAAAAAAACAATATCTCAAGTAGAAAAATATTATGTGCAATACAGCTAATATTGAGTTTAAATGGGTTTGGAGTGCCCTTAATTCAATCTTGCATCCTCGTAATAAAATACAACATAACTACTGAAACATAATTATCATCTTACTATTTACCATTGTTCTGAATGACCCGTACAGTACCAAATTCACACGGTTTGGTCATGCATACTATGATTATGTTCACGTAGTTTTCAGGCTACTCTCTTATATTCAAACAGAATCTGCCAATGGAACTCGAGCATGGACAACTAGCCTACCCGTTAGTTAAATATTAATTTATTTAGTCATTCAATATCGGGAATGAGTCTTTACGTCATTAAAATTAGCCTTATGGCTTTTAAATGCAATTAAATAAGTAAGACTTCAATATTTTAAGTACGTTTTGATTACCAATAAATTGGAAAAAAAGTTTACTTGTCCACACAAAGTATTTTTAAAATATGTTACATATTCGTATGACCTAAAGGTTTAATGGTCATACAATGAACTAAAAATAAATTTAAAGTCAAATTAAATTTAATCACATTATATTGATTGAGTAAAACCGAATTTCTTTCATTTTCCTTAAAATAAGGTCATTTGATCATTTTCCAATTTTTTATTACCGATCATTTAAATGTGCCTTAGGCCTCTCTTTGTATTACTTAGCTTTTTGTATTTTCCAGTTCATTTACAGCTTTCTTCTTCAGCCCGGCAATGCGCTGTGATCACACCTCGCTTCTTATTCACGAGTGTTTGGCCGAAAAAAGTGTTCCTGTCTGTCCACATCCGCCATACTCATTAAATTTAGACTTCTGTCTCTTCCCAAAAAATAAAACTGTACTTAAAGAAACATTTTTTGACACCATTCCTAGCATTGAAGATCCACGTCCGTGCAGCTAAACGCCCTACCGAAAGCAGCCTTCCAATAATGTTTCCTCCAGCCATGACTTCAATATTGGGATAATCCAGCTAAGGGCAGTATTTTGAAGGAGATTAAATCGAATTCGATGTAAGTTTATTACTTTTTGAAATAATAAATTATTTACCCTATTTTTTGATCACACCTTGTATGTTTATGTTTCGAAATTATCTCTAAATGCGAATAATACTATCATTACTAAATCCTTATAAAATTCTAATAATATTAAAATAAGATCATACACGAATACAACAAAAAGACGTAATACACACACACACACACACACACATGTAGACACACATGTAGACACACAGACACACACACACACACACATGTAGACACACACACACACGCAGACACACACACAGACACACTCACACACACACACACACATATATACATACACACACACACACACACATATATATATATATATATATATATATATATATATATATATATATATATATATATATACATACCAAACACAAAACACACACACACACACTCATGTAGACACACACACACACACACACATCCAAACAGAGAACATGTGAACTTCAGAGCAATATTTAAATTATTTCAAGTTAGAAACATAATTCAAAGTAGTAATGGTAAAGTAGCTATTACAGTAATATTACGTTTTGAAAGTTAGTGGAATTATCAGAGAAATATTGTTTATTGTTTGATAACAAAACATAATATGTCACTTGTATAGGACGAGTCCAAGTTTTCTTAAGATGTAAAGATAAATACAACATTGGGAAGCACGGAATATTGTTGAACATTAAAGTCTAAAATTCAATGAAGCACATAAAAGGAAAATGTAACGTTAATGCGATAAAGTAACTATCATGAGTGAGATTAACTATATCAACATTTAAACTACAATAATTATAGTCTAGATGGTATAATAGCTGTTCTCATTGTCAATAACCTCTTTTTTGTACAGTATGAGAAATAAATTATTGAAAATAAAATTTCTTAATAAATTCTAAAACACAAAATGCAAAATTATTGATCTACAATGATGGTTTACTTAAAGACTTGCTGGATGTATAAGACAAACCAAATTATAAAGCTTATTAAGTTTGGACCCTTTGGGAAATCAATGTAAGCTATGTTTTGAAGTGGGCTGTAAAGGCAGAATGCATCTCATCGGGTGTAACGTATGTAATAGAATATGCAAATAGCGCCTATATATGTGAAGAGTAATTTTGAGATCCAGATATTGGAGACGCCCTTGCATTATAGTTACGTCTCTTTGTAGTATAAAGTAAACACCTGGCGTGAAGCGAAATTGCAAAAACTCTTACAATCGCTGACATTAACTCTTTTATTCCGTAATGTATTGTAAATGGATAATGTTTCTGACAGTGAAAAATACAAGACATATTTAGGTCGTACCACTTTGTCCTTAAGAAAACTGGAATAGTTTCAAAGAAAAGGAACACTTCGCAACCGCAAAATTAAAATATTTTGGTTTTGTATTTAACAGTGAAAATGGACGCCTGGTTATGTAAGTAAAACACGCAGTAGAGGTTTTGGGTTCGATTCCCAGTAACGCAAAACAATTTCGTTTTACGTGTTTACTACACTCCAGGTTGACGCAGGCTGTAAATAAAAGCATAGAGTCAAACCTGGCGTAATAATGGGCAGTAGAGGGTGGCGCCTTACTTACCTGGAATACCGTATGGCTTATGTAAAACACCTTGACCCTGTCTCTCCTAGACCATTTTAACGGCATAAAAGAGAGTCATTATTATTATTTATTTATCTATTATCATTATCACAGATTGAGATACGAGTATATATTTCACTCATATATTTTATCACGATCGATTAACTGTTTAAATATTTACCGAATTTACATTTTAATTTAATTTTTCAAAAATGTTTTACACAGGTTAACCAGCACTAGACGATCAGCCTCAGCGTCTCTGACAGACATTTATTTCAGACATATTGGTGAAGGCTTTGCTTCTTCGCGAAATTCCTCAGGTTAATGCCATTGGCGCACCTAATTAGGCCTCATAAACTTTGCTAATTTCATTTGTTCTCAACTTTTGTCGAAACTTTCCTTAATGACTTCTTCGAGATGTCAAAGTTTTCAATTAATACAAACTAATTACTTGTTTCATCCTGACAATGTCGTTAGGCGCAAGTGTATCCCACTGCAGTATTTGTATCTTTACAAGTTAACATAATTACTAGATGTCAATACAAAAATTATAACCAACAAAACACAGTTCTATATCTGCTTGGTAAGCATTTCAAATTTATATATTCCCTGTAAATATTAGTTAAATAATCACTTACATTATCCAGAGATGTTCAATATTATGGTCTCTTGGTAACCCATAAACTGTCCGGTCTTTAATTTTGGTTTTGTTTTGACATAAATGTTAAAAAAAAACGTTTTAGATACGAAATTAGCGAACCTTAAATAGTGGACAATTTTTGAAAAACTACAAACAATATCTCAATTTTTTCCAATACACAAGAAACTGTATAAACGAATGTCTGTTGAGTAAATAGAGAAATATTATACTAAATTTTAATTATATTGCAATATAGGTAGTTACGATTGGTTTGATTATATTAAATCCAAAATAGCCATCGTTTACTGATACTGTAAGTCTAATTATGTCTATGTTGTTGGAAGGTCAAGGAAAATATAGAACCTACGTTTCATTCGGTAATAGGTTAATGTGCAACTAATATAACAGTCACAGGAGAATTACTTAGTAAAGTGATGTAATGAGTGTATGGCGATCGTTAATGAAAGTTTTAATCACTATTTATGGATTCTGACATTTAATCACACGTTTGTCGTTTGAAATCTAGGGCTTATTTCTAAGTATGTGTGTGTGTGGGAAAGTAAAAAATTAGAGTTGAATCAGTTTTTATCATGTATTACGTGTTCATCTTGTATTTCTTGCTGATGTGTTTCCTCTTTTACAGCCACATTCTGTAATGTTGTTTAGTTTAGGAAAAGGAAGTTGTTTGTATCAGTGCTGAAGTATTTAGACAAGTATTTTAGAAAGTTGGAAATTGAACACAGTTTAATTTAGGTATCGTGAAAAGAGTATAGGATAATGTTAGCGCTTTCTCTTTCTTTAAATGATAAAAACACCAAGCAACAGTGGATCGAAACTTTCGTGCTTTCAAGGATGAATCCTAATGCAGTTAGAGATCAAGAGTTTTGGGAAGCCTTGCTTAACAGTAATAAATCTGTCAGAGACAGCTTATCTTGATTTGAATGCGTTCCTTAAATTTTACAAAAGTCGTTGAATAAATACAATACGATAAAATGAGTTAATATGATAAATTTAGAACACTTCTTTTATGAATTACTTTAATATAATAAAGAAATTCGAACATGGATTAAAATAACCATTTCAGTGTATACGGTTAATGTGTGGGTGTGACTCAATACGCAATAAATGTGTGTAATGCACCTAAAATCCAATCAACTTCAAGTACATTAATTTAACCTTTAATGGATGAGAATTACTGTTTACACAGTTTTATCAAATATTTATTCATTAACTTAAATTTAAAAAATCTTTTAGTCTCTGTCGGATTCGAACTAAGAAACTATATGTTTGAAATCTAGCATTTTTGCACTGAGCCAATTTTCCCATGTCTAGACATCAATTATTTAAAGATCTATAGGAAATTATAAGAGAAAGGTTTCTTGCATCCAATAGGTGGATAAAATGAAAAGTTGAAAACCACCATCAGCTTCACAAGTTTGAAACGGAAAAAATACAAAGCGAATAAATAGTAACAAACAGAAGTAATAGTCCAACACCATATATTGCATGGAGAGGAAAAAAATTAAAGGAATTTCGCTTTCTATTTTGTTATTTCATATTGTGATTTTGTCATATGAATATATATATATATATATATATATATATATATATATATATATATATATATAAATATCGCAATATGTATTCTTGTGTATTAATAAAGAACATAAGTCAAAATAGAAATACAAGAATTATAATTGAATTTACAATTCAAAGCTTTTCGTTGGTTAACAGTACCAACATCAGGATGATGTTAGTACTGTTAGCCAACGAAAAGCTTTAAATTGTAAATTCAATTATAATTCTTGTATTTGTATTTTGACTTATGTTCTTTATATATATATATATATATATATATATATATATATATATATATATATATATATATATATATTTATACATACATACATATATATATATATATATATATATATATATACATATACTTACTTACTACGCAGCTCAACAGCCCAGGGTGGGCCTTTTCTTCCTGTAAAATGACCCGTAATGTACATCAGCCTTTAGCCTGCTGTTTCCATGCTGTAACGCCGAGTACCCTTAAACCTTCCTCAAGGTCCTGTAGCCATCGTCTTCTTGGTTGGCCAACTCTTCTTTTGCCAATAATAGTGTCATGTAAGCGTTTGGTCGGCATTCTATTGGTGAGCATTCTTATGATGTGACCAAACCATTCTAGACGTCACGTTTTAATAAAATGGACAACATTTGCATCTTTGTATAAGGAATAGAACTCGGTATTAGATCGAAGCTTCTACTAATTTGTTTGTACATCGTGGACAGGACCATACATTTTTCTCAAAAGCTTACGATTAAACAATGTCAACTGATTTCTCATCACAACGGTTAAAGTGCAAGTATCCGCTTCCTACGTTAGGACTGGCCGATTTAAGGTTTTATAGAGTCATACCTTATTGGTTTGAAACAACAGCCTACTTTTAAAAAGCTTTATATTTGCGAAGTGTGATCTATCAGCTGCCGTTATTCATTTTTGGACTTCATTTATTGTTTTATTTTCATCATTCACTTCCGAGCCCAAATATGTGAAACTTTTTTTTTGAGGAATAGGAATAGCCATTGATATCTATAGTCGTACTGCTACGCCCTGTGCTAGTACTCATTTATTTAGTTTTTCTCTCATTTATGCAGAGACCTATCTTTTTGCTTTCATTATTGATTATATTAAAAGTCGCTTTGAGCGAAGGAATATTCCTGGCAGCCAAGCATATATCATCAGCATATGCACATATTTGACTGACTGAATGCATGATATTCCTTGAAAGTTAATCCTCCTCAAAACGCCATGTAATGCCAGAGGGTAGCAGACAGGGCATCGCCTTGTCTCACACCAGTCAGAATAGGATATTCAGGACTCATACCGCCGCCTATGACAACGTTGCCTTCATTATCACACAATGTCATGTTGATCAGTCTGATCAACTTGTTTGGTACGTTGAACTCCCAACTCCTTTAGAATTTCGAGAAATTTTGCTCTGTTAACACTGTCAAAAGCCTGCCGATAGCCAACAAAAAGAAGATGAAGGTTAATTTTATATTTGCAACACCTCTCGAGTAACTGTCTTAAAACAAATATCTGATCGGTAGTTCCACTTCCCTGTCGGAACCCGCACTGATAATCTGTTATGATATTCTCAGCAAAGACGTTTAGCTTCTTCAGAATTATATTTGAGAATATTTTATATGAGATAAGCGAGATATTTTTATATCTCAGAAAATATTTTATATTTTGTAAGAGATATTCCACGATAGTTACTGCATTCTAATTTGTCACACGTTTTAAAAATAGGACATATGAGCCTAGTTCTCCATTTTCTAGGCTTGCACTCTCTTTTTTATGTTTCTAGGATCAGGAAATATAATTGTGTATGGACAATTTCTCCAAAATGTTTAAAAAATTAGGCTACAAGTGAGTCTTTACCAGGTGCTCTATTACTTTTCAGCTTTAAAATCGACTCCATGAAGTCATCCATGTCCGGTGGCTCAATATCATCTCATTTGTCAATTCTATTAGGCTCAAGGTATTGTTGTCCGTGTCAATCGTCTGAGCTCCCGCGTTATACAGATCACCAAAGTACTCTGCCCATCTGCCAATAGCTTCCGCCTTCCCCTCCACAAATCAACCATATTTATACTTGCATGAGTCGATTTTAGGCTGGAAACCTCTATTTATACGTTTAACAACAACGTAGAATTCCCTGGATTCGTTATTACTTCATAGTTTCTCCATTAGTTCTACTTGCTTTCTTAGGAAGGCAATTTTCTTTTCACGTATGCCCTCATTTGTTCTTCTATGGCTTAGTTGGTAATCTGAGGTGTTCTGTCTCGTAGCACGCTGTAACATTATCAATCTATATGCATTTCTTATTCATAGCACCTCACGACATTCGTCATAAAACTATTTCTCACCACGTCCCCTCATTGTCTCACTAATCACATCACTTACTGTCTCCTTAATGACTCTGTTAATTTTGGACCACTTTACTTCTATTTCTATTTTCTCATTTTCAATACCCTCTTTTTGTAACACTTATAACATTTTTCTATAGCCCAGTTCTGCAAATAGTTCTAAGGTTTCCGGATCTTTAAATTCTTCTAGGTTCCAGTGTCTTCTTTTATATAATTTCTCTTGTCGCAAGCATGCCAGTCGCTCTCTAGATTTAGTTTTCTACAGAAAGTGGTCTGAGTCACAATTTGGGCCTCTGGCCGTTCTGACACCAGTCACTGAGCAAAAATGGCGTTTTGAAATGAGTACGTGATCAATTTGGGTTAATGTGCCTTTTGGTGCTTTCCAAGCTTGAATGTGTATATTTTTGTGCGGGAAACAAGTACTTTTTATTATCATGTTGTTTGCTTCAGCAAATTCACACAAGTGTTTTCAATTGTCATTCGTTACGTTATAAAGTGAGTAGGCTCCAGCAACAGTTCGTGTAAAATTCTTCTTGCCCACTTGGGCGTTGGATCACCAAGTATAATTTTTGTGTCATATTTTGGACTACATAGAAGAGCCCTTACTAATAGTTGGTAGAAAAGTATTTTTTTATCTTCATCACTGTCTTCAGTTGTTGAATAGACAGAGATTAAAGTTTTATTTCTAAATTTTCCCCTCAAGCGCATCTTGCATATTCTATCATTAATGGGTTCGAATAGCAATAAACTACGGCATAGCCTCTTTGTAAGCATGAATCTCGTTCCTCTTTGTCCAGTTTTTACTCAACTGTACAGTAAGGTAAATTCTTTCTTATCAAGTCTACCTTGTCCTCCCCATCTAATCTCCTGTAGGGCCACTGCGTCAATGTTAAATTTTAATAGCTGTTCAGCCATTTTTCCAGTCTGTAACATTGTCCGAACATTCCATGTTGCTAAAACCAGGTTTGAGTTCTTTCTTTTGCCTTTTAATTCATTCTTTATTATTACATTGTTTGGTTTCGAACCAAGAGTTTTTTCACAATGTAGGGTTTGTGCCCTACGTTCAACCACTAACTAGTGGGCTAGGTTATTTTTTATCAGGGTTTACATCCCCTAGCTTGGTGCTTTCTCTGCAGCTAAGAGCCCAAGCTAACCTTTTTTTTATTTTAGAATTCACTCTCCTAGTCTTTGGGGTCCTCTGCCAAACAAGACAACACAAGAGCTTATATGATAACGGCACTTACTCGCCATGCCACAACATCGTCAACGGGTTATGTGGTATTTAATACGTACGATCGTGCCAGTGATTGAACGTCCACCTTTGTTGATGTTGCCACCTTTGGTTCAGGACTGTTTATTTGGAATCCTTGTTCGCAGCTAACCTACATATTGGTTGGCCATTTCACTATCCGCCACCTGTGGACCCGCGCACTAGCCTGGGATATATATATATATATATATATATATATATATATATATATATATATATATATATATTATAGTTATACTAGTAAAAGTAACGAAAAAAAATATTTCTACTTAAGTCAGTAGGAATGGACTTTAACATTTTTTTGTATGGGAAATACAAAAAGAAGAAATAGAATAGATAAAAGAGAAGAGAGGGAAAAAGGGAGTAAAGGGAAGGGGCAGGAGAGATATAGAACGAGGGTAAATATATTATTTATATATACATTGAGAGAGAGAGAGAGAGAGAGAGAGAGAGAGAGAGAGAGAGAGAGAGAGAGAGAGAGAGAGAGAGAGAGAGGAGGGGAGGGGAGAGAGAGAGAGTGAAAGAGAGAGAGAGAAGTGTGTGAGAGAATGATTATTATTTGCATTAATTTATATAATATTGTGAAAATGAAATAAAATATTTGAACTGAATTTTTTTTGCAAATATTTAATAGTCACTCAAGCGCTAAGATCTCTTCTACGAAAATTGATGTCATCTCAAACGTTAAATGTAACGTTTTTAGATTATTCAAGGAACGAGATTAGTACAAATCCCTGAGCCATGGATTAAAGTTAAGTATAGCTGATGGGGACAATGTGACTAGAGTGAGGATATCAAACTTTAGCGCAATTTTCGAAAGTCATATTAAATTTGGTATTTTTGAATTAGTTAAATACCTTTCCAAAAACGTTTCTACAATATTAATAACAATAATAACACTAGTTTTAAATAGTACGTATTTAAATCGTATTTTATTTACATTTCCCGTTATTTAACGTTTTTCTACAGTATTGTTACTGAATGTTCGGCAAACCTATTACATAATGCTTTTAAGAAATACTCGATACAAGTATTGAAAATTTTTAAAAAACAATATAAATAAAACTTGAGTAATATAAATAAAACTTGAGTAATTTAAATAAAACTTGAGTAATATAAATACAACTTGAGTAATATAAATAAAACTTGAGTAATATAAATAAAACTTGAGTAATTTAAATAAAACTTGAGTAATATAAATAAAACTTGAGTAATATAAATAAAACTTGAGTAATATAAATAAAACTTGAGTAATATAAATAAAACTTGAGTAATATAAATAAAACTTGAGTAATATAAATAAAACTTGAGTAATATAAATAAAACTTGAGTAATATAAATAAAACTTGAGTAATATAAATAAAACTTGAGTAATATAAATAAAACTTGAGTAATATAAATAAAACTTGAGTAATATAAATAAAACTTGAGTAATATAAATAAAACTTTAGTAATATAAATAAAACTTGAGTAATATAAATAAAACTTGAGTAATATAAATAAAACTTGAGTAATATAAATAAAACTTGAGTAATTTAAATAAAACTTGAGTAATATAAATAAAACTTGAGTAATATAAATAAAACTTGAGTAACATAAATAAAACTTGAGTAATATAAATAAAACTTTAGTAATATAAATAAAACTTGAGTAATATAAATAAAACTTGAGTAATATAAATAAAACTTGAGTAATATAAATAAAACTTGAGTAATATAAATAAAACTTGAGTAATATAAATAAAACTTGAGTAATATAAATAAAACTTGAGTAATATAAATAAAACTTGAGTAATATAAATAAAACTTGAGTAATTTAAATAAAACTTGAGTAATATAAATAAAACTTGAGTAATATAAATAAAACTTGAGTAATATAAATAAAACTTGAGTAATATAAATAAAACTTGAGTAATATAAATAAAACTTGAGTAATATAAATAAAACTTGAGTAATATAAATAAAACTTGAGTAATATAAATAAAACTTGAGTAATATAAATACAACTTGAGTAATATAAATAAAACTTGAGTAATATAAATAAAACTTGAGTAATATAAATAAAACTTGAGTAATATAAATAAAACTTGAGTAATATAAATAAAACTTGAGTAATATAAATAAAACTTGAGTAATATAAATAAAACTTGAGTAATATAAATAAAACTTGAGTAATATAAATAAAACTTGAGTAATATAAATAAAACTTGAGTAATATAAATAAAACTTGAGTAATATAAATAAAACTTGAGTAATATAAATAAAACTTGAGTAATATAAATAAAACTTGAGTAATATAAATAAAACTTGAGTAATATAAATAAAACTTGAGTAATATAAATAAAACTTGAGTAATATAAATAAAACTTTAGTAATATAAATAAAACTTGAGTAATATAAATAAAACTTGAGTAATATAAATAAAACTTGAGTAATATAAATAAAACTTGAGTAATTTAAATAAAACTTGAGTAATATAAATAAAACTTGAGTAATATAAATAAAACTTGAGTAACATAAATAAAACTTGAGTAATATAAATAAAACTTTAGTAATATAAATAAAACTTGAGTAATATAAATAAAACTTGAGTAATATAAATAAAACTTGAGTAATATAAATAAAACTTGAGTAATATAAATAAAACTTGAGTAATATAAATAAAACTTGAGTAATATAAATAAAACTTGAGTAATATAAATAAAACTTGAGTAATATAAATAAAACTTGAGTAATTTAAATAAAACTTGAGTAATATAAATAAAACTTGAGTAATATAAATAAAACTTGAGTAATATAAATAAAACTTGAGTAATATAAATAAAACTTGAGTAATATAAATAAAACTTGAGTAATATAAATAAAACTTGAGTAATATAAATAAAACTTGAGTAATATAAATACAACTTGAGTAATATAAATAAAACTTGAGTAATATAAATAAAACTTGAGTAATATAAATAAAACTTGAGTAATATAAATAAAACTTGAGTAATATAAATAAAACTTGAGTAATATAAATAAAACTTGAGTAATATAAATAAAACTTGAGTAATAGAAATAAAACTTGAGTAATATAAATAAAACTTGAGTAATATAAATAAAACTTGAGTAATATAAATAAAACTTGAGTAATATAAATAAAACTTGAGTAATATTTACTTTTTGAACAAAAGATCTCTGGCTGTACTATGTAGAAGGAAAGTTTCAAAACACTTTTGTATAATCGTTAGGAAGTGCAACTTGGTTTCTTTGCATATTGTACGTATTCAAATTTATAAATAGTTATTCATCTGGAGTTTGTTCCAACTTCTGTTTATTATGAATATTAGTTTTCATCTGGTGAATATTCAGAATTATAAAAAGTAATGTTTTCGAAGGTAATCTTCCAGGCTGGTGTGTAAGTGGTGCTGAGTAGCTTTAGCACAACATGGACTCAGTCATTCAGATTATTTCATATTGTATGATAAATATATTCATTGGTTGAGCTTTTGTAATACAAATGACTGTTTACTTTTTCCGAGTTTGCAATTAATCTAATTTAACACTTAACCCCAGAACTCCTCCTAGTTGAAATATTCGAATCTGTACGAACCCTTGCATCGACGGGAGTCAGGATTTAATATGAATTAATGTGACAGCTCGTTGATTTAAAGATACCCAACTTATGTGACTATAACTTCAAACGATTCCCTGTTTGGTTCTTTACGATTTCTTACGGACCTTACCCTCGCCCTACCATACACTTGACGACCTCCGGCTTATTCCTCTTCAATCGTCCTCGTTGACCTTTCCTCATCCGCAAGAAAGTAATCGTTTATCTCTTGACTTCACCGGATTTATCTTCTTACATTTTATCTAACCTGAAATTACACTTAACCTGACTATCTAGTTTCAGGGTAATAGTGCAGAATATGCCTCCTTATTAAGTCTACATTATTATTATAATCACACACACACACACACACACACACACACACACACACACACACACACACACACACACACACACACACACACACACACACACACACACACACACACACACACACACACACACACACACACACACACACACACACACACACACACACACACACTCAGACAGACACACACACACACACACACACACACACACACACACACACACAACATTTTGTACATATTTTAGTTTATTCCAGTTAAATTTCACATATCTCAGAGTCTTTTTATTACTTAAATATTTTAAGGTTATTCTATTTAGTTACAATAGGCTATGCCTTTTAATACAAACTTTATTCAATTCAATGTCACACTCTTGTTAACATTTACCCCTTTTCAGGTTACCCTAGTTAGTTATACTAGTCTGTACATTTAATATAAGCTCCATTGACTTTCAGTCCTATACTTATCTACCATGTTAATAACGGATTTTCATCTGTTCTTCCAGAATAAAGCCATATTTGATATTATCAATTAAACTTATTACGTTAATTCTCATTTCAGGCAAACGGTTGAATGGAAAATCAATTTAGAATATTTATAATTTAATTTAGGTAACCTAAGAGAGGTTTCTCTCCCTTGAGCTATTAAATTTTTATTTAATTTTGACTTGAATTTAATATATTTTGAAATAAAGATTTATTGAAAAGAAAATTAAATGGTTTATATGACCTTGTACTGCAAAAGGAGAAGTGTTTTCCAAAAGTGGTTAGTTCTCGGACGTTGTCCCTCTATTTCTTAAAATTTTGTTGTTCTCTTGCATTGCGTCTGTGAAATTCTGTGTGGGCACTTTCTTGGTCGAGATGATGTTATGAGGATATTTGAGCATCTGCCCAAATATCTGTACTCTCCCCTGTCACATCGAATTATATTATACAGTCTAATTACAACATATTTTTGAACTTTAACGTTGCCTGATGGTAAAACACGACCGCTGGTCAAGACGTTACTCCTCGCGTTAGCTCGACAAAACCACGCTTTCTTCTTCAAAGGACCAAACTCCTACGTCACTACGTCCATCTTAAAGTTTAAACCAATGGGAACTCCGTTACCATGGTAATCGTATTGTTTATTTATAATCTCCAAACCATTTTACTTTATATTAGCTCAACTTATTTATTCTCGATTTTTAAGAAAGTCTTTTTTTAATGCAATGTTTTACTTTAATTTTGTAACTCTCATTTAAATAGTTTATTTGTCTATATATATTCCAATTTATTTAATTTACTGTTCCTTTTCATATATCAAACCACGACGGCAGCGCTCTTTCCTCAGTGTGACAAAATCTTATAAACAATCTAATTACACGTTTTTTGAACCGAATCAAATGTAGTTTTCTTCCTAGCCTCAATTATTGGCCATACCATTGCTATGTAAATCTGTTTACATTTCTTTTCCCTATAATCACCATTTTTTATATCCTTAATATAAAATAATTTTAATATTAAGGACTTTAGCCTAGTTACATATTCTGTACTATTGCCATATCTGCATCGATCATTTTGGCCATTGCAGATTGTATAACACAAGATAACCAGTAACGTATCTATTGTTTTCTTATTAATGGGGAAAATCTCATATGCCTGCACTAACCCTCTGGCAAGTATAGAGTGCGGGACTACAGATACGCGTATCGGCGTAGTGCCGTCTTTCTTATTACTACTTTTTAATGTGGCACATTAGGTGACTTTACTGTAAAACATCGATCATCCAGACTACCGAAACTTCGGATTATCCAAACTGTATAATTAGCTTCAATTTTTAAAAATTACAGTATTTTAAAAATCTGTGCAGTATGGTATTTAATGATTTTCGTTATTACAGTTTAGGTGAATGTTGTTTGGAAAACCATCCTTCTTTGTTAAAAAAGTTTCAAGTTTAATCTTCACATCACAGAAATACACATGTTAAAGGTATCTTCTCCATTGTTTCTATACTAAAGTATTCTATTTTATGTTGATAAAGTTAGATACTACCTATTAAAAGATTCCATTTTTGAAAGAAAAGATTTCTTTTAATGTACACTAGACTCAAATAAAAAAAAGTTAAAGTACACACTCTCAGTTAATTTATAGTATCAAGTATATATTTTTTGATAATCTTCAAATTAAATTTTTTATAATTATTTAAAACGACCGGTCCGGATAAACGGACGTCTGGATAATCGAGGTCTGGATAAACAGACTTCTATTTTGTCTATACATTCAAATGTTTTGTGTTTAGTTTTATTGTAGGGTACATAAATAACCTTTCCTTTATCCTGCTGAACATTATAAACGTTTACCATTTATTTCTACATATACGGGTCGGTATTTATAAATAATTAAAAAAACAAGAAACAATGTTTTTTGTAGGGAAGTAATGAAGGAAAAGGTTTTGGATAAAAGTATGCGCCAAATATAATTTGAACATATTTTACATGATTTCTTAATGAAAACAACGATATATAGTATATGTTCGATGTTTATGGTATATTCCTTAAGATTATTTAATAATTCACCAAACAAGTCTTTCTAAGGAAAACCATTCGGAGAATTGTGAAAAATAGTTTAAGAGTCAATCTCTTTTCTTCTGTAAAAAACAATTATTCTATTAACGTTAACCTTCTTGTCTTTTTATTCATCAACTAGCTTTACCCGGCACACGTTGTTGCACCCGACACCATAATTTTTGCAATGAGACAAGCAAACCCAAATATCGAAATAATTATATTTCGATTACTGTAACGCTAACGGATAGACAATGTTTTTCTTTATTTCATTAGGCGTATAAACATAACAATTTTAGGTGTCCCAACACGTGAGCAGCAACATATAATTGGCCGTGGTAACCGCGGTTTTTTTGTGGTTAGTCTTGTTCCGTTGCACTGCTTTGGTTGATTGAAATTTAGCAAGAGTATTAACGGCTATTCTACGTTTAATATCAACTGTGATATCAATAATTGTACATCGAATATAGCAATTTTAAATAGTTTAAAATAATTAATATAGTATTTTTATTTTTACATAATGTTTATAATATTTTAAAATTAATTCAAGTAACGCTAGAATGGATATACATTTTAACATTAGAACTATGGAAAGGCGGTACACTGAACCATCCTAGGCCCCTGGGTCTGGGCCGTTTAAATCTACAGTAGTCGTTTAGGCGTCCATAAGATACATACACACATACATCTATACATGGGTGTTTGAAAAATCGTAAGCTTTTGGGGCAGAAGCCTGTTTATGGATCTACACCAAACATAACATGAACCATTCTGTGAATATGTTGAACAATCCCTTCAAATTTCATTAACTTATGTTCAGCGGTTTACGCGTTCATAGGACATATACATACACACAATATACACGGTTTTTAAACCATCTTAAGGCTCTGGGGTGGAATCCTGTGGAAGGAGACAAACCATCTTGGGAATGTAAACAATCTATTCAAATTATTTTAATCTCGGTTTAGTAAGTTAGACGCTCATAAGATACATGCAAACACACATACATATATACATCGCGTCATATATATATATATATATATATATATATATATATATATATATATATATATATATATATATATATATATCTGTGTGTGTGTGTGTGTGTGTGTGTGTGTATGTGTGTGTGTGTGTGTGTGTGTGTGTGTGTGTGTGTGTGTGTGTGTGTGTGTAAAACATGTTCGATATTTATGGTATAATCTCTAAGATTATTTAATATTCTCTAAACAAATCTTACGGAAAACCCCATTTTTCAAATAGTTCAAGAGTCAATCTTTCAGTCTTCTTATTCTATTAACGTTATCCTTATGTCTTTTTATTCCTCAATATTCCTTTACATTGTTGAGTGAAGCTCAGTAACGTGTGCTGAGCATATCTCTTTTATGTGTCTAGTAACTCATTGGCTCACGATAAACTCAACATAGACTCAGTTGGGCTCAGTTACGTTTGTTTGACCATTTTACCGTAGGCAGGATGTTCTATATATGGCGTAAGCCCACTATACACGGACAATTGAGGCTGTCCGGGAGCTTCTCCTAAGCCACAAGTAGCTTCGGAATATCGTCTTGACCCTAGGTTTTCGTTGGAACTCTGAATCCCATCTCAGTGTGAGGCCAGAAATGAGTTGGATACTTATAGAATGTCACTGGGTTTAATCACGAACGAGATCATAAATTAAAACTTGGAGTACTGGCTGAACCTAATCACCAATAACGCCTTTACAAGTAATTAGTCTCTTAGAGTAGTGGTTACAATTGCAGATTACAGAATATTTACATTTACTTGCTAAAGTGTATTCATAGGGCGAGGAAGTTGAAGATATTCCTAAGTATTATTCACTGTAATTCGCCGTCTTTCTTTTTCTAACGTTTCGTTTCACTTCTGTGTTTTATGAACAGCATAATAGAAAATTAGAAGGGGCACTAGAATATCTTGATGTGCCCATAGTCCTCCCGATTTTTTGGCAAATATTTTAATTACATAGGACTAAGAGTCTACATGGGCTAAAGGAATAATAATGTACAAATTATTTCATTATTATTATAACTAATTTTAGTTTTGTATTTTACCTGTTTGGTAAATATTTTCATGATACAAAATAACAGTTTTATAAATATGTAAGTTTCATTATAAATTATTGCAAAAATCAAAACAATAATAAAATAGTATCAAGATAAAACTCCTTACAGATTATCAAAGTTTGCTAAAATTTTAATTTCTGAAGTTATCATTTTAAAAATTTTGTTCACTACACCAAGAAATCTTGTTGTTTTAGGAACTCTTTATAGGCCTATATCTGTAAAAACACAATAGAAATTCTGTTGACTCTAACTTGAATTTTTTAGGGTAAAAATAATTGACGGATATCCATTTTTTAGTATTTAGTATTTAAGTAATGTGTAATGTTATTAACAAATATTTATTAGCTATCAAATTACCGATTTATATTTAAGAAGATTATACATTTATAAAAATGATATTTATAAAGCTTTAGTTATATACATAAGTATAAACAAGGAAGGTTTTTACTCTGTATAAAATATATATTCTAGTAAATATACAAATTTATTTGAAACATTCGTGATCTGTAAAGCTTAAACATTCTTGACCCGTAATGCACAGACTTAGTAACTATATTTTAATAAACTTATACATTAATAAAACTAACAACTAATTAAGAGTTTTACAAAAAGACACTCTTAGAGCTGAAGTTTGTACGTTGTAATTAAATCCCACAGTTTTAACATCCTTATAAGGTCAATTGATGCAATAAGAATGAATGAGATGAATAAATCTGGACCTAATAAAATAAAACGATATACCAACCTTAGATTTAAAATAAGTGTAACACTCTGAGTTAAGTAGCGTAGATAATTTTTGTCATTAATGTCTATGTTTTAGTATATTGACGATAAACACATACACCTCCCTCAACTGAATATAAGGGAGTAATCATGACATCTCGTGTGAAGGGACGAGTACCTGAATCAAACCTTCTCTCTATCGGTGTGTACCCCTATCAGCCCCTTGTAGGGAAAGTGAAAAGGAAGGTTTAATAGACCTAGGTAGTATAGAGATAAGGATTTGAAGACCTTTTAGCAAGGCATCGCTTAGGGTCTGAATCATCTTCGGGACCTGCTCTCAACTGAAGTGAACAGAAGAAACTACCCACCACTTGGATTTGTTTCTCAATTCTTTGCATTAGTTCACACTCTCCTTATATATATATATATATATATATATATATATATATACTTCTGTGTGTGTGCTTTTGTGTGAGTGTGTGTATGTGATTGTTTGTGAGATTGGGTGTGTTTGATTGTGTGTGTGTGTGTATGTGTGTGTTTGTGTGTGTGTGTGTGTGTGTGTGTGTGAGTGCGTGTGTGTGTGTGTGTGTGCGTGCGCGCGCGAGTGTGTGTTTGTGTGTGTGTTGAGATGGCCAAAACCGTCTCAAGGGAAAAGATTGAAGCTAGCACAAAATCTTTTCAAACATTGTTATAAGAAAAAAGTAATAAATTGTTAATTAGATTAAATAACAAACGTAGCAAATGTAAGTATAAAATTTAAGAAATGAACCACCGAAGCTAAATATAAAATAAGATAAAAGGTAATTGTGTTAGAAGCAAAATTAATGAAAAGGATATAATTGAAATTATGTACTAATAGAGTAAAAGAAAGAAAGGTTGTGTAATTGGCCCAAAAACGATAAACTGTCTAGGGAAGAAGAAATATGTCTAAAGTAGCGTAACTCACGAACGGAAAGGGTTAGAAATGTCAATCAAGTTTGTAGCAGCATCTCAAATCATGATAATGGACCATGGTTTAAGGAATTATCTAAATTTACACCGCAAGGAACACTTACGAGGCCTAGCTAAAATCGGACCAAAACAAAAAGAGAAAGTTTAATAGACAACCCCCTTGCAGGTCTGAACTGCCTTGTCTAATGTAAATAAAAACACGGCTTCTAGAAGGGGTGGGGAACCGCTCTTGGAGAAAGCGAGTCGAGAGACTCAAACAAGATTTAGAACCGAACGGACGTATTTCTAGTAAGGACATCCAGAGGCGTTTCCAGGATGATGTTCCGTGGCTATACACAACAAGTAGCCCTAGATGGACGTGACGATGGTCTGCTTTGCGACGCTTCCGAAACGAACTTTTTATTATTTTTGTAAAATGTAAATTAATGTAGAAAAGTATTAAAGACGGCCCTTAAACTGATCTAGTGCGTTTGCTGCTGACCCAAGGACTCCAGGACCACATCCGAGGGGGAACCAAGGATTCCAGGACAACATCCGAGGGCCAAGAGGAACAATCACAGTGAAAGTTTTAGGGCAAGTCTAAATTTTAATAGTATAAACCAATTTTTAAAAATGTATAAATTTTCTAAAGAATAATTACCAGATTTTGAATTAACAGTAAAATCATCAATTAATAAAAAAGTAAATTCAAATTAAGAGAGTATATAAGCAATTGACTTTTTTCAAAAAGCTTCATAAAAGGTGGTTATAAAATAAAATATTGTTCCAGTAATTAATATTAAATATGAAAAGCAAACGGACTGGAGGGTGTCGGCTCCCGCCGAGGAACGAGAAGTTAGGGAAGGCCGCGGCAGTGTGTGTGTGTGTGTGTGTGTGTGTGTGTGTGTGTGTGTGTGTGTGTGTGTTTGTGCGCGCGTGTGTGAATGTGTAAAGCAGTTAAAAAATCTAAATTCATTACTTTCAATTTAATACATAATGAGTTGACATGCAAAACACATAAATATGTACTGAACTCACAGTACTAACTTGGGGTTACGGATATCGATCTATTGAGGCAAGGAACTGTGTTTCGTAAGAGACTACTGTCACACTTTGCCTCAGTTTCAAGTAGATTCTGGCAATGTATTGTGTTTGGCAGTGTTCATCAAGAACGAGAGTGAATTATACATAAACCCTAAATTGGCTGTTGACAGTAGCAATCACGCAGAGGTTGGTTGTAGTTGTGGTGTTTAGATTTTTAAGAGGTGAGGAGAACATCTTAGCAGTATATCTTTCTGTCGTTTGTACAGTCATGAACAAGTACGAGCACCACCGTCTGTAAAAACATTTTAAAATAATAAAGGCGTTAAGAATTGGGAAAGTTTTCCTTGTTTTCAGACACAGTTTAGTAACTCTGTCTCAGAAAATATAGGGGAGATCGAGAAGTTTAGTAACTCTGTCTCAGAAAATATAGGGGAGATCGAGAACTTGTCAAAAATAAAGGTCATTGTCAGAGACTAAGGTCAGGATCTACAGATGGCAATATCAGTGCTGTTCGAGTGCTGGTATCGCAGGTGACAGTGCAGAATCACCAAACCGTTCTTGCAAACGTAAAATTTTCTGAATGTTTAACGTCTTCATTGGTTAAAATTTGAATGATAATGAGTTGAGCACACACAGGTGTACCTCTTGCTCGGGCAGGTCTGCACTGATGCTAACTAAGCTGCTCCGCCCCAAACTAATATAACAAACAACAATCCAACATATAACCAAATATTACAATTACACCTGGCACGATAGTATTGTTACCGTCAAGAGTAAAATTACTGTTTACATTACATTCAGCGTAGTATGGTATTAAAGCCAATCAGGTTGTCTTCGCTGTGAATATTAATCTATTTTTAAAACATATTTTCAGCACATAAGTACATTCAAGTACAATTTTTATCTAAAAAGAGATGATTATTTGAGAGAGAGAGAGAGAGAGAGAGAGAGAGAGAGAGAGAGAGAGAGAGAGGAAGAAAGACTGAGTGAGAGTGAGAGAGAGAGAGAGGGGGAAGACTAACAGAGTAATAACTACAGACTGCCCTCAGCTTGTTAGGATTTTACAGCTGAGATTTGGGCTACTCTCAAAGCTTCAGCAAAACTTCCCTTGGCTAACTTGTTTTTCTAATTTCAAAAATGTTCTACAACTTACTCAGGATATGCATCCCAGGAAGTCTATATTGTTAGTTATTGTTAGCAGAAGACATTTCTTGTTAGTTATTTAATTGGGTTGTTGTTTCATTTCGAGGGTATTTAGGAAACATTTTACTTGACTGTAAATGTTCGGAATTTCCGGAAACACAACATTGGATGCAATTCCAAGGTATAATAATAAAATATTTTGCAGGTATATTGTAAAGTAGCATAATATAGTGTGTGTTTTTTTATAAAGAACATTTTTAAACTTCTATGTGGATTTTAAAGAGTGGATAAATGTTTGATTTTTTAAAAAATTGGTATTCAGTTTTATTAATTAAAAAAAATAAAGTTGTATTATTTTTAATGTGACCGTGACTTTCTATATCATCAGGTATAATTTTTCTTGCATTATCGAGTTTTACGAAAACTCTATTGTGGCATTTCGATTGACAATATTAGTTTTCTGAAAACGGAAAGAATTGTTATTACTGAACAAATAAAACTCATTGTATTTTACTTCATGAAGTTATGTTTACGTTTGAATTGAAAACATTCCTTATATATTAACTGAAGGAAGCTGAATATTCTTTGAAGGGAGACTAAGGACCAGGTGTTCGTTATGGCACTCTGCAAAAGTTATTAGAAATCATGTACAAATTGGAAGTAATTTGCCTTGCAAGAGTATGCCTTTGTAAAACAATCTTTTGTCCAATATTTCCTAAAAATAGTATTTGATTGGAAGTGGATATTTTTTAACTTTATATTTAATTGAAAATCAGTTTTAAAACACCTTCTAACGCTAATTTATAAAAAAAACCTTTAAATGAACAAAACCGAATAGCAGATTTTATTAGGATGATTTATAACATAATTTTCTATTAAAAACAAAAGATAGATTAAACGACATGAAACGGTATTAATAATAAGGAACAAGTGATTGTCCGCTTTAATGATTATAAAATTTCAATCTTTTGCTGTGAGTATTTTCCGTGATTTAAAATAATTTTACAATTTTGTAATCAATTTAATTTTGTCCTCGTCACTGTTATGATATATGATGCTCACGAATACCAATAAAATGATCTAAGTGCTTTAAAAAGAAGAGTGTATTAACATGTATACACGTACCCATAGCAACACTTAGTTTTGGTGTAAATGAGGACCACTGTTTTGGGAAATGTATTCCATTATAAACCGGATCATTACGTTACGGTCAGAGGTGAAATGGAATACATCTCTCGAAATGGCAGGTCTCATTTAAACCAAAAGTCAGTGCGTATAGTACTCCCCAAGTGTATATATGTATTGGCATATGATGTGTAAGTGTATAGTAAGAGTATTTTTTATAAGTGGATAGTGTAAAATAGTAGTTTAAGATAGAAATTTAAACTAATAATAATAATAATATTAATATTAATAATAATTTTTTGTTTTTGTTTTTTGTTTTTCTGTGGAGGTTAGAATGCATTTACGCACCATCAAGTCTGCCTTGGCAGACCTGATGTCTGGGACTCCTGGTGAATACCCACTAAACCCTTCCTCCTTTCCGGCCCTCTGTAGATCTGATGAGTGTATTACTGTGTTAGCATTCTTCCTGGTCAGAAGACCATTTATTAACCCCATTGGTTTCTATTTCTAAAACTGAATGTATTTGGCCTGGTCACTGATCTTGACCTCGACCATCTTCTTGTCTCATTTTACTCCGCAGTATGATTTCGATATATGTCGCTATCTCTATCCAGTTTGGTTCGCTCCACAGCATCTTGCCTACAACGGGTTTATTGGCCCGTTGCTTTCCGATTGCCATATTCTGCACACAAAGAAGGTGTGTTCGGGGTTATCGGGTGACCCTTCACTACAATGGGAGCAATTTGGATTATTCACCTTTCCCTTTTTATATAAATAGACCCGGAAGCAACCATGTCCTGTCAAGAACTGTGTACTGCAGAAGTTTACCTCTCCATGCTGCCTGTTAGTCCAACTGGATAGGTTTTTGTTTAGTTTTGCGGTCTACCTTCCGGTGGGTTCTATCGGAACGCAAGATGTCTTTTGTATATCAGAACGATCACGATTTTTTCCAGAGCCAAGCGCAGTAAATGCTCCATCATCCAGCTGTTAACACGATGCATTACTTGGGTCAATCGCAATTGGGCGAACTATTGGTTTCTTGCTGTAATGATCGCAGCAATGTCGTCTGCGTATCCCACTAGGAAAGTTCCCTCTGGTATTATTATACGAAAATTACTGTCGTAATTTGCATTTCAAATGTCCGGGCAGAGAATGGAGACTTGAGCTGCTCCTGCTGTTAGTTTCTCCTTTCTAGATCCATCTGAGGTCTCGTATATCAGAGACCGGTTGTTAAGGTAGTCCCGTCCTATCCGTAGGAGATACTTTTTTGGAGATTTTTTTGTCTGCCTATAGCAGCCTTCATTTTGCCTAGTACCACTTGGGATTTTTTGAAGTGGTCTGCTTCCTCTCGGGCAATTTTTTGCAGCTGTTTCTCTTGAAGAAGTAGCTGATGAGAAGGTTCTGTGATTTTGTCTCTCGGTGTTCCAGCTCCCGCACTTCCATTTTTCCTCCTTTGCGCAACCAACGGGAAGCATCACTTTTTCCTGCCTATCTTTGGGTCACTTCTTTTCCTTTCAAGTGGCTTTGGACCTTGGAGCTCATAGAAAAAGAATCTCTTCCCTTACCACTTGTCACATTTTTATCCAAGGGGAATAATAATAATAATAATAATAATAATAATAAAAATTAAAATAATGATAGAAATAATAATAATAATAATAATAATAATAATAATAATAATAATAATATTAATAATAATATTTATAATGAGAAGAAGAAGAACCGTTGTCATATTATGTTGAGCCCATCGCTCTAGCATATTTATGTTCGCTAAAATACACATACAAATGAATTTAATAAAATTCAGTTTATGGATTGTACCAGACCCTATGTTGTAAGAAAATATGATACGGCCTAAAAGCTATTTGTACAAAACCACAAATTAAATAAAGAAACGTGATATTTTCCTTGCGGTGGCGCAACTCAGTAGGAAAAGTTTAATTATTTCTCCGTCCCATTGCGTCTTAATAAACAAACAAACAAACGACAACAAACTCGTCCAGTTTATTGGATTTATATTAACTTTATGAGATATACCAGTACCACTGACGTGTCTTGCAGGAGACTAGGCATTGCAATTTGTTTTAGTATAGCTTTTGTATACTTTTTGTTCTTTTCTTGTTTATTACTTTACGTAACATTCGTTCTATGAATATACATTCGTTCTATGATAACATTCGTTATCTCTGTTATGATTATGTTCATGAAACTGATTTTGTCGTTTCATGAAATTGTAATAGGCATTAAACCTGGATACAAAGTAATGTTAACACTGTTTATGTGGGAAAATATAAGGTTTTGATAAGAAAAAAAATAGGATATTAAAAAGATGAATGGAATTATTTTATAGGTTCCTTATTTTTTCTAATAAAAACCTTAAATTTTCAAAAAATGATAAAATAATATACAGAAATTTAAAAGATTTGTTTTTTAACATTTTAAAAGTAAAACGCTTTACTTTACGAATTAGTCAAAACATTTACGTTGGCCATAACGACGGAGCATTAAATTACACATTTGAAACATTTTTATAATGGTTCAAGTTGGGTTTCTATAAAACAAATCTGTAAAAAAAGTGTAAATAACTGCCATTTTCAGACCATTTTAAAACTCTTCCAAGACATTAACTTCATTGACATGGTATGTGTTGTCACATTGTCAAAAAAATGTAAAAAAAGAGCGTTGGTGGTTAGAATGCATACATTATTATTATACTTGTACATTTGTGATTATAAATTTCAAAAGTTTTTAATGTGGATATTTTATTTCCTTTAGACCCTTTAAGGTCTGGAATTGATATATTGCCTGAGCGGCCAAATTTATTATACGTATTGTGTGGTTTTGTGTAAGCATTAGTGTTTTATTTATACTTTTAATTAAGGTTTTCCTTTGTTTAGTTCATATAATATATTTTTTAGTTGGTGTTTTAATTTTAGTCCATTATGTTTATGTGGGATTTTTGGTTTATTTTGTTTATTGTTTTTATCAATTTTGTAAAAAAATAATGCTGTGTATAATTTTAGGTTCAACGTATATGCATTTAGTCAATATTTTTTTATTTTACAAAAATCATTGCACTCATAAGCGTAATGTTAAAGCTAACACATTTGAATAGGTTTAAATCTCCTAAAAGACAGTATCAAAAGATTTTTTTTGTTTAAACAAATGGGGAAACAATCCACTGGGTGTAAAGATTTAACTTTTAATTTTAAATAAACTGGAAGGTTAATTCATTATATATAAAATTGCTTCCGAGTTTATAAAGATATTTGTTTCTCTCTTTAGTTTCAAGTTAATTTTGTAAGTTTAATTCGGGTGTAAGCCTAAATATCAAACACAAATATTGATAGATCATTCTGTTAGGGGACTTATGGCATTAGCTGTGTTGGTTCTATACTGAGCAAATCAAACCGCTAGAATCATGTATTTTGCAACTATAGGGTTTTATGTAAGTGTGTAAACATATGTTATAAAATGTAGTCTTGGTGCTCTGGGTAAGAGGATAACATTCAATTTATTTACATACAAATATATTGATTTTATTATAGTTTCCATTAATATTTTACGGTGATTTAATGTCGAATAGCAAAAAGACATTACCCTCAATTGTTCGACAATTTAGTTCGAACTGTCTCGATGTGTCCCAAAGGGAAATTTGGAAGCTAATGATTAGAGAATTGGGCTACGTTACACACCCTATTCCACTGTACCAAGTAACTAAATTCAGGAAACTTGACTCACCTTCTTGCCTCAAGACCAAAAGGAATGAACATTTGTAAACTTTGACAACCTAAACCGAGGAACAACTGAGTTAGTAAATGTTATTTGGTTATTAAAATTCAACATTAATTATAAGAAATAGAATAAAGAATTTTATTTTTGGTGGCTACAAAAAAATAGTTTTGAGTTACAAAAGTAAAATTCAGTTAATAAGAGAAAACGAAAATAGATGGAGATCTGCTGTAAACAAATAACACAATTTTTAAATCTCTACGGGAATAACTATTTTTGTGCCGTCTTTTAAAACAAATATTAAATCAGATATAGATTAAATGAGTAAAGTTGAATATGTAGTTATTCAATCGTGAGACGGGAGCAACAATTTGCAAGAACTGCAACGGAACTTTGTTCCTCATTCATATTACATTATTCTAGAACAGTCGGAAAATGAAAATCTGCCAAGCTAAAATGGATCAGAGATACAACATTTTGTAATTAAATTTATTTAAAGTAATGATATTTGTACATCGATTAGCAAAACCATATTCTGAGACTAAACATTACCACAAAATCAGCTAAACAGTTTCTAGTACTATATTGTGTGTGAAAAATATCTAGCTACTTATATGTAGATTGACCAGCTGCTTTGACTGAATCTTAAATTTAACTTAATATTTCAAATGGTAAGGTAGTTGCATATAGACCAGCTATTTTCTATACATTTAGTGAGCGAATATTTATTCAAATACATTCTAGCTTTATAGTTTGTCCATCAAATTAACGGCCAACCTGAGTCCTAGTATGGAATCAGTATGGGAATAGAAGATCCAAACCTCCATTAATTTAGATTACACACTGTAATTGTAATCTAGTCAGAAATACAGTTATTTGTAAAAAAAGTAAAGTTTAATAAATAACGTATTATATCACAGATTGGGAAATGTCTTCTTTAGGAAAATCGATATTAGTTCATTAAGATACATTTAAATACATTTTATAACAATCATTGTAATATTACGTTACAAATATATTCAATAAGTAAATGTACCAGAAATATATGGTAAAGTTGTTTACCCCAGTACATTTTATTGTTCTAAACGAATGTATTAGGAAACTGTTAACCTGAACAATCCATATAATTTATTTTATAGCAATCAATTGTATATTAATAAAGGGCTTGTTCACTTAAAGCTATAAACACAGTTCACGCCCCGGTGATTGTTATTGTTCAAAATTAATTTTAGAAAGGCGTATTCTACATTGTTGTTTAGCGTCAGCAACGGAAATAAACCCTTCTACCGGTAGTGATATATTTTGACATGTATCTTTCTTAAAATATAACAAAAGGTTTAGTCTGCTGTTGTATAGAAACAAATACATACGCAGAGGACACACGTCTTTATGAGCCAGTAGGGCGTATGTCTACTTCTGGTAAGCCGTCCCGACCACAAATACAGCCAAGCTTAAGAGAGAGAGCGAGAGTAGATGCCTTCCTTTTAACTGATAAAAAGTAGATCTACTTGTGTTGAACAGCCCTGCCAATGCCATGCCTAATACAGAGTATATATTCATACTTTACCCCATAGATATAAGTCTAGTTCTGGAAAGAAGCCCTGCAGTGGCCATCCCCCAAAAGAGAATAGATTCCTCTCTTTAACTCGATGGACATCATCTCTGCTAGTGGTAAAAATTTATGCCCTTGCCATCTCTAATACAAGGAGTTGCCATCTCCTTTTAACTCGGTAGAGAGTTGCTCTATTTTTGTTAATAAGCTCTGCTCATTGCATGCTTGATAAATACCGTTAATGTTTCCGTTTACCCCATAGACAGATCTAGGTCTGGTAAGCAGTAATGCCCTTGATATCCCAAAACAAGAGAGTAGATTGAACCAGATAAGGTTTAGATATACTTGTGGTAAACAGCCTCGATCATATCATACCTAATACACTGAATAGATCCTTCTCATTAACCCGATAGAGATTAGGTTTGCTTATGATGAACAGCCCCGAATATGCCGTGCCGAATACACAGGGTAGATTCCTCTTTTAAACCCGAAAGAGATTAGTTTTACTTGTGGTAAACAGACCCTTGGAATCTTCCTTTTGTAAGTAAGCCCGACAAATTCATGCCACATACAGAGGTTAGACACCTGTCTCCAACCCAATAGAGGGTCTCCATCTGGTAACCAGCACCAACTATGTCATGTCACCTCTTTAAAACGATTAAATGTAGGTCTACGTTTGGTCAGTAGGCCCGACATGTCATGCCAATACAAAGTGTAGACACCTCTCTTCAAGCCGATAGAGTGTAGGTATACGTTTGGTCAGTAGGCCCGACATGTCATGCCAATACAAAGTGTAGACACCTCTCTTCCAGCCGATAGAGTGTAGGTCTACGTTTGGTCAGTAGGCCCGACATGTCATGCCAATACAAAGTGTAGACACCTCTCTTCAAGCCGATAGAGTGTAGGTATAGGCCTACGTTTGGTCAGTAGGCCCGACATGTCATGCCAATACAAAGTGTAGACACCTCTCTTCAACCCGATAGAGTGTAGGTCTACGTTTGGTCAGTAGGCCCGACATGTCATGCCAATACAAAGTGTAGATACCTCTCTTCAACCCGATAGAGTGTAGGTCTACGTTTGGTCAAGAGGCCCGACATGTCATGCTTATACAAAGTGTAGAGACCTCTCTTCAACCCGATAGAGTGTAGGTCTACGTTTGGTCAGTAGTCCCGACATGTCATGCATGCCAATACAAAGTGGAGACACCTCTCTTCAACCCGATTAATAGGTCTACCTCTGGTAAGCAGCACCAACCATGTACTACAGAGAGTAACACCTCTCCTTTACCCAATAGAGAGTAGGTCAGACCTACACTGCGTCTTTATTCCTCTTTTTATAAAGGGGCGTAACCGATGGTCCACATACGTCTGATACCCTGCAGACATGATACCCCTACATCCGTTTCGGGGTTGTCATGTGTCGACTTTTAACCTCCTTAATAATAATATTCGCCTTCCTATTGTAACAGCACATGACTACGACTATATTAATAGTCACATAACTATGATAAAAATCGTGTTGTTGGTCATATGAGAATAGATACTCTGATCGACAACTCTAAAACTACATAAAAACTTATGGTATCATAATGGTGGATATCCACCATATACTAAAACAAAGTTTACATATCTGAATGGTCTACATTCAGTTAATCGAAAATACATGAATGTCTGTGTTAGTTTCAAACTGCAGGCAATATTTTTGGAAAGATTAACCCAAACGTGTTGAGAATTGCAATACATTTCACAGGTAAACCTGTCTTGCATTCTCTACCCACTCTAGAATTTTAAGTCTAAGAAAACCTGTTCTATGCAGTATGATTAAAAGTTCTGATTTTCATAGTGATTGGTTCTAAAGAGTTACGTGATGAAAATTTATATCATGAATATTTGTATAAAGTATTGATAAATTTACTAAAAGGATGTAAAGTTGCACTTACAGGTTATCAAGTCACGTTATATAATAGAACAAGTTGAAAAAAATACTAAAAATGTGGAATTATATATTTTTTGAATTATATTAAAAGTCAACAGAAATAGAGGATTCTTTAATATTTTAAAAACTGAAATGAAAAAAAATACGAAAGATTGAAAATATTGAACAAGAATGGGCTAATTGTTTTAAAATTATTTTATTAAAAATGAATAACTTTTTTTGAAAATCAAATTTATAAAAACAGTATCTAGCATTAAAATCATATAATATAAAAGCAAATAAGTAAATAACACAGATGAAAGTTGGGTGCCCTTGTGTTTCATGTTTTTAAAATGTTGGATATCTTGTTACAAATTGTGACAAACAAATTTAGTATAGTGAGTGATTTAGCTTTTTAGTGTCCCATGATTTTTATAGATCCCATGCTTAGTCATACGTTTAGTCGTGGAGTTTGAGTCAAACTTGTAATTATTTTCATTATTTTTATATTTATTAGTATTATTATTTATTTAAAGCTTTTTAATATTAAATTTGCTTTTTTCAATGTAAGATATAATGTACATACTTACATTCTGTTGATGTTTACACACTAAATCATATCTACACAAGTTAAATGGAGAAAAACATAAGAAAAAGTCAGTAAACAGCTCTCATGCAGAAAAAGTTAGGTTTATTTAGTTCTGTTTCCCTGGTGATGATAGTAACTCCATCGAAAAAAGTGTGATAAAATAATTTATTGATTATGAGTTAGTATTCGTTATTATTTAGTTACAATATTATTAATGCTTATAGTGTAAGTTAATTTTGGTGCTTCAAAGTTTTTGTTTTATATATATTTATGTATATATACAAACCTATTAGACCTATTAGAAAAGATGGGCCACTATGAAATAGCAAAATAGGTTAGATCTGTGTATAGTATCACTAAAATAATCTTTAACTAATCAAATTGCTATCAAAACCCTTGATACAGATAGTATTAAATGATTTACCAGTCTTTCATTGAATAGAATAGGTTTCCTTTGGCAATATTGATTTGGCAAATTGCATGCGTCAAGTTGTGTTTATACTCTTCCTTTCCCCAGGGACGAAGCTACTTCTATCCACCACAGTAAATGCTCCAAAGCTCCGCGTTGCGACCTTATTTAGGGAAGTAAGAAATCAATCTACTGCTACGTTTCCCCCATTGTAAACACACACAAACGAACAAATAATCACACACACACACACACACACACACAAACACACACACACACGCACAAACACACACACACACACACACACACACACACACACACACACACACAAACACACACACACACACACACACACACACAAACACACACACACACACACACACACACACACACTCACACATACAGACAGATACACACACGCACACACACACACACACATATATATATATATATATATATATATATATATATATATTCACATACACACACACACACACACACACACACACACACACACACACACACACACACACATATACATACACATACACAAACACACACACACACACACATATATATATATATATATATATATATATATATATATATATATATACCTACACATATAAACACACACACACGCACATACATACTCTTACCGACTTACTTTTTATAACCTCTGCCGTTGTTTATTTCTCTTCCTCAATTGCTAAGTCAGTAAGAAAGTAATGGTTTATCCATTGACTACGAACCTAATTTCATAGACCTGTGCCTCAAGGAATAAACCTCTCAGAGGAACCAACCCCTGAATTTTTGATAAAACCAATTAGCCTCCGATAAGCCCTGTTCAAGCTCCTTTTCGGGTAGTGAAATCTTTGAGAGACACTTGTGATTTAAAGACTATACCTGGATACCTAGTGAACTTATCTTATCTAGAATGAAAACACAGCTAATTGGAAAATATACATTTTTATTTATTTGTTCCAAGGTTCAAATTAATTATTATTGTTTTTATTTAATTTCACAGGATTTTCTTGACTAATTATTTTTTCAAAATTTCATACAACTTGCCATTTAACTAAACATTATTATCTCCTTCTGTTTTTAAATTTTCTTATTATCATTAATTTTACATATAATTTAAATTATCAAAGTTACCATAATTAATTTTGTATATAATTTTGATTAGTAGAGTTAAATTTAACATATTTTAAAATCTGATTCTTTTTCAAACACTTAATATTACTATGTAATGCCTTTAGGCTAGGCCTTGAACAATTAACTTCTTTGGAAGTTATTCATTAGAAATTCACTTAGAAAAAGCCATATAAGATATACATCTTTATACTTAATCCATACATTCCCACAGCGATGGGAATGGAAAGTCAATTTTGAATCTTTATTACTTAAATTTGGGTAACCTAAGAGAGTTGACTAATCAGTCCCTTAGGTTATTCCCATCTTATTTAATTTTGAAATTAAGTTAATATAATTTGAAGTAAAATGTTATTTAAAAAAGAATAATTAAATTGATTATATAACCTTGTACTGTAGAAATCCTTTTATCTTCATTAATGTTGTCATCTGTCGGTCCTGTTACAGCTTCAAGGGTCTTGGTAGGTAGGCGTCTCTCCATAATTTCGGTTAATCTTCTTATTTTCTTTAATTTTGCATTTTGGTGGTCGAAATTTTGTTCTGGGTATATATGAGCCCTTGCTCATATATATCTTCCTTCCCCTGATCACATCGTAGCACTTTTTACTCTGTTTTTAGCACATTTTTTCTTGTCCTGATCGCATGGTACAAAAACACGTCTGCTCGCTTTGAGAGCCTAATGCATTCTGATCTTGGATAGCGTTCTTTTGTGAGGCCTCCTTCTCCAATTTCAAACTTCCCACGTCCCAGTATCCATTTTTCAACTTTTGACCAATCAGAAAGCCGTTGCCATGGCAATTGACTTTGTTTGTTCGGAAATTCTGAACTAAGATTAGTTTCCCTTTTTATAAAAGGCGTTTCTGTATTCTGATGTGTCCTTTGCATTTTTACCTTTTATTTAATAACATATTTGACTTTATTTCTTCTCATTTAATTTAATTAACTTTTTAACATTCTTAATCCAAAGTTCGACTGTAGCGCTTTCGTTTCGTAGTGACAAGATTTATAATCAATGCCCTAAGCGGATTTTTCCGAAATCAAATATGACTTCTTCTATTATAACCTAATTTCTTAGGCTATTACACTTTAACATTTAATCTTTACTTTTACATAAATACTATTTTCCCTAGCTAGGCCTAATTTACTTTCCTCACATCTTAATTTACATTCTTTATTCCTGATTATTTTTAAGTACAATTATTTTAATAGCCGGCATCTAGGCCTAGTTTGTTATACTACACAATTACCGTCTTTTTTTGTTTACATAATTTAGGCTATCCACTTAGAAGTGATAATTTTTCTTATTGCTTATAATTTATGTTTTTTAAGTCTAAAGTTATTTCTAATTTTCTTCATTTTACTATTATTTACCCTAGTTTTAATATTATTATTATTATAATGTTTTAAAATTTTTATATATAAATTTAGTCAATTATTTAACCCGGTTAGGTTTGATTCTGGTATTCTGTACAATTACCCAGATTCTTTGCATCGGACATTCTGGCCGCTGCAATACACATACACAAACACACACACACACACACATATACATACACATACACATACACACACACTCACACACACACACACACACACACACACACACATACATACACATACACAAACACACACACACACATATACATACACATACACACACACACACACTCACACACACACACACACACACACACACACACACACACACACACACACACATACATACACATACACACACACCCACACACATATACATAACATACCCACACACACATATACATACACATACACACACCCACACCCACACACACACACACATTTTACCTGAAATAGATTTCACTGGGTAAACAAAACTGTTGATTAGGTTAATTTTACTCCATTAATATACGATTAATTAAAAGATTATCAACAGACTTTTAAACAAGTTTTCGAAAGATTCTTGGAAATCCCATAAATATTTATACTAACAGACGACTGTTAATAATAAACTAAATTTTGAAATATGAATTAGGTTGGAAAATAGTTTTAGAAAAATAAATAATAGCAAAGTTCTTTCTAGTTTATTGTAAAAACAAGTTAAATGTGTTGCGGGACGTTTTTCATAAATTTAATAACGTCATAATATATAGGGTTATATTTAAAGCTATTTAGGTTGAAACTAACACACAATTTTCTATTCCACTATACCTAATATTTTTTACGTTTGTCTCAGTGTTTGAAACAGTTTAACAAATTTTTAGTTCTGGAGGGATTATAGCTTTCTCAAGTAGCGCGACGTCGTCAATTAGTAATTAAATTAGTTTCTTCTATAACTTTTCTTTTTATTATGAGAATGAATTAAACTCAATGACAGTTGATATTTTTCAAGCAGCTTTCAAACCCACCAGAACGTTAAATGTCTCAAGCACATTTAGATCTAAAATAGGAATATCTTCGATGTCTGAAATTCTCATTAATATACTTTTATATTCTTATCCAATATCATTACCAGAATGACCGGATCGCTAGTAGTTGTGACCTCTGTAAATTTTACATGTTTCATTCATTGTAAGACCATAGTAATCAACACAATAGAAAATTTGAATCATCTAAACAACTCTGAAACCAAACCGAATACATTTTAAAAGAAAAATGTATTTCAATTCTATCAGATGTTTTGAATACATATTATAAAAACAACTAAAATATTAAAACCTATATTGCCGCAGACCACATTCACACAGATTTACAATAAGCCTATCAAATAAGCCCCAACCTAACTAGTCTACTATCTTGAATCGTTAAACATTGCATTGTACGAGTTGGATGAGAAATGTCATTTAATCAGTGGTTTAAGTTTAATCATAAAATAGCGGATAGGGATTTTCAGAGTATAAGGGAATACAAGTGCAAGCGAAATAGCTAGAAGTAAAGGAAAGTTGCTTACACGTATCTGTGTTTGCGCTATAAGAAGGGGGAGTCTCTGTAAGAGAAAGCTTCCACAGGGCGGAGGAGGCTGAAGCACCTGCTATAATCGAAGGTGACTTTCAGGTATATTACTCAACACCTCTGTTGATTTTGACTATGATACGGCTTTTGAATGACAAGAACTAAAATATTTGTATTTGGGGAGTTATACTTCCGAAAAATTATCAGAGATATAAGAACAATAAAACTGCTTACAAAGTTGCCAATATTATTTTCTATACAATTTACAACAAATTATAATTCATCATTATTTTTCCTAAACACTGCAGACACTTCTTCTTTCAAGAGTATTTTTCATTTGGTTTTATTACCAGACCCTGCAAATAATGTTTACCAATAGGGTTGTTACATTTCAATAAGTTCGATATTCAACCATGTTCGTCTCAAATTACATGCAGTCGATCACTCGCTCTGTTTACAATACCCTGCATACGCCTCTTCAATCTTTATTTGAAATATATGACAAAAACTCGAGGCTTTATATTCGCTCAGAAGCCATCGAAGAAATGGTAAACAATTATAAAAGCCTGTGTAATTGTCCCTTTATAAATGTTTGACAATGCACTCAATTGTTAAATAGTAATATAAAGCATTTAAAATAATATAAACCTACTTAAAATTAATTTTTTCACTGTGTATCCTTATTGTCTAACAAATATTTCTTATTAGAGAATAAAGTCTTTCTCTTAGAAATCCTTTTGATATGAATTTGCGTGTGCTTGAGCGAGCGTGCACTCGCTCGTACATGTGTATGTGGTATTTTTCAGATATTTATAGTGATCGGGATTTTTTTACTTTGAAGGTGATTAGTTAGTATGACTATCACCAACAATGATTGTGTAAGGACTATGAATATGGGTAAATTTAAAGTAAGGTTATAAAATACCTTGGTGCTGGAGGTATGGGACCTAGGCTTTTCATGTTTCACACAAAAACCTTTGCTGGATCGCGCCCCTGAAATAACTATACACACTATTGGCGACATAAAAAGGTGTCTTCTCGTTATTACAAATTGTGAAAGTAAGGTAGATTAAATAGTACTAAAACGATATGTTGATCCATGGGTCGCTTACCTGAAGAGTGTTGAGCGAGTATAGAGTGGAATAAGAATGAGAAAAAAAGAGAACGAGGGTGAAGAAAATTGAATGAGGGTGAAAAGATGTGTCTATTCGCTATGGCTATTCTAAGGAACTTTACAAGTATATAGTTTGAGCAGCACAATTTATTGACATAAAAACAAAGGTTAAAATGAAATATAAGTATAAAGCTTTACAAGTTGTATAATTCAACTTAATATCTCAAAAGAACAGGATAAATCATCGCTCACTTTCATGAAAGCTCCAGAATTTTCTAAGCCACAATAGTTTGGAGCCGTGAAAATCGTGACCAATTTATTGCCTGCGAAAAATTCATAACCGTTGGGCACAACTTGATGCGCCCTCACGATGCAGTCGAACCCGTGTTTCTCCAGAAAACTGTTAACCACAGCGATCCCGAAGGTGCAAGATATCCCGCGTTCGTTAGATCCCCACAGTTCAACGTTTGCGTCTGGATCTGACCAAAGTAAATCACAGAGAAGACCTTCTGGAGGCACACCTATCGGTCTGATTATGTCGCGTATTTGGTCCATATTGTCCAGTTCTGGACTCAAGCCTCCATGGCAACAGAACATCTTACCATCGACGATTGCGGTCACTGGTAAACAATCAAAGCAAGAATTGAGAGTCTCCCAAATTTCGATGCTATATCTACGCCTACATTCTTCGAAAAGTCCGTAAAATGCATTCGCAATTCGACTCTCATGGTTTCCTCTTAGTATGTATATATTTTCAGGGTATTTAATTTTATAGGCAAGCAGAAGACATATGGTCTCGATAGATTGAGTGCCACGGTCGACGTAATCACCCAGGAAGAGGTAACTGCAAACCGGAGGGTACGAACCCAAGTCGAACACTCTCAACAGGTCTTCATACTGGCCGTGGAAGTCGCCGCAGATATTCAGCGGACTTTCGATCTCCAGCAGCATTGGTTCCTCCAACAATATATTGCTGGCTTGAAGGCACAGTGACGTTATTTCCATTTCAGTTAACTCCAATAGTTCCGGATCCTTACCGCGAGCTTCCAACAGCTGATTTATTATCGTTTCTATATCAAATGACATTTTTGTCTGACCGTAAACACAATTTTCCGGCTTAATAGTACATTCAATAAATTACACGTTTCAATAAAATTACAATATTTAGTTTTAATTACTCATATAAACAGGATTTTAATAAAATGAAATATTTTGAAACCATGGTAACGGAATAAAAAAAATTAGACATTATGATAATACAAACATTATTGAAGAAGTCATAATCAATATATTAGATTAGATATAATTTCCGTAATGAATTCTGGAATAGATCTTATCAAAAGGTATTTAAAGATGTATTATAACCAACCTTTAATTGATGACTTTTATATAATTGTTAAAAAAAGCAGTAACGTAACAAATATTCAGTGAAGAACGAAATCCATATTTCAGTCTTTCTTTTTGAGGATATCAATCCGATGACCATCCTATGGTAGGATAGCCAAGCAAGACCACATTTCCTTTATTTGTAAGGATTGCTAAATCTTTCAACCATGACTCGAGGATAACCATTTGAAGGGTAGCGTATTCTCAGCCATGAGAATTTAGTTCCAGGAGTTCTTTAGTCTACAGAACGGGATGATAGGAAAACTAAATTTCAAATTTTATTGCGGATACGTAATTAACTATCCACTAAAAAACACGTGAATACAAACTTTGGTTATAAGAGTTATTAAATTTGCGTTTGTCTTTTTAGGATTTATTAAGCAATGGATTTGATTAAGAATAAAACGTAGGTCGTCACAGTGTCATTGAAATCACATCTTGGATTCCCCAAGAGCCAACGTCTCTCAAATCACCAAACATCTCATTACTGAATATTTGATACATGGAATTTTGGTTTGGTAGAAAATTTTAAAACCACAAGAATGGTTCTAGCTAAATTATTAAAAACTAAGGCATTTTTCACTTGATAAAAATTTTTGTGGCATAAAGATAATTATGAATGAAATGTGTATGCCTGGAAATGAGGTCAAAAGATAGCTTGAATACATGTAAACACATTTATTGCCTGATTAACACTTAAGCTCTACAAATACCAGTATATATATATATATATATATATATGTGTGTGTGTGTGTGTGTGTGTGTGTGTGTGTGTGTGTGTGTGTGTGTATGTGTGTGTTTATATATACTGGTATATATTCCGTACAAAATGGTAAATCTTAGGACTTTTGGACATGAGTTTTCAGTGTAAAGATTTTATCAATAAAAGATGATATTTTTCGTTTTTTGTCATTAGAGTTTTCGAGATTCTATGTATTTTCTAATATAGCTATTAACAAACGTAGCGGTTTTACCAATAACAACAATAGTTACACAACATAGTCGATTAAAGAGAACAACAAAACATACACTTACAAGATACAATAATTTTTCTTACTGTCTTGATGTTTTTATATAATTTAGTAATCAACAAAGAATATAACTCTGTAAAATTTTAAAATAGCATTAATATGCATTAAATAGCATAAACATTATTGAACATCAACCTAACTCGGATACAGTCGGCCTACCGTGGGTAATAAACTAAGCAGAAGCTCACACTGATAAACTAACATATGTGCCTGCATTCCTTCAGGCATTGCAATAATTCTGTGTATACAAGATCAAGATAGCAGGATTAGTGCATGTAATGGTGGTGTCGAATGCGTGAAATAACAGCGAACAACTGGACAACATGTGATAGAGTAATAGTTAAAAGTTTCTTAGAAAAAGGATGATAAATAAGAAAAAACGTACAAGAAAATTAGAAACAGTTACTAAGCAGAATATTTTTATTTAACAAGAAAAAAAAATAATAATAATTTACTGAGTGAAATACGAAGATCAGTTTAATCTGTAACGCTTGTTACAGTTAAATGATCAGTTTATCAGTTTAATACAGTTTAAATGTAGACGATATGAGTCGCATGATATATCGGGGCTATGTTTGTAAAAAGAACAATAGTTTATTCGGTAACAAGGTTAACTCTTCCCCTATTTTACCCTGGTCGGAAAACCCCAGGAGCTTTTTGTTCTTTTTGCTCTTTTTGTTCATCATGATAACTAAATGTTTTATAGAATTTGTGTTGAGAAACTATGCTCTACAATACTGTACTAAATACAGTCGCACCAAACAACATGCGATTCTTTAAAATAATACGCGTCCTTTAGTTAATAGTCCTGGAAGGGTTGTGTATACGAGGGGGGTTGTTGAGGAGGCCGCAATGTGTTTATTCTTAGTAAAGATGAATGTATCTCTAAAGGCCTCGTATTTTATTGAGACTGTTGTTATTATCAGGAGATGAAACAGTGAAAAATAGAATAATTAAGAACTCGTCCTGATTAGTTCTTGTGGTCTATGGGTTTAAAAAAACTATTACGATCTTGAGATTTGTTATCGCTGCTCAAATAAGTAAATACAAAAGTCCCTGTAAATTGCACTTATTTATAATCTTGTAGTCCACTGTTCTTCTTTATGTATGTTTGCGCATTTTCATGAATTAACTGTCTTTTTAAGATTTTCTGATATTGTTTGCAGGCTAGATGTAACTTCTGCACAGCAGGACCGTTGAAATCGGAACCATCGATGTATTTAATGGAACTAAGCGAGTAGTTAATTGCGGCACTTGAGCACAAAAAGTGGTGGGGGGGAGTTGGCCTTGAAGCAGTAACCTAAGTCAGCTAACCTAACCCAACCCTAAGTGTGTTGAGTGTTAGGGGTGCATCCTAGGTACGTTTGGGAGCTGCCCCGGGGGTTGCTCTGGGGGTGGATTCGGTGTTGGGGGTGGTTTTTGGAAAAAGTTTTGGAAAAATGTGTGCTGCGTGTTAGGGGTGGAGATAGAGTGTATTTTGGATAGAGGTGGGGGTGGATTCACCTGGGGGTAGTTTTAAATAATATATGAAATCGAAAAAAATTTATCGGTTAGATGCCCTAGACCTATGCCTAATACCTTATGAATAACCTATATGTTATGTGTGTTGTAGTTTCTACAGCGACTATATCTCGGGGTTTGGGAAGCCTTGTTCACGTGGTATGCCTTATAGTGGGCCCTTGTAGGGAATCATGTATGTTGGTTTAGCAATTTTATATATAATGTACACGTGACGAAAGTTTGGAAATTCTAAAGTAGCAAGATATGACCTCTATGGCTCCCAGTGATTAGTTTCAGGGTGAAATTTCACACACGCAAGCATATCGAATGTGGGTTTCAGATAACGTCAACTATCTACTCAGACCGGATATGGACTTCCACACATTTCGAGTCCAGACCATGTAACGGAGGCAGACGAGTGATTGACATCTTCTTGGACGTCCTGATGGACACTGTAGTAATCAATAAAATTTATTATTATTGTATATCAGTTTTTTACTGTTGCTGTATTATATTTAAATAAATTAGGCTGTTGCCTTAAACCATAGTGGGATAGACTCCTTATAAGTCTCAATTAGTATAATGTTGAGAGAGCTTGTAGGTGTGATACAGAGATTTTGAAAGTACAGATTCTACTGTAACACCGTATATATATTTTAATAAATTAGATTGTTGTCATGAACCAGAGTGGGATGGACTCTTTATAAGTCTCAAATAATAACATTTAGTTGAACCATTGGAATTGCTATGCCCTAGATCTATGCCTAGTACCCGAAGATTAACCTGTTTGTTGAGCGTTATAATCAGCAACTATATGCCTTAGGCTTTACTTGCCTTAGATCTATGCCTAGTACCCAATGATTAATCTATTTGTTGAGTGTTATAATATGTACAGCGAGTGTATGTCTTAGGCCTTACTTGCTATGCCTTAGATCTATGCCTAGTACCCGAAGATTAACCTGTTTGTTGAGTGTTATAATCAGTGACTATATGCCTTAGGCCTTACTTGCCTTAGATCTATGCCTAGTACCCGAAGATTAACCTGTTTGTTGAGTATTTACAGCGACTATATCTCTGGTTTGGGAAGCTCCTACACGTGAGGTTACTCGTGCTATTTAAGGTTCTAATTGATAAAGCATACCTAGAATAGAAGACAATGTGTGTAATGCTTAGATCATAAAGGCATTTGCCAGTGATTTACGGATATAGCGGGCCTTATAGTACTTACCATATGAACTTTTCGAATTGCTTGCCTGAGGCTCTACCTGATAGAACATACGTAGATGAGAATGTGTGTGTGTGTGTGTGTGTGTGAGGCTCAGACCATAAAGGCTTTGACCAGTGGTTTACCGACATTGTAGACCCATGTTGGGACTCGTACAAGTTGGCTCAACATAGTATATAAGTCTGTGTATGTTTACACGCATATTTGTTTAACACAATATATAGGGCTATAATGCACGTTGGCTTAACATAGTAATAAGCCTACACACCTTACTGCGACCGTTTGCGTAAGCCTACCGAGCCCCTGCAATGTGATAGGTCGATTCCCCGCACAGGCTGTTGACTATTTGAATTTAACGTAATTGTTGGTCGGTTAAACGGCACGTAAGATAGTGTTTAGTTGAAACGTTGGTCATTTGATTTATCCGATCATTTTTTGATGCTTTCATATATTATTATTATAAAATACCCCCATCCCCCGGATCATACACAAACACCCTATTACAACCCACACACCACTTTTTCTTAGGTTAGGACACTAGAGCGACACAGTTAGGCGATAGTTTTTTCAATGTTGTTTAGTGGAAACGTTGGTCGTTTGACACAGACTGTTGGTTAACTCGATGTAAATTGTTGGCCGTTTGAAATGCGTGCAAGTTGGTCGGTTGAACTTAGCGTAAGACAGTGTTTCAATTTTGTTTAGTTGAAACCTCGATCATTTGATCTAACCAGGCGACGCCATCTTGTCTCAGGTCCCAAACCATCTTATTTCAGGGATCGAATCCAAACCATACAACTTTATTTTTATTCCAACCGTTACATTACATTTCGTATAATTATTCCTTAATATTTACATCACCCAACCGCTCGCTAACTCTCATCATCACAGCCGCCATCTTGAACAGCCATCTTGCTACGTCACAGCCGTTATCTCCCTCCACTTCCATCTGACTGGCTTAGGTTTGAAAAGCCCCACATACCCCCACGATTAGGCGACGCCAAACGTAGCGTATAACAGTTTTTCAATGTTGTTTAGTTGAAACGTTGGTCATTTGATCTAACCGATCATTTTATGGTAATTTCATATATTATTAAAAACAACCCCACTTAAAGCCTGACACTAGTGTGAATTTACCTAAGGCCATGCCTTACTTACGGGTAGCTTTACCTAAGGCCCGGCTCCTAGGTGGCTTTACCTCGAGCTCGCCTCCAGGGTGACTTTACCTAAGGTCTGACTCCAGGGACCGATCAATTTTTTGGCAATCTGATATATTATTTAAAACTACCCCCAGGTGAACCATCCCCCACATTTATCCAAAATACACTCTAAAGATACCACATACAGTTGTTTAGTCATTTGATCTAGCCGATCATTTTTTTGGCAATCTGATATATTATTAAAAACTATTCCCAGGTGGACCCACCCCACCTCTATCCATAATACACTCTAAATTCACCCCCAACAGGCAACACACATTTTTTCACAATTTTTCCAAACACTACACCCCCCCGAATCCACCCCTGGAGCAACCCCCGGGGCAGCTCCCAAACGTACCTAGGAACCACCCCTTACACCGGGGTGGGTTAGGTTAGCTGACTTAGGTTACTGCTTCAAGGCCAACTCCCCCTACCACTTTTTGTGCTCAAGTGCCGCAGTTATTACTTAAGAGTCTCAGCTTTCTCCTCTTACATATCATTTCTTCCTCTTCTGACCCAACCAGTGATATAGTGGGTTCAAAATATTTGTAGGATAGTCTATAGCCACACATTCAAAGTATTAACCTCTTCCATTAAGGTTTCATTCATTTTCCATGTTTCCTTTCCATGTAATAGAAACGGAACACATATCACATGAGAAGTCTGGTTTCGAGAGGTGAAGCTGTTTCAGGTAAATATGAGTTTCAAGTTTCTTCACGATGCTCTTGCGTATATGTTATTCGCATTTCCTTTATTTGGTCACATTCGGTTTGTAATCGAGTGCAAGCTGTCATTAAATGATATTATAATAAAAGCATATTGAAACAAATGGCAACATTAGGTACTATATCGTTCAGTTCTGTAAAAGAATAACCTCAGATGGTAATCAGCCGTAAATAATTTCTCTTGACATGGCATGATCTAGAATACAGAATTAGCATCACATAAAGCAGGAAGAAATTTCTGCACAATGTGAAAAATGCAAGATAGCCAATGTTAGAAGAAAGCACCCATCCGAGCTCTGTCGAACGTTGTATCTTACAGGGATTAAATTAAACCCTATTGAATGAGATCCTTGTCTTTTAATTGGATTATCTACCGCACTGTCCTTCCTGGGCTGTCCTCTTTTTGGTGATAAGTAATGGAATTTGAATATAATATATTCTCACTGTGAATGTCAGATAGTAAATTATTACCGTCAGGGTGCGCCGTTACTATCAACAATTTACATAAATTATTTCAACAATGTACAAATATTGTTTTAAAAATTCTTTACACTGGCTGGTTTTCCATTTTATACTCTCATCAATGGCAATGAAAGAATTTATTTATATACCTTTGTGAGGATCACAATGAATGAAAAATAAATGTATTGCTTCAAAAGTTTGTTTAACCGAGAGTATATTAAACCTAGTTCATTTACATACGAATCCTATATACACGACTTGAAAGTTGATGTAAATTTTTAATATAATTATAGGATGTAATTTAAAAATGAATAACTTAAATTATTATATAAACATAAATGAATAGATTAAAACATATTGATAATTTCGAATTAACGTTTTGAAACAAAGATTGTATTAACCATTTAAAAATATATCTTATGTAGGTCTTTCTCTTTTTGTTTGTCTCTTTCTTTCTTTGTCTGCCTCTCTTTCTTTCTCTTATTATGTACATTAATTTTATGAAATGTTTCTAATCATCTTTGATACTAACCGATAACAAAATAAATATAAAACAGAAAAAATGCTCATTTTGTTTGTAGTAGTATTTTGGTGATCATTCACTACAAGCGATAAGAGTTTACCATTGGTATGGGTAGCGAGATACAATCTCGTTGTAGAAAACATAGATTGTATGATAAAGATAAGATATGGCCATGAGTACTGGTAGAGACATACAATCTGGTTGTAGAAAATATAATTTGTATAACGTCATAATATTGTGTATGGAGGAGGAAGCACATGAAATATACCTGCTCTTTACCGGAGTTTGAAAGAGGTATAGAGTTACACTCTCTTGTAGGAAGGAAAAGGATGGAAATATATAACTGGAAAGGACTAAAGAAATGACGTAATAGCACATTAGTGCTGGTATTAGTACAAAATTATGTCATCGTGGCAGATTAGTGTAGGTGGAGTCACCCTATTCACAAGCTAATTGAAGATAGATATTTACCGAGATTACATGGTGACGAAAAATAGAGAAAAAAGAGCGTGTAGGCTTAAATAAAGTTGAGTTTCACAGTGAATGGCTATCGATGGTAATTGAATGAATATTTTACATTCGTCTCATATATTTGCAGATTGTCAAGTATACAGTATCACTACATATACAGTATAACACATCCTGTAATTATACCAAAAGTAAGGAACGAATCAGCCACAACAAGGCAATGGAAAGTATTAAATAAGTAAATAGCATTTTTGTTTTAGTTTAAGGAGATTAGCAGTACAGTTACCTCTCACTAATCCGGCAGATATGGGGCTGGGATACGGCGAGATTACTGAAAACGCAGGATTAATGCAGGGTTCATTTAAATACACCTTGAATTAAACAATATTAATGTGTATTACCAAAAGTAAAGAAAACTTAGGAATATTTTCAGGTACTATACTTAAAATGATAAAATGAGAATGAATTTACTGATTTGTACTTTACAGTAAAAAGGTAATCTAATATTTAAAGGTAAAAACAAAAATTTAAATGTGTTTCTGTTTACACTTCAACGACATTGTTCATTTTCACTTTAATAACGGTCACTTTACAACATACGGCTTGAAATCGTTTGTATATCACTAGCTGGACAATTAGAATCGGGCGGCGAGAAGGTCCCTTGGTCACTTCCATCGACATACAGTGAAAAATATAAAAGGCCTGTTTACATCTTCCGAACTTGATGCCGGACTACTAGAAAGGACAGATAGCCGAAGGGCCGGATTAAAGAGATTTTAATGTATAACCAATGTTTAAAGAAGGAAAGTATTCTGAATATAGGATAAACGTAGGGGCGTTAAACACCAGGTAGCAGATATAGGGCTCCTCGTGTGTAGTGATAGTGAGCCAGAAGAAAACCTACGATCAATTTTTATTATAAAAATGTATCTACGAGTTACATTATCTATTGGAAGGAGATGGAATTTCGTAGGTCTAACAAAAGAACATAATTATCCTTCTTTACTGCTAACGAGGACAGTTATGGTTTCACTTACCTGAAACAGACTACCCTGTTTGTGGCCACTACCAGGCGATTTATTTTCTAAGTATCCACTTTACAACCGATAAAGAAAAAAACATTTAAAATTTACAACCAGGTGAAAAATACTAAAAGTTTCAATCATTATTATCCTTGTAAAAAACAGGTTTTTGTAATGTTTGATTTTAAATATGGTTAAGAAATACAACTTACCTCCCTTCTTCTGATTTCGCTTCTTTTCTTAAAATGAATAAAAAATGTCAAAAAAAATATAGCCAAAATGTTTTATTAATTCACAGGTATTATTAAGAAAATAGAATAAGTATTTATCCGTCTAAAAGTAAGGTATTTGTGGAAATATTAGGCTATGTAAAATTGGGAAAATAAATTGTGTACTTAACTGAGATAATAATACCATGTGTTAATTAGTATATTACTAACTCCACTATAAAAATTGTAAAAGTTTCTACAATATTTTAGAGCATTCGAATACAATTTGATTCGTCAATCTATTTGTTGGATTTCAGTCTCCACCTAGAAAATGCGAATCTATAATCAAACTTATGTTTTTTCTGTCCTAGCTTAAACTTTATTGTAAAAAATATAATCCAATTAAGATAGCTCTTTTATGTTTCTTCTATGCCATCCTAATAGAAGAAGTCAATATAAAAGGTAGATGGATTTCCTTTTATAAATGAAGTTATTATTATAACCTTAACACTAATAAATCTCACCAAATAAACTAATGAATAGTTGTTATAAAATCATGTTTTACACAATTTACCCATGCTATAATTGTAAAACTATCAATGAAATAAAATACAAACTATGGAAAGAAAACTTTCAAAATATTTAAATAAAAAAATTAAACGTTCCATTGAAATTGATTTATTTTAAACTTATAGAAACAATTTCCCGGACACTGAATGTAATTTACCTTCCAAAAGCAATGGTTTGTACCCAATAATAAATGAGGACTTGATTCGTGACAAGTGGTTATAAAGTGATAAACGACAGACATACGCAATTTCGGTTCATTGGTTTAGAAAATTACCATTTGATTGAATGTATTACGAGGTACCACATATATTTGTAGGCCCTGAATGCTGGGTGATTGTAGAATTCAAGAGAAAAGGAGGAAAGTTTCTTTTTTGTGTTACGAGAAATGCTACGTCTTTTTATTTAATCTTGAAATCCAGCTGTGGGAAATTGTAATGCTCTCTCTCTCTCTCACTCTCTCTCTTTCTTTCTATATATATATATATATATATATATATATATATATATATATATATATATATATATATTTATGAAGTTGATGTATTATTATTGTAAATACTTTTATCCACCACTAAGTGCAATACTTTTACCTTGTGTGATGAGGCGCCTTTCGGTCACTTGACCATTGTCGAATCACTTATTAATTTTTCTGGAATAGATGTTCGGTCTGTGATGTTGGTATTTGTTGACGTTACACGCATTTTCTCTTGATTTGCGTGTATAATGTTTTTATATAGTATGTCTTCTGTATATGTGGTCTGTAGGTTCATTAAATTGTTGTGTGTGTTATTATAAATGTGGTATTTTTCTAGTGAGTTTAATTCTATTGGGTTATTATTTATTTCAAGTATGGTTAGGTTATTTTCGTAATTTGTTATTTCATGTTTATGTGATATTATTTGTGCTGCAACATTTGATACTTTTGTATTTTTGTTGTTGAATGCTCTGTAATGTTCTTCAAAACGTTTTTAAATGATCTGGCCGTTTGCCTATCTAAAATGCGTTGCAGTCGTTACATGTAATTTTGTAAATTCCTGATAGGTTATGTTTTTCTGTATTCGTTTTGTGGTTTGTGTTATTAAGATATTTTATTGTTTTGTTGTTTGGTTTGTATGTTATAGTGTAATATTCTATGTTGTATATATTTGTTAATTTTTCTATTTTGTTGTTGGTGTATTTATATTTTAGGTAGATGTTTTATTTTTATTATTTTTGTGTTCCGATTGTAGTGTTGTGTCGAGGTTAGGTTTTTTGTAAATTTATTGTATATGTTTTTTATAAGGTGTTCGTTGTATGCATTTTCTATTGCTATTTTTGTAATGTTATCTAATTCTTCATTCAATTTTTGTGTGTTATCTGGTGTGTATTTTATTGCGTTATTTATCATGTTACTGTAAGTGTTATTTTTGTGTGTCCAGGGGTGGTTAGATTTGTAGTGTATTGTGGTGTTGTTGGAAGTAGGTTTTCTGTGTACTGTAGTTTCTATTTTATTACTATTTATATTTAATGTAATGTCAAGATAGTTATTTGTTCTGTTTGTTTCTGTTTCGATGGTGAATTGTATGTTTTCGTTGTCTATGTATTTATCAAATAGTTTTACTTTACGAGGGAGTAAGGATAATTTAAAGACAGATATATTTCGAAAACGGTGACTTAGTTCTGGGGATATAAAAGAGTGAATAATGCACGCAGTAACTTAGCACAACTATCAAAACGTCGTACGAATATAAGGAAGTACACTGGCTATTAGGCTAAAATATAAGTACTTACATTACGTTACTTGAAGTGGCTCATTTTATATTCTCTCAAGTAGCCAACTACATCTTCCCTTATTTAGAATATATTTTGTCATATTTTTACATGAGTTTAAATGCTTATTTTAAATATTACGGAAACAATTTTTAATAATTTTCTAGTAATTCCTAATGCTTTAGAGAAGCTGAGCAAAACAGAATAAAAAGGTTTAAGGAATATTTTTTTTATGACAATCTTGTTGGTATGACGGATTTAATCTGATGAACGTCATTAAGAGGCGTCTACACGTTACATGTAGTTGTTACAGAAATGCCAAGAAGAGGAGGTAGAATTTGGTAGAAATTTAGGAAGTACATAATGGAAACTTGGTAGAGGAAGTTGGGTAATTTATATCGTAGGCAGGGTAGTTTACCTGAAGTAGACTTAATCTCACCAGGGGTTATGACAGGTGTATATCCGCTACCCAAGGTATAAACACATTACTAATAGAAAACATGAGTAATAACCAAATATTTTTGCATTAGTATTGCGTTATAGTCTTGATAATTACAAGTAAGAATCTAAAGGGCCAAAACTGGAATATTAAAATAACTATTCAATTGTCTTGTGTTATATTAGAGTTCTGATTATTTGTAACTACACAAAAAATATCAGATTCACAGTGTTAGTAAAAGTTAAGCAAAAGAAATAGCAAAAAAGGAATTTCCTAAGTCCCATAAGGAGATTCCACGAAAATACCATATGCAGGAAATGTTTTACACAGTTTTTGGGGCTCTATACACGTCATTTTAAACTTGAAGCAATTTAAAACATATTTTACAAATTTGGAATAATGTTAACACAGGAATATTTTATAAAGCAATAACTTTTAAAGAAACTTTTATAATTTGACAATAGACGATTTTGCTCAAAAACCATTTACAATTTTCTACAAGTATAATCTAAAACTTAAATGAAATGGATAGTTACCATAATATTTGCTTTCGAAATTTATTTTCACTATTTTACTACTTCTACAACCAACACACTTACATCACTTAAATATAGTATTCTTGTTTTAAATTGATCAAAATACAATGTACGTACGTATGACAATGTTTGAAACAAGTCTGCCATATTAATCAAATTACTCTTTCTACTTCAATGACTAAGTCGATTATACTGATCAGCAGTACCAACTGTAGGTATTAGATATTAATTAATCGAAATATCCCTCGAGACATTGAACTAATGGTTCATAATAGATTGCTGCTCCAGTTTGCTGAAGATCCAAATAGTTTGTGTATTCATTACTTGCATTCCGAAAGCTGTACAAACTTTCTGGTCCTAATGTTTCGGTATAAAGTGTAACGATAAATAATGACTAATACTTATGTAAATAGTAGTTGATTATCGGCGGGGGATAATTAATTTATCACTTAATTAACTTAGGGGGAGCAATCCTTTCTTAGGTAGGGAAGCTTGATATTGACCTTTCGGGTAATAGAGCTAGCAGCTAGTTTATCCTCGAAATGAAAATTTAAAATACAGTAAATAGTATTTTATAACTCTGTAATTAAACCCAAGTTTGCAAACTGAGTGATTTTAATTTGTTAGCTTATTCCAAACATAAAAATTACCTAATTCAATTAGGTCCCTATAGGTTTGTATTTATGTAACAAATAAGGTTAAATATTTATAGGGAATATAAATAATAAAATAAAACTTTAAATTTTCATTTTCACAAAACAGTTCTACAAAAAAAACAATTTAGTCCACGAGACATCTTTGAGGGCTCTCTACATACTTTATCCTCTGTTATGGAGGCCCTCTCGTGGGTGCAAATAATAGCTAAACCATGTAGGCGCTCAATGCGAGTTTTATTTTCCAAAGGTGGAAGAGGTGGTATGATACAGGTGTTTAAGTTTCTTTGTCCCAAACTTATATGAAATTTGTTATAAAACTGTTAAATTTAAAGCATATTTACCAATTAAAGATAAAAAAAGACTCTATATATCTTTTGAAAGATGGAGTTAAGTCCAAAGCCTTCCTCGCTTCTCCCCTCCTACTTTGTTATATAATAAGTATATTGGTAACAAGGAGCTCTTCTTTGCTAATTAATTATAGCTACTTCAACAGCACTTCATTTTCTTTTGTATCCGTATAAGAATCCAAAAGAAGCTTTCCATACTGTAATTCACTGTCAGTACACTTAGAATGATATCCTTTAATCATTAAGAACAGAATCGTAGGTATTAGAGTGTAGAAGTAATATTATCTGTGAACTTTACTGAGTATAGAATAATTTATTGTTCCCAGACATGTCTTGTTTCCTACTCAAAGATAACCTTAAGAAGGAAACAAATATTCATCTCCTAAGAATCAGGAAAGACCTTAATAACAGCTTGGATGCTTTTCTTAGTGTGACTCATATTTTTTTCACAAATTAGAGAGTCCTAGAAGTTCAGCTATTCCTTGGAACTAATCTGAAATCACTGATTATACCTGTGGATGTATTAAATGTAAAATGAAATCTAGAATTCCTATTCACACAAAAAGATTACCGAAAACGTTGTTACCCTCGAAGCACTAAGATGTTATCATTAAAGACCTCAAAAGCTTTCCCGGTGTCGGTGAGGTTTCATTTACTACATTTAAACTTTTGTTTTGTTTAACAAACATTGTCTTTGAAATCGTTTACTCTTTCACTCACCCCAACTTGTGAACACATGATCTTTTTTATCAAGTTGAAAGGAAATTAGTGAACTGGAAAATATTAGTTCAACACATAAAGTTTGATTAACAAATTACGTCACGGTAATTACTGCTCAAATAAATCCCTGAAACTTTATGTCTTGAAAATCAATAAATATACGACTGCATGAAATATGCATAAGCGCAATGTGTTAACATTTTGTAATTTTTTAAAAAATATATTTCAAAAAGTTATTGAATAATATTTGTCGGAAATTAAGATATTTCTGGTAGTACATAATTGGACGTTTTTTTCTCAGTGGCTCCTACAAGTGTTAATAAAGACAAACAAAACTAAAATTTAAACTATTACTAATAATTACTATTTTCAAGTTAATATCGTAATTTGTTAGTAGCACTATATTTTATAAATATTATATTATTAAAATATGAAATATAATATATCAATTTATTATTACATCATTATATTATTATATTATCATAAATATAATATAAATAATATATCAAATCGTATTCGAGTTTTATTATAATTTTTTAAAAATACGCAAAAATTTAAAGTAAATAACAATTATGTCTAATTTTATAGCCTAAAGCATTTGAATACCCAAACAAATATTCCGATTGAATATTCCTATCAATATTCTTAACGATACAAAACGTTTGGTTACCTATATTTAACAAATACTTAACTCAGTGAATACGTAATGGTTTACTTGCAAACGCGTTTCAAAACATTCGTTCCTTTTACGAAACTAACCCTTTACTACTATAGTTTAATCAGTGAATTCAAGATGATTACATCCAGCAACTTTTGTTATCCGTTGGAAAAATCTCAGTTTCGGGATATTTCATTCATCATTTCATTGAATTCTCCGGAGTCGTGTCCAGGCTTCTGTATAACAAGATAACGACTTCCTAGGGACGTCTTACAGAGAGTCCAATGATATTAACTACACCTGGAGGGTTTGGTAACTTGTGTGTCCGAAAAAATTAGTTTTAGGTTATAAAAAAGTATTCATAATGTAAAATAATTATGTTGGAAAGTGTGTATTGCATTGATTTATGATGATACATTGTAAAAAGAGTAATTTAGCTCTGAGGTGAGTTTTAAATGTAACTTTTATAGGGAATAAACAAATTGTAATCGTAGGAACTATATTACGTTGGGAAATATTTGATTATAGTTGATATATTTTTCGGTTAGATTTGCAGTAGTAGCCACAGGTGACATAGTATCGGAGAAACGGTGAAGCTAAAGCTAAATATTGGAAATTGATGTCCACCATTCCATCTTTAAATATGACGTAGTCCAAGTATGGACTCTTCGGTCGGTCTCTCTTCCTAATGTTACATGGTGTAATAACGTCATTATTAATATTAGTTCATAATTACGATGTATTTATCTCACGAGTAAAAACATACAATTTCTATCTAGAAATTCACATTTTAAACTTTATGAATGTGTTAGAAATTAATTATTGTTGTTAACAATTGTTAATGGATAGGCTGACGGATGTATTTACAGGATTTATCTCTTAATGGTTTAATTCACAAGAATATTATTAGAATGTTAGTACATAGGTGAACAAACGGTTCACAAGATTAATACGCAATGATAATTTCACTTTACTTAGGTTTAAAGAACTTTAAATATTGTTTTCAGAATAGTTATTGCATAGCTGAACACATTTTGTGTCAGTATCGTGAATACTAACTGAAACTAACATAATCTAACTCCTTCAAACATATTTTTACAATGATTAATATATAGCTAAGATATGCCATATTGTAACATAAATCATGAAAAACCATTTAAATTGGTATTATTCTTACTAATTGCAGCATCCAATAATTACTTGCCTATCAAATAGCACCGGACTCGTTCAAAAATAATTATCTGATTAAGGTTTTTAAATAAAATGTTGAGGCGGTGATTCATTTTCAAAAATATATATTTTCAAATAGGAGCTGTAGAGCCACAATACGAGATTGTCAAAGGAAGATTCTTGGAAGGCACAAGCAACTGTAAATTTGTAGTTTTCAAAACTTTTGAGACATCAAAGAAAATTGTATATTTTCCATCTTCTGATAGACCTTTTTATGGTATAGTTATTTTATCCGCAGTATCTGTGAAGTATGATGTAGTTAACCCAGATTTCTATTTACTATAGAATCCAGAAAAGGTATAGGTTTATGAAAAAGAATAGTTTTAAACAAATCAAAGATTATAAATAATAATCGAGCTGGCTTGTGAGTGAAAGTTATAATTAAAGAATAAAAATATGGTAAAACTCACTAATATAAACACTTTTATTTCATACTTGTTTCAACGACTAATTTTTCGTCATCCTCAGTGAAGATACACAAATCAAATTAACTAAAAAAAATATCAAACATAACCTATAAAGTTTTAACAAAAGTAAAAACAAATTTGAAATTAAATCTGATTTTTACTTTTGTTTTTACTTTTATTAAAACTTTATAAATTATGTTTAATTTTTTTTTATAGTTAATTTGATTTGTGTATCTTCACTGACGATGACGACAAATTAGTCGTTGAAACGCGTATGAAATAAAAATTTTTATATTTGTGAGTTGTACCATATTTTAATTCTTTAATTATAAATCAAAGACTCTTTAGATTAAAGATCTTTAAGTCAAATTTAAAGCTAATAATATTCGAAGTTATGAGAAGGATTAAGTACTCCTCATGCTAACTTTGGAACTCCTAACTGACGGAACATTCACTGTAGCTATTAATCCTTATGAGATGTAGGAGCTTATAAATATCTCTGAGCCGTTATAAACCGATCAAAACAATTCAAGTTAAAGTGGAGTACAGGATTAAGGGCGAAAACTCGTTTCAATACAAACTTATAAAGTTCTTGTCTGGCGTTTAAAATGTGTAAAGTCGATAATGCCGCCTAACAATACGTGTCTGCTATACGCGAGGAAACATAAAGTTATTGGAAGATAAAACTATAAGGGAATAGTCGACCACGAAGAGGACGAAAATGGAAAATCTTTATGTAGAGAAAAGTAAAATGATATTGCATGTAGCGAATATATTTAGATCTAGAATTATGTTCAAAAGTTCATGACAAAGAGAGAGAGAGAAAAGGTTTACAATATATTTAGAAAAAAAAAACAGGTGATAAAATGTCTGCTAGGACTTCCTAAAACCAGGCTGGTACAAGGTGTGATTGGGTCCTACCACAGAACTATCATAAGTTGGATCTGGCGCTCGTGATTTCGTTGTCGATTTGTGATGACCTTGAACCACGTGTCCGTGTAATAACACTTGAGTTTTCGTAAATTTGGTACAAATTAACAAGGAACTTTCAATCAAATACTCATGGTCTAAATGTTTACAATATTTTCTCATTACCCTCTATGTATCTCTTTATCCATCTGTATCTTCTTCTTGCACACATTCACCTCATTAAAACTTGAATCTGTCAGATATTGAAGAGACACAGAAACTTGAAAAGCCGATACTTATATAAGACAGGAAGTAATATACACAGAGTCAAATATATAGCTTTTAACAAAATTCTCATAATTTTTCTTTGGTTTTTTCCCACTTTTTATAATTACTTTTTAGCTTCTAAGGAAATATTATTTTTTCTATTTAATACA